>NW_006499997.1:1652740-1843777 GCF_000471905.2 Amborella trichopoda | reverse complement strand
AGATCACTCTCTCTAGGAACTTACGTTCTAAGAAATAGGAGTAGGTATTCTAATATATATATATATATATGTATATATATATATAAGATTAATAAAAAAAAGAAAAGAGAGTGTTTTTGTTACATAATTTTCTAGTCATGTCTGTAGTTCGTGATGACTCAGATACTGAGTCTACTGCATCATCTAGGCCCTCTCGGATGACTAGACCCACATGACGTTATGACTCAGTTCCTTGGGCCTACTCTGTCTCAGGTCAGTCGAGATCAGGCTCCAATGGGTCCATGGTCCCACACCCAAGGTTAAGAATAGCGAACACATCTGTAAGTTAATCGAGTCCTGGATTCCAACAAGTATGTATGGCCCGAGGCACTCTCAATAGTCAAGGTATTCGACCTGGGTCTAAAGAACTAGAGTTGAACCCAACTTCTAGGGGAGATGCTACTCAATTAAGGTCACATCGCCCAAAAGTGCATGAGTCTAAAGGAAGTCGCGCTAAAATGACAACTCACCCCACATCATCATCAAAGTCTAAGAGTGGTGCTGCTCAACTAGGAGCACGCCATCCACTTCTACAAAAGTCCAAGTTTGAGGGAGGTGCTGCTGGAATTTACACTATCGACAACACCCCAGCACCCCCTAACGCGCTTGACACACAAGGTCAAGTAGACCTGAGTCTACCTCCTCAAGGTGAGAGTTTGGTCAAATCACGTCGAGATTCTCAAAAGACCCATTTTATGGGCTCTAATAGTCAGAATCTGAGCCATCATAGTTCATCCAACAAGGGCATGCACCTTGAGATCCATCAGTTTGATCAAGAAATCCCTGAGTTTATGACACCTTTGAGAGGCTCAAGCACTTACACGAGGTCAAAGATTTTTTGAAGCGTGCTGGCCATGTTGAGTCACATGCCTCACCTAGGGCATCGAGTCATCAGTCAGGTCAGAATTAGAGGACCTCTTTAACCTGTGACCAACAAAGTCATGTGAGTTCCACCCCGTCGGCAATCCGACATCGCCAATCTTCTCATCTTCCAACTGCTATAGATCCGGCTCGACTACATGACTGTCCATCCCATAGTCAGTCCAGACCTTACCCTCCACAAGTTATGTATAGTCATCTACCCATGCAGCCTCTTCAGACTGCCCCAGTTCCATACCATCAATCACAGGCACCCTATTCGGCTTTTATTCCAACTCAATATCCCCCAAGTCAGCCATACCAGTCGACTCCATACCCTCCGGTTGCAGTCCCAGCCTCTAGTCACCCGTACCTGGGATATCCTATGCACCAAGCCCCGACTGTCCATTCCAAGCCTTGACACCAGGTTATTAGCCTCCGGATCCTCCTGTCCAAGCTTAGGCTTACCCATACCATCCTCCAACCATCACGTAAGCCTCGCCTATGTCTGGTCTAGTGCAGCCCATATCAGCAGCATCCCTTGCACCACAAATTATGTCATCAGCCTAGGGCATCCAGCTGACTCCTGAGTCAATTGAGCTTGCTCAGCTGAAAGGTGAATTAGCCACGTTTAAAGATACCATGGCTAAGATCGGAAATCCAAATATACTCCCTTCATGATCTTAGGTCAAGGATGTTCTCGGGGATGTCGAACCCCGTCCTCCGGGTTTCGTGTTTCCAAAGTTTGAAAACAAGTTCAGTTGGAAGGGTGACCCTAATAATCACATCACCGCTTACTTGTTGACTGTTCTAGCATTAGAAGACAAACCGCACCGTCTAAATGTCATGTTTCAATACACTCTCTTTGGACCACCTCTAACGTGGTTCCGAGAAATAATATCCAGGTACCCTGGGCAAACTCCTGACGAATTGTTTCGGCGATTCGTTGAACATTATAAAGGGACCAAGCAACAACCAATGACCCTCGGGGAGTTGGTTGCGACTAAACAAAACATTGGCGAGTCGTTCCCTGCCTTTGTCAATCGATTTCGGGAATCTAGATCAAAGGTCATTGATTCACTTCTCGAGACCTCTCAAATGAGCATGTGCTTAAAGAATTCCCTACTAGTGTACATGAATTTCTTCATTCATGGGTTGCGACCTTTCTCATTTCAACAGATGATAGATCAAGTTGCTTTCTTTGAACGGCCAAAGGTCGCCACTTCCAGTGCAAGGTTTGAGAATTCGACAGTGGTCGTACCATCACAGACTAAAAGAAATGGCAATTATAACAACAACCACAAAAAGAATAATACTACTACCCAGGTAGGTCAGATTGTCATTGCACCAGTTCCACCCTAAGCTTAAAAGATAAATGATCAACCCAGGGGCACCAGTAGGACCAATAACTTCTACTCCAGTAAAAACGCAAACACTGGATACAGGAGGCCCTTTCTAGAAGTTAACCTTCCACCACTGCAGGAACCTCTCTCTGCGATATTAACTAAGATCCTGCAAGCGGGGCTCATTGTTCTTCCAGACTCTGTTCAACCAAAGTATGAGGTTAAAGATAATTCCAGATGGTGTGGATACCATAAAATCACACCCATAACACTCAAGACTGTTATAACTTAAAGCGCATCATCCTGGAACTCCTAGATAAGGGTGCTATCAACTACATTCCCACTGATGCACCAGTGGAGGCCTCTAATCAGAAGATGGGAACATGTGCTAATCCACTCCTGAATAATTGCTAGAAATTTGAAATTGAATCCCCCAAGGCGGCCAGTTTAGTTGTCATTACAATGATTGAAGATAAGCTACTCAAGGGTGACCTTAAAGTGCAAAACCATAAGGATACTCAAGAAAATTTCTCAGTTTCCCCTTGGGATCATGCCATCTTCAATAGCAAAGAAGTCGTAGTCAATAGAGATCCATGCATAAACATGATTTCAATTAACCAGGACTACACTCCATCTCAATTTGAGAAAGCTGAAAATCTAGGAGAATCTAGACCAGGTGTCATCGTCGTGGCTAATACAAACCCTCAAGAGGTTGACCACCTCACCAGGAGAGGAAGTCACTTCAAGCCACCTCGATTGATGGTCGACACCCTAGAGAAAAGGCTCGGGAATCTTCCCAAAGTTGATCAAAATCCCATCATGCCCAATGAAACAACAAAGGAACAAGAAACGAACATTGCTGAGCCTATTATAGAGTACAACTTGTCAGCTCATCTCAGTAAAATTCCAGCATCCATTTCTATCATGAAGAACCCACCCATTCATCGGGCCCAAATTAAGGAAGTACTTGGAAGGACTCATGTCCCTGCCCATACTAGACCCGAAGAGCTAGGCAACATGATTAATCTTTTAACGGCACCGAACCCCATTACATTAACTGATGATGACATACCTCCGGGATTCGATCGTTTTCACACCCATTCATTTTATATCACTGTTTTCATGAGCAGTTATAAAATCAGGAGAGTGATGGTTTACACTGGGACATCTCTGAACATATGTCCCTTGAAAACTATTACAAGAGTAGGGTTATCACAAATAGAGAGGTCTCAAACATCTCAATTGCAACCTATGATAGGGCTCAAAGAGAAACCTTAGGGATCATCCATGGATGGGAAGTCGAGGATTCAGAGGGATCAGAGGTATCCTTCTGAGAGTCTTGCGTTGAAACGCCCTCCTGAATGGGCATAGTGCCTTGAGGGTGTTCGACATAAGCAATGTAACCCCTCTGGACTTTTTCCCCATCCATAGCTTCGAACCCATAACATTCGTTCAGCTCATGGCCCCATATTTGATGGTATGGGCACCAGTGATTCTCAGTCTCCTGGGCAAGGAGCTTGCGTTGCCTCGTTGGCTTTGTTGTGATGAGTCCTTGTTGGAGCATCATATCGAACAGAGCATGGAGAAGATCTGTTGACAGCTCATCAGAATGGCACATGCTTTTGTCTTTCTCCTGTACTATTACCACGTGGGAAGCCTCAATTGCCCTGAATGATTTCTTGAGTTCTTTGAGCTTGATTTGACCCTTCTGGATCAGAGCCTTGATGAGGTCTTTAAGGGTGTAGCATTTTTCTGTGGAGTAGTTTACCATTTGATGATAAGCACAATATCCTGCATGCGTATCGAGACGAGCTTGATCGGGAAACCGGATCTCGGGCAGCTCAATCATGTTCTGTTCCATAGATAGTCGAAGCAGTGTAGGAACCCATTCATTTTCAAAAGGATAAACCTTGTTCTGGTGGTTAGTCCAATAATCACTTTGATTAAGGTTCGTAGGTGGGGGTACCTGGTTGTATGATTACTGCTGTTTGCCTGCCTGAGACGCTGTCTTTGTTGTGCCTACCCCTTTGGAGTGGTCCAAAGTCTGAGAGGCAGATTTCTTTGGATCACTGACGGTAACAGTCGTGCTGATTACCCTTTTCTGTTGGTTGCCCAGGGCATTCGTCCTAGAATTGCCATTGCCCCAGTTGTTTCCCGAGTTTGAAGGCTATTGTATTGACCCGCCATGGTGGTGTGACAAGCTCTCTATGCGAACTGACTTAGAAATCAGCTCTGACGTGGAGGTCGGATTGGAGGCTTCAACATATATAGCAATCTTAAGACGTATGTTTCGGACACAGGTCTAAACTGCTTCCTTCTCAGGCATGAGATTGGGATGGCGAGCGGCCAAATCTCTTCACCTTGAAATGAATTGATCCATAGGTTCATCTAGTTCCTATGTCAAGGTGAGAAGCTCAATGGTTTGGACCTACCTCTCTCTCAACCTCATAGAAATGCTAGTGGAACAGTTTTTCCATTTCCTCCTAAGTATGTACTGAATTTAGGGGAAGCGACATGTACTGAATCAAGAGTTTCAACAAACTGAAGGAGGAGGAGTCTCCCATCAGCCGCTGCCTCTCGACATGTCACTTGGAATAGCGCGATATTCTGGTGCAGGGATGTTGTTCCATTGAACAAGGGAAGCTTCCCCTTTTTGTAGTCCGAGGGAAATGGATCCTGATCAATGTAAGAGGGGTATGGTTTTTTATAGAGTGTTACACCCTGAATACCCAAAATTTGTCTGCTTTTTAAGCTGTGGGTTACCATAGTATCGATATACGCCTGTGAGACAGGGTGAGGGACATAATTGTCCTGTGAGGTAAGGGGAGGAGGCTGCCTTGAAGCTGCATCATCTGAGTGATGGGAGTTGGCCTCATGTTTAGCCGAGTGTCGCATGGTTTCCATGTAGTCAATCTTCTCCATCATTGCGTGCACCATGTCTTCGAACCTATTCATGCACTCTTCCTGGCTGTCGCTAGGTTCTTTCACAACCATAACGTTGACCGTTTCTCTAGGGAGGTTAGCCTTAGGTGCAATTGAGGGCTTTCGAGCTTGGCGGGTCGCACGTGGCAGATTACTCAACAAGGGGTTAGCATGCCCCGACTGGACTCGAGTCTTATACGCTTACCGTGTGAGGACTGATTCTTGAAGGTGTTGAGACTGTAGCTACGGGGTGGTCAGGTCATCCTCTATGATGCTGACCACGGTGCAGGATTCTCACACCTCTTCTTCAGTTTCTGTGATTCGAAGAGGGTGGAAGGGATTTTCAAGAAGGAGTCCCTTGAATGGGTTAAGGAATCCGAAAGCCAAGTGGTGTGTGAAAACAGAAAAACAAAAGAGAAACTAGCCAAAAAATTACGACCAAACAGAGGGGTAGTAAGTCCCTAGTGGAGTCGCCAAGTTGGTTAGGTGCCTCGATCTTGTCTCCGGATCTGGATGATCTGGTGACACATGTCTCGAGTTTCAGGGAACCCGAGACTTGAGACCACTCTCTCGGGAACCTTGCTAAAGAACAAGGGCAGGTATACCAACCGATGAGAGAAGAATTTAATATGGGTTTGGGACTTACTCAGGCTGGCTCGCATGGGCACCCTCTTAGATCAAGAAGAAAAGCCCCCAGTCATACAACTGGTCCGAAATTGCCTCCCTTGGCCTATATTCCCTTGTTTTTGCGATCACACACACATGGTTAATTTTACAAAACAAGTGGGCCAAGAAACCCCACCTTATCTTTTGGGTTATTTCACACAAGCGTGCGCATTCAAAGGAGAAAAGAGAAGGAATGATGAGATGAGGGTTGGGAGCAGGATGAAGAGAGGAGAAAGGAAGAGAGAGGAGAAGAAAAGAAAAGAAAGAGACATTTGACCAAGTGACTAGCCTAGAACAATGGCTAGATTGATATGATGATTGACCTGACGTGGTAACAAGACCGGCAAGGTAACGCAAACCGATACGACGACAATACTACTCGAGGACATAACGCTAACATCAACCAACCTAGCACAATAGTGGGTTTGATGTGGCAGCAGGATGGGTAAGGTAACTTAGACCAGCATGACGACAATACTGCTCAATGATGAGACTACCGTGACAATGCTAGACTTGTCCCTTGGTCAAATGAGAGATGGAAAAGAAAAAGAAAGAGAAAGACAAAGAGGAGAGATAAGAAAAGAAGAGGGAGAAAGAGAGTGAGAAGAAAATAGATAAGAGAAAAGAGAAGGGAAGGAGAAGAAAAGAAAGAGAAGAGATAGAAGAGAAAGGAAAGAGAAGAGAAGAGGAGAGAAGAAAAGACAAAAGAGGAATGTGGAGAGAAAGAAGAGAAAAGAGAAAAGGAAGAGAAGAGAGAAGAGGAAAGAAAGGAGAGACAAAAGGAAGAGGGAGAAAAGAAGTGAGTGAGAGAAGAGTGTTGGAAGATATTTTTCATCATCATGGGGCCACCGGTCAATAAAACCTAGCAAACAGTGAAAATTCTGACAATCTCAGAACAGCCCCAGAACTAGTTGAGATCTTCATGAGGACTCTCAAAAGACTCCTTCCAAGTTTCATCGTATTTTGACATGTCTAAGGCAGTGCAGACTAAAAAACAGTTCTGACAAAATCGACCTCTAGCACCTTGAAATGAACCCTATAACTAGAACTTCATTTTTGGTGTCTCAATTTTCTATGGGACCACTACTATTGGATCCGAAATAGTTGAAAGGCCCCAGGGCTCAAATTTCAGCTTGAACGGACACTACAAGAAGAAGTTATATGCAAAAAAGTGAAACAGGAGGAGCTGCATGCTATTCCCGTGCGGCCACCCTGCAACTCCACACCATTGAAGGGACAGTAACGACTAGTGAATTTCGATGCTCATATCTCACTCATCCAAAGTCGGATGCCCAAATTTTGTGAGAGTATTCGTCTCATCAAGACGAGTGTTTCAATATGTTGCACACCCCATGACAATGCCCAAGGGCGAAGAAAAGCTAGAGAGAAGTTGCTAATCCATGAAAAAAGTACAGGAAACTCAACAGCATCGTGCCTTGCTCGAGCGGCCAAATCATGCTGCTGACCCCGAAGGACATGAGACCAATTTCATCGCGTAGGTGAGGTCTCGAGCTATCTCTGACCCGAACCCCGTGCATGATGAACGGTCGGATTCTGTACACGAAGCTGATGAAGCAACTGTAAATTTCGTCGTCGGAATTCCATATTCCAACCAAAATTCCAAAGTTATGAAATCTTCGTTCGGGCATGGAATCAAGCTGTATTTGTTGTCCTGCATTCATAATGGCATGCTTAGTATGATCCACCAAAGAAATCACTGAAAAACATCAAGGACGAGCACACTATCGATCCTAAGTTTTAAGATCCATTCAAAATTTCAAGTCACATGATCATGTGCTAAAAACACGATCCATGGCTCGAAGTTGGTATAAAAACGATCGCCATGCCGAGTCTTACAAGAAAACAATCAACTTTCGATCATCCGGGCATTAGAATGACCCTGGATCATACATGAAAAATTATGCATGTTCTAGGGCAACAAAGGGACTGTTATGGAATTATCAAATTGTTAGGAAGGGGCAAATCTGTCATTTTTCACCCTATTTTCTAAATTCTTTTAATTCAATTTAATCTTAATTTCTTGTAATTACGGTTACTTTTGATCATCCACCCATGTTTGGGGCAAATTCTATATATACCACGTACCATTATTGTACTTTGGAGGAAATAGACACACACACATAATACACAAAGAGAATTTTTACTTAATAAAGTTTCTCTTTTTTCTCATTGTTGTGTCACATTTGGAGAGAGAGAGTAAGGTGAGAGAAACTTTTGGATCGATACCCTTAATCTCAAGGTAAATCTTCTCTCTCTTCTTTTTCTTTTCTTCTCTCTCTTCCTCTCTTTCTTCTTCCTTCTCCGTTTGAGCTCCCCTTAGAGGTCATGCATGGCAGTGGCAGTGTCGTGCATACCTCTCCTGTGGTCTCACAGGTCACGCATGGCGATGGCAGCACCATGCGAGAGCCTCCTTCTCCTTCTATTTGTCCATCTCTCTCCCCAACGAGGCTTACAAACAGCTTTGCTCATCGCCGTCCGTAGATGCGTTCTCCACACCTCAGTGAAGAGCACAGATGGCGAAACTCATTGCCGCCTGTAGGGGTCTCCCCCCGTCATGCACCTATCACAGATGGTGATGCCTATCGCCACCCACTGGAGGTCTTGACAAAATCCTATCGCCGCCCACGAGCTTTCTTCACGTGCGTTGTGCCTATTGCCGTCCGTGAGCCTCCTTTGTGCATTCAGTACTCATCGCAGCTCCCCCCAGCTTACCGTTGTGCACCTCATGAGAATTATCGTCATGCACTTCGCAAATGGCTATTGTTACGCACTTCATGAGAGGCTATCACCGCTCGCACAAGGGTGCGCTGCCTTCTCGTGTTGCCAACGGCAATGCCTAGCGTTGTCCGTAGTTCCCTGCTTCCCCTCACACCTCGAGTAGTAATGTCTAATGCCTTCCAAGGGCCGTTACACTGCTACTCCACTATCTATCAGGACCCTATCTCTCTGCCATCTCATGCCTTCTCTTCATTCTCTCCTCTTCTTACTTGATTGAGGGTTGACCTAGCCTAGCACCGCCATATCGGCCTCGATTTTGAGTAGTCTTGCGGTTGTGCTGGTCCTGAGTACCATGCCTGTCTTGCTACCATTCCGAGTCGGTCACTGTCTGGCTATCAAGCTAGTCTCATCCCTTCATCATGTTTTGTTCTCTTTTCGTCCTTTGCTCGAAACTTCCACTCCATTATCCTAACCTCTCACATTCTTATCTACACGAATGTGCATTGCCCTAAGACAAGGGTGGGTCTCTTTGACCCACTTGTCTTGCAAAATAACCATAGAAGTATTGTGCAAAAAAACAAGGAGATTACAAGTCAAGGGAGGCGATTTAGAACCAACTAAAGCTGTTAGGGGGCTTTTCGACGTGATCTAAGAGGGTGCCCACACGAGCCAGCCGAGTAAGTCCCTAACCCACCTTAAATTCCTCTCTCATCGGTTGGTATACCTACCCTTGATTTTGAGCAAGGTTTCGAGAGAGCGATCTCAAATCTTGGGGTCACTAGAAACCCGAGACACGTACCGTCAGATCATCTAGATTCGGAGGGCGAGATCGAGGTACCTAACCAGCTTGACGACTCCACGGGGGACTTACTACCCCTTAATCAGTTCGCTCTTGTTTGATCAGTAACCTCTTTTACTTTCTGCATTAATTTCTATGGCATCTGGGTTGTTCAACCCATTCATCCGAGTTAGGGACTTCTTTATACCCGCACTTCGTGGATGACTCAGGGAAGCGAACTTCTCAAGCTTCATTCCCTACTCTCTTGCTGAGCCGCAACTCACAGTCCGGCTCCCAGGTTCTTTCTTGGGTTGGAACGAGAGGGGACTTAAAGGTCCCTGATTCCCCATTTCCTCACCCTGACCAAGCCCTTGCATTGGTAGCACATCTACCGCACACAGCACGCACCCTGCTATCGGCAAGTCTCTTGTCAGTCATATTGCTAAGGCACACCGGAAGGCTGCCCCCACCACTTTTGTGAAAAGCGAGCAGGTTGCCATTGCTCCTGAGGTTCGTCGTAAGGCAAGGCCCCCCCCCTCCTTCACCACTTTGAACCCCTACACCTAGAGGCTCGATACACCGAGGTGGAGACTTTACGACCTCTACCTCTCACACATACCTATCGGCTCTTGGTCCATCCACTCGAGCCGCACCTCAAGGCAACCTTCACGTCATCTTGAGCTCGCATTCAGGGCTAGGCCTTCTCGGGCCGAACTCTGCATGCACCATAAATTTGCTTTCCACAGCTTGGGGCAGCGCTAGCTCTATGCCAACTAAAGCACAAGAGGGTCGACAACTCTGTCCTCCCTCCTAGCATACACAGTTCTACTTTGTGAGAGATGATCTTCTGCCTCGTCCCTCACTAACACAAGCTCATGGGTCTCAATCTCTCAAGGTCGAACCAGTTGACCAAGCCTGGGTTGACTCCCAAGTCACTCGGACAGCTAATCCTAAAGGTGCACACTCACTATCCTTGCAGGTTCCTCCCCGGTCCAGACTCAGGTAGAGTCACAGACCAACTACTTCCTCTGTCTCTCTTCCAACACCAAGCAAGGACCTTGAGCCCTGGTACTCAAAGGTCTTCCCTAAGAGTACCATCTTGAACCAGCCTCAGGTCAGCCGTGCACCTGGGCCTCACAAAGGGATTTGGGGCAGAGGCCTAATGTCAGACGAAAGCCTCTAGCCTTCAAGGCAGAAGCCCATTTTTCCTTCTGACCTTGGGCCACATTCCCTACTCCAACTAATAGACACGACCCTAGCGCGGTCGAAGAAAGTGGGGTAGTTTAAACCTCAGGCCGAGTTCTGGAATGAAGTTCACAACCGTCTCAGGATTATACAGAGGAGGGGCCTCCTGATCCTGATCAAAGAAACCTTTTAGGCAGTTGAAGTCACCACCCTTGACGACCTCTTACCTCATAAGCCCTTTTTCCCTCTCCAAACTTTAGAACCTGAGCGAGTCCAAGAGTATTGTTGGGTCGTCACTGTTAAGAAACCACGGTCCCAAGCCCGTCGAGAACCAGTCTTCACAAGATCGGCATACAAGGCTCAAGTCCTGTCGGAGCAAGCTTAGCCCCTGCAGTCTGACTTGCCACACCCGACTCTCCAACCTCAGCAATCCACTCTGCCACCTGGCTCTGACCATCCAGAAGAAACAGTCAGTGTCATGGTGATCAATGATCTAGATGACGCTCAATAAGAGTGGATGAGAAGGTTCGAGGTAATGGTGCAATCCATCCTTGAGAAGATGGAGCGCTTAGAAGCCTTCAGGTCCCCTTCTTCTCACCATGGGACTGATTCCTTGACTGGTGAGGACATAGTGCCTAGGAAAACTCCCCCACCGGTCTCCCAAGATAGTTCTGCCTCTCGCGGGGTCTCCTAAATCGACATAGATTGTATGGTGGTCCATAGCCTCAAGAACAAGGTCCCATGCATGCAGGAGGTGCTGCTCTACCAAAAGCCATACCCCTCATACATTGACCAAGTGTCGTTTCCCCCAAACTACCAAAAAGGGAAACTCCCCTTGTTCAACGGTACTACATCCCCTCACCAGCATACCGCCCACTTCCAAGCAGCGTGTAGGGAGACGACAACTGATGGGCGACTTCTCCTCCATCAATTCGACGAGACTCTCAAAGGGCCAGCCTTCTAGTGGTATGCTCGCTTGCCTCCAAACTCGGTGCACACGTGGTAAGAAATGGAGCAGTTGTTTTACCAATGCTTCAACAAAGTCCAAAGGAATGTGGAAACCATAGAGCTCCTTACTCTGATGTAAGACCCTGGTGAGCCGGTTGATAAGTCCATCACCCGATGGAGTGAGCTGGCAACCTTTCATGCCACTCCCATGACTGAGAAGGAAGCGGTCTAAACCTGCATACGGACTATGCTTCCCGAGATCGCCCTGTATGTCGAGGCATCCAATCCACCCTCCATGTCAGAGCTCATCTCTAAGGCAGTTCGTATTGAGGGATTGTTCAAACACCATGATAGCTCTCAACAACAACCCTCTGGCTCAAATTCTCGCTCCTACAGTCGGGGTAACCAAAAGGCAGTGATCAGTGAGGTCGTCACCGTGACTGACATTAAGAGCACCGCTCCTCAAACCTTAGACCTCTCCAAGGCACAGACTCCTCAGGCCCGGGGCAAGGAGCAGTCCTACAATGAGGTCCCCCCTCATAAATATTCTAAGCAAAATGACTTCTGGATCAAGCACAAGAACAAATTTTACCCCTTTGACAAGGAGTGGACTCTTATACTACTTTGACTGCTGTTAGAATAAAACAGGATCCAGCTGCCGGAGGTGAACACCCCAGAGACGGCTAGGCAGGAGACAAATGAGAGGTATTGCGGCTATCACAGGAGTGTAGGCCATCCTACTCATGACTGCTATAAGCTCAACGACACTATCGAAGCCCTTATTAACAAGGGTCAGATAAAGCTCGAAGAGTTAAAGAAGGCATTCGGGGCAACTGAGGCCTCTCATATAGTGACAATCCAAGAGGGTGACATGACGCCCGCTATCCTCCGCACACTATTTTCTGTAATGCTTGAAGAGGGACACATCACATCGAAACCGACAAGGCAACCCAAGTTGCGTCCTCATGGAACTGAGAACCTCTGGTGCACCTATCACCTCGTACAAGGCCATGATGTCATCAAATGTACTGCCTTCTACAAGCTCTTGACAAAGAAGATGCAGCAATGACAAGAAGCTCATGGTAACATAGGAGGACACCCTCAAGTCCCTCTTCCACTAGTGCAAGAAGACCTCCCGACTCAAGCCTAGTAAAACACTAAGCAAGACCCTCTACAGGCCCTCTTCGAAGCGATGCTCCAACAGGGTCACGTCACTCCTAAGCCCACCAAGCAATTGAGGCGTCTTGCCCAGGGCACGAAAAACGTTTGGTGCCAATATCACCAAGTATAGGGCCACGAACTCAAAGAGTGCTCTGGGTTCGAAGCTATAATCACGGAGAAAGACCAGCAAGGCCACATCATTTGGGCGGTTCTCCCAAAACGCTTCCAGGCAGTCGCTCCTATTCAAGAGGAAGCCTCACTACAAGCCCCCCAAGATACACTGAACCCTTCAGAGCCCTCGACCTCTTAGCCCTGGGAAGTCTACTATGGGCAAAGCAAGCTCAAATTCCTGAAGCGTGAGGCACTCCACCAAGCTAGGACTACTCACCAGCCTAATAGGGCAATCCAAAAACTCCTCAGGGACCAGGTCAACCCGCCGAAGAAGTCGTATCCCTCAGCCACCGGTCGAGGAAGAATTTCTCAGGCCTCTTCCTCCACTGCCGACCTTACAAGACTTCATCCCAGACACAGCTTTCCTTGTCTTCGTCCAATCAGGCGGACATCCCTGAGTCACCAGCAGCTCAAGATTCCTTTATTATGGGTGATGACACTAAAAGCACTCCACAATGGTCAAAGTCGGGGCAAGACCTTAAATACTCCCTGCAAACGTCCATTTCCAGCGACAACGTAAAAAGCTGCCCAGAACGTTCTAATTCTTCTTCTCCTCCCTCCTCCTCTATTTTCTCCACAGGTACAGCTCAACGATGCCCAGACTTCGACATTCAAAATAGAGAGTTCAGAGGCACCAGCCTCACCAAGCCACAGCAAGAGCACCTCAGAGAGATGTTGGCCTAAGCAACTGGATTCATGATAGTCGCCGACACCCCATCAACCCGAGCCAAAATAGAGCCATCATCAAGCTCCTCTTTCAAAGAAGTCTCCCATATGGTGTAGATCTTGGAAGTACCATCCAGTACAGGGTAAATGACTCTAAGATCGGAGAAGAAGCTACAGCCCACACCTCAAAAGCTCAAGGTCCTCAAATTTCCTGATCCTTCACTTTTCCCTAATTCTAAACCTCAAACCTCTACATCCCTAATACAAGTCTCTATTACTTCCCCATTAACCCAGACCGCACCAGCCGAACAACAAAGTTAGCCAGTGTCACAAATCAAAACCCAACCAAAGCCTGTTCCTAAGCCTACCCTACCACCTACACCAGTGACTGAATCAGGAACACAGAAGACTAATGAGGATAAAGTGAAATACGACATAATTGGGCACTTGAGAAAGCTTCCAGCCCTTCTAAGCATTATGACACCCTCCTGTTGTTTAGGGACTATCGTATGGCTCTGATTCAAGCTCTTTCCAACCCTGAGGTGTATGAGATCGAAGTGGAGCCCATTGAAGTATCTTGAGTGGGTGCTTGGCAATCATTTTTTTCGAATATGTCCTTCAATTGGGAGGCAAGTTCCACAATCGCCTTCTCTTTGTGAATGGTGAATTGCACACCTGCCCTATCAACCAGATTATGCTGGATGGAGGGTCAACAGTTAATCTCATCCCAAGAAGGATCCTCACCCGATTGAGATTAGGGTCTGATGAGCTCACTCCTACCCACATTACCGTGCAAGGGTTCAACGAATTAGGAGAGAAGCTAGTTGACACATTGCACCTTTGTCTCAAGATCGATGACCTCAACGATTACGCTTAGTTCCACATAATCGACACCGATACCTCTTACAACATCCTGCTTGGTTGCCCTTGGCTTCACGATCAAGGGGTGATTCCTTCCACACTCCACCAATGCTTCAAGAACAACCGAGATGGAAGACAACACACGGTCTATGCTAACAAAAGACCGTTCCCTGTAGCTGAGACTCACTATGTCAACGCCAAGTACTATTTCACAGACCTTCCAACACCAGAAAAGTCAAAGGATAATGATTGGAAGCCTATGACAGAGACAGGACACTTGCCTCACGATGATATTGAAGATCTGGGGAGAATGATCGTGGACATGTTCAAAGAATAGGAAAGACAGGGCAAGATACAGTAGTCAAAAGAAGGTCTTTCACCTCTTAGAGGCTCCCAAAAAGGTACAGGAGGATAAGAGTTAGCCTTTTGGCTCTCAGAAACAAGACCCCATGGCAGAGCTAAGAAGCGAGGTTCGTAACCCCCAGAATCAGTTGGAGGTTATGCGCATCGCTTCAAAGCACTTGAAGGAGTCTGTACCTGAGACTAAGACTTATGATGAGCTTAAAAGAAATACACCTTGGATCGAAGCCAAGGCTCCCCTAGATTGGAGTATTTACAGCGAATAGGTTTACCAAATCATGAGAACCATGAATTATGAGCCCTTGTCCAATCAAACACTAAGGGGTGAGGAAGCGACAGTTACCCCATTCGAGGTCATCGAAGCCATGGCAAGCAGTCAAACGATGAAGCAAGGAGTGGGATATCCTTTTTCATCTCACACAGTGAAAGGGCAGAAGCAATAAAAAGATAAGGAAGAAAAAAAGAGTCGCACAACACTCAGAGCAAAAGAGTGAATTTCATTCATTAATCCAAAAATTCATACAATTGTCAGCATTATCAATACCAAAGAATTTGTTTACAGTGGGTTATAAACAAGAGTGTTCACTCAAGCCTCAAGACTGAGCCTGTAATAGTCTTGTTGTCTCCACTTGATGCTGTCCTTCATAATTGTCGCCTGGAGGAGGGCAAAATTTTTAACCAAAGGGGGGTATTCTCCATGTACTAGCTGAGGTGAAAACGGGTCTCTTCCTACCTCACGGGCCGTAGCAAGTAAGCCTTCTAAATCATTAATGTTCCGCTCAAGAATCGCCATGTCATCTTCATTTTCAAAGCATGCGATTTCTTTAGATATCGAAAGAACCTCTAAAGGCAAGCTCTCAAAATCCGAGTGAACGAACTGTTGCATGAGCAAGTTGGTTTTATGGTTACCCAGGTGTGCCGCCGCAACATGTGCAACAGTCAAAGGCCCAAGGAAGTATCTAAGTAAAGGCCTGATAGAAGGATATTTCTTAATAGAAGTTGATTCTTCTAAATCCAGTACTTCCCTTGCTTGTTGAGCCACTTCAGTCACCTTTGTTTTCAACAAGTCTGCACAAGGGATGTCGAAGTCTATGAGGTTGTCCATCATCTTCTTCATCAAAAGTGGGAACGCGATCAACTATATGAGAGAAGCTTGGGTGAAAGTTGATAAGCGGCTCTGAGAAGGTCACACCCATTGCCCTTGAAGACATACGGCGATTGAGCCTAGTAACCTGTACAAGGAAAGGCATCTTGGCTTGTGATATGACAAAGCCACCGCAAGTGTGCCAAATGAGAGGATGAACAACTTGCCTCTAGAAAGAGGTGACTACAAAAGTTGCACCTACGATGAGTTCCTTCGAGCAGGAAACATAAGTCACTCTCTCAAGGTCACAAGAGAAATCGCCCCGTTGCTCATTACTATCTGGTCGTAAAAAGGCGTCGGCTCATCCTCGCCCCTAAAAACAACAGGTTGAGATGAAGGATGTGGTTCGTTCCCAGCAATGGTTTGGCCTTGATAACGATAAGGTCCGTTTTATAAGAGACTTGCATTCTAGGAACTTTTGAAGCCTTGGCCGATTGCATGGAAGACATCTAACTGAGAGGCTTCCACCCGACCACTGGCTATGCGCAAACCAAAACCAGAATGCAGGACTCTCACCGTTTCACGGCTAAGGAGCTATCGCCGTCTGCCCTCTGAGATGGTATCGCCATGCGCAGAAGGTAGAACTATTGACGTCTCGCGACCAAGGGAGCTATCGCCTTCGTCGAAGTAGAACACTTGATGCCGCCTGTGCCCCAGCTATTCACATGCGTCACACGTGCGGTGTACCACATCCCTTGAAATTTGAGCACACCGTCTGACAATCGCGATGCGGCCCGAAGCAGCACATGCGAAAGGTGACCGTTCACCATCTCACAACCCTTCGTCTCCCGACCGTTGCAGGCTTGTGACGCCTCGGGTTCTTGCTGATGCTTCCTCTGCTCATTAGGAACTCACTCTTGTTCACCGGAAAACCCCTCCCCCCCTACTACTCAATAGCCTGGAAAGCTGAAAAACCACCGAAATCCCCATAGAGTTTCCCTACGACCCTACGGATTTCCCTTCTCCCTGTTTTTACGCTTCAACAGTTTGCCACAAACTCACTGAAATTCTATTGAGTTCCTAGTAAGCCCACCATTGTTGCTCCTTCTTCTCCTCCAACAACTAGAGGACCGACAGAGCCCTTTGAACTCTCTGAAACTTCCCTTCAACCACGGAACTGCCAGAGAAACACTCGAACCCCGGCAGAAGCACCTCTGCAAAACTTGCTAAGGCTCTGAGAAGCACTGAAGGAGCCTCGACACTCTCCAAAAATGTTCGCAATCACGGTATGAAACTTCGCAACCTCTTGAAGCTCGTCAAAAAAGCTCTTTAAACCTCTGCGAATTTTGGCCAGGGAGTTATTGTCGGAAATCTCTTGCCAGAAGCTCATTCTCTCTCTCTCTTTCTCTCTCTCTCTCTCTCTTGCTCTAAAATTATTGTACCCTTCGGTAAAATAGTAAAAGGGGGTTATTCCCCTTTTGTACTCAGCAGTGCCACAAACTACCCTTGACAAATCCAAAAAGATGCTGCAGTCCTCATCTTCAGACGACAATAAGACCAGGCCGGGGTGGGTCAAGCCCGAGGCCTGAAAGGGCTATCGCCGCGCGTCGCATAAGAAGTCATCGCAATGTGCCTTCGTCAAGGGCCATCGTCACACAACTTCGTCAAGGGTCATCGCTGCACACCTTCGTCAAAGGCCAACATCGCGTGTCTTTGTCAATGGTCATCACCGCACACCTTCGTCAAAGGGCCAACGTCATATGCCTTCGTCAAGGGCCATCGCTGCGTGCCTTCGCCCAGAGGCTATCGCCGCCCCTTCGTCAAGGATTTAATGTCGCGCTCTTCAATAAGTACCTAACATCGTGCATGCACCATCTAGGCCTAATGCCGCGTGCGCCATCCAACACTTAGTGCGGCGATCATGCCACGACACTCCCCTCTAGACCATTGTCCTGCCTCTTCCGGAATTTCTTTCCCTACATCACAGTCTCACTCCTCAGGGAGTCTAGTATCCGGTGATGGCTCTATTCCCCATGGGGTCGCATTCCTTCACTACACATCGGTCCGTGCTGCATGACCTATCTAGACAATATGACCCTAAACTGTAGCGGAGGTCTAGTTGCATGACCTTAAATTGCTTAGTCCTCCTCGCACGACTCAAAACTGTACGACTATGGTCCAGCTATATGACCTTAAACCATAGTGCACGTCTTGGTCGCATGACTTAAAGGCTTAGCGACATGGTCCAAACAACATGACCTTAAACTGTAGCGAAGGTCTAGTTGCATGACCTTAAACTACATGGTTTTAACTGGGAGATGGGCCACCTGTTCACTAAAGGTGTACTTCATCAACACTCCAGTGGAGTTGGATCCATGCAAGGGTCGTACCTACCCTTTTAATCCTCAATAGGTTTGTTTCGCACCAACATTCCACTGAGAGTCACATCTTATTGCGATCCACTATCCCCAGGGAGTCAGAGCCATTCTTATCCCTTCAACCCTCAGTAAGGTTCATATGTGCTCTGATCTGTCATTCTCAACAAAGTTACATCCAAATCATTACTCATTATCCCCCTACAGTCACACTGGCCCTCCTAATTCCTGATGAGGTCTCTTCCACTTGCCACTCCTAGTAGGGCCGCCATCTTTATCTAAACCTCTCTGATTTTGTATAGCCTTAACTATCTTTATCCCGAAGAGTCAGATGGCTATCCATGACCTATCCCCATGCAGCTTCACCTACATGGCGACCCACACTCTAGTCCGTACTGCATGACCTTAAACTGCACAGCTCTGGTCCATGCTGCATGACTTTAAACTGCACAACCATAGTCCTAACTGCATGAATTTAAACTGCACAGCTCTGGTCCATGCTGCTTGACCTTAAACTGCACAGCTCTAGTCCGTACTGCATTACCTTAAACTACACAGCTCCTATTCGTGCTACATGACTTTAAACTGCACAGCCATAGTCTTAACTACATGACTTTAAACTGCACATCTCTGGTCCTTTCTTCATGACATTAAACTGCACCGTTATTGTCCAAACTATATGACCTTAAAATGTTGCAGAGGTCTACTTGCACAACCTTAAACTGCAAGGTTCTAGCTGCATGATCCTAAAACTGCACAAGCCACGGTCCAAACTATACGACCTTAAATTGTAGCGGAGGTCTAGTTGCACGACCTTAAACGGTACGGTCCTAGTTGCATGACTTTAAACAACATAACCACTGTCCAAGCTACATGACTTTAAACCGTAGTGCATGTTCTGGCCGTATGACATTAAACTGCTTTGCACAGGCCCAAGAGGCATGACCTTAAACACGCCCTCACATACGCGCACACCCTCTTTATGTGCATATTCATGCATGTTTTCCCTAACCAACCCATTCGTGTGTGCACACCACCTTCATTACCTCCTCAGTGAGTCTACATTCGTGCACATGCCCTTTACATGCCTTCCCTAACCACCCTTTCGTGTGCGCATGCCATCCATCATTCCCCAGTGAGTCTTACTCATGCTCATGAAACGATGAACCATTTCACAATCCATATTCGCCCTCAACTAGTGGGTCACCATTCTTCACCCACCATTCTCCCTTCATAGGTAGCCTCATGTTATCTTCCCAAAGTGAGTCGTAGCTACCACCATACTCTCTCCATGGCCTAAACTGTAGTGCACATCCTGGCCGCATGACTGCCATTTATCACTATCACGGTCCGGCTGTATGACTCTAAACTGCAGTGGATGTCCTGGCCGCATGATGTTAAATGGCTTCGCATAGATCCCGAAGGCATGACCCTAAACCCTAAATACACCTTCACAAAAAACAGGCATGGTGTACACGTGAACAAGGGAACTACATGAGTAAAAATGATGAACGGGCATGGTCATGAAATGATGAGTAAAAGAGTTTTGCGAAAACCAAAACCTGAGCACGGTGAAAACCCCAAAAAGGCACTGTGAGCAAAAACGGATGAAAAGGGTGGACATGACCACGAGGTCATGGGTAAAAGAGCCCAAATAATAATAGAAGTTTGTGAAAACTATCTTTATGACACCACTTCCTATGTTCAAGTGAAACTCGTGAAAGGGCGCTTGAACTGACAACATAGTTTGACGCACTAACGCCGCCTCAACCGACACGTAATTTTCAAACAGTCACAAGCCTGGCTAATGAGGTCTACCTAAAATCCTCAAATGCCAACATCCAATCACAACACAAATTAGCTCATCAGGGAGTGCGAGCCATAGAAGATCTCTCAAAACACAAATTAGCTCATAAGGGAGTGAGAGCTGCATAAGATCTCCCAAATTTTAACATCAACAACAACAAGAGTCCTCGAGGGTGAGGACGAAGACTAAAAGATCCCTCCAAAATGCTAAAGACCATCACGAAGGCAAGAAACTGACGAAGCTAGGGTCTAACATGCCAGAGACTTCAGGGTATTCCTTGCTAAAATCCCCTAGCCAAAAAGGGCCAAAAATTTTGGGTAAGACAGGCTTGGTACTTGCCTCTTAAGGGAGTTCTTCCTATTGAGGAAAAAGCTCCTTTTAGTTTTGTTTTTTAGTAGTAAGTGATTAAGGTTAGAAGCCCCCGACTGGACCCCACTGGACGGGACCCATAAAGAGACCCTGAACATCAAAAGCAAACCTGGTGTATCAGCGAATAATTCTGATCAAAGGTTCATAGAAATTGGCCATTAGATAGGCCTGATTATGTCCAAGGACTTTCTTACAAAGGCCTCACGCTTCAGAATCGCAGATAGTCCCTCGAGGGTGAGGACTTCGACATGATCCCTCAAACATCCTAAATGATTGCACTTCTCGATTCTCTCAAAGCACAACATTCTGTGGGGCATGTTGTTGGAAGATACTTTTCATCATCATGGGGCCCTCGCTCAATAAAAGCCTAGCAAACGGTAGAAATTTCAACAGTCTCAAAACCTCCCCAAAACTGGCTGAGATCTTCATGAGGACTCTCAAAAGACTCTTGCCAAGTTTCGTCACATTCCAACATGTCTAAGGTAGTGCAGACTGAGAAACAGTTCGTAAAATCTACCTCTTGCACCCTGAAATGGACCCTATAACTAGAGATACATTTTATGTGTCTCAATTTGTTGTGGAAGCACCACCATTGGATCCAACAACGTTGAAAACCCTTGGGGGTCAAATTTCAGCTTGAACAGACACTCTAGAAGAAAGTTATAGGCAAAAGAGTGAAACAAGAGGAGGCGCACCCTATTTACGTGCGGCCACCCTGCAACTCCACACCATTGAAGGGACAATCACGACCTATGAATTTTGATGCTCATATCTCACTCGTTCGAGATCGAAAAAAGCTCAAATTTTGTGAGCATATTCCTCTCATCAAGATGAGTCCAAGCGCGAAGAAAAGCTAGAGAGAAGTTGTTGATATGTGAAAAAAGTGCAGGAAAATCAACAGCATTGTGCCTCACTCGAGTAGCCAAATCACTCCGTTCATGACCCCGATCGATGTGAGACCATTCCATCGCATACGTAAGGTCTTGGTTTATCTCTGACCCGAACCCTGTGCATGATGAACAGTCGGATTCTACACACAAAGCCGATGAAGCAACTTCATATTCTATTGCCAAAATCCTAGTTTCCAGCCAAAATTCAAAAGTTGTGAAATCTTTATTCGGGCACAGAATCGAGCTGCGTTTGCTGCCCCGTGATCGTAACGGCATGCTCAATGTGATCCAGTGAAGAAATTGCCGAAAAACATTAAGGAACAAGCACACTATTGATCCGAAGTTTCAAGATCCATTCAAATTTCAAGTCAAAAGATCATGTGCTTAAAACACGATCCATGACTCGAAGTTGTTATCAAAACGATCGTCATGCTGATCCCTACAAAAAAACGATCATCTTTCGATCAATTGGGCATCAGAACGACCTTGGATCATCCATGAAAAATCATGCACGTTCTAGGGAAACATAGAGACTGTTCTGAAATTTCAGAAATTGTTAGGAAGGGGCAAATCTGTCATTTTGTACACCATTTCCTCAATTTCCTTTAATTCAATTTAATCTTAATTTTCAGCAATTAGGGTTACTTTTGATCATCCACCCATATTTGGGGCAAATTCTATATACACCATGTACCATCATTGTACATAGGAGGCAATAGACACACACACATAATACACAAAGAGAGTTTTTACTTAATAAGTTTATCTTTCTTCTCATTATTGTGTCACGTTTAGAGAGAGAGAGCAAGGTGAGAGAAACTTTTGGACCGGTACCCTTAAGCTCGAGGTAAATCTTCTCTCTTTTTTTTCTTTTCTTCTCTCTCTTCCTCTCTTTCTCCTTCCTCTTCTCCGTATGAGCTCCCCACAGAGGGAATGCACGACAGTGGCAGTGCCATGCATGCCTCTCCTGTGGTCTCACAGGTTGCGCTTGGCGATGGCATCGCTATGTGCGAGCCTCCTTCTCCTTCTGTTTGTCCATCTCTCCCCCCCAACGAGGCTTGCAAACGGCGATGTGCAGACAGCGCTGCTCATCACCATCCACTGACGCGTCCTCCGCACCTCAGTGAAGAGAACAGACGATGAAGCGCATTACCGCCCATAGGGGTCTTCCCCAGTCGTGCGCCTATAATAAACGGTGATGCCTATGGCCGCTCACGAGAGGTCTCGACAATGTTGATAGTTGCGCATGAGCTTTCTTCTCGTGCGCGGTGCCTATCGTTGTTCGTGAGCCTTCTTTGTGTGTTCAGTGCTCTTTGTCGCTCCCCCCGCGTGCCACGCCTACCGCCGTGCGCCTCATGAGAATTATCACCTTGTGCTTCGCAAATGACTATTGTCATGCGCTTCACAAGAGGCTATCACCACCGGTGCAGGGGTGCAGGGGTGCACTGCCATATCGGCCTTGGTTTTGAGTAGTCTTGCCGCTGTACTGGTCCTGAGTACCCTGCCCATCTTGCTACCACTCCGAGTCGGTCACTGTCTGACTATCAAGCTAGTCTCGTCCCTTCATAAAGTTTTCTTATCTTTTTGACCTTTGCTTGAAACTTCCACTCCCTCATCCTAACCTCTCACATTCTTATCCACACAAATGTGCAATGTCGTAAGACAAGGGTGGGTCTCGTCGACCCAGTTGTCTTACAAATTAACCATAGAAGTGTTGTGTAGAAAACCAGGCGATTATAAGTCAAAGGAGGCTATTTCGAACCAGCTAAAGCAGTTGGGGGGCTTTTTGACGTGATCTAAGAGGGAACCCATGTGAGCTAGCCCGAGTAAGTCTCGAACGTACATTAAATTCCTCTCTCATCGATTGGTAGACCTGCCCTTGAGCAAGGTTCTGAGAGAGAGATCTGAAATCTTAGGTTCACTAAAAACTCGAGACACGTGTCGTCAGATCATCTAGATCCAAAGGGTTAGATCGAGGCACCTAACCAAAGAAAAGGGAGAGAAAGGAGAGAGAAGAGAAGAAAGAGAAAGAAGAAAGATGAGAGAAAAACAAGAAAGAAGGAAGCATGGACGACGATGAACTTCTGCTGTCCATGACAAAGGATAGAGAAAAGAGAAAGAAGCATGAATGGCGATGAGGTTCTGTTGCCCATGATTAAGGAAAGAGGAGAGAGAAAGAACATGGATGACCATGAGTTCTATCGCTCATGATAAAGGAAAGAAGAGAGAGAAAGCACATGGATGGTGATGGGTTTTGTCGCCTATGACAAAGGAAAGGGGAGAGAAAAAGGACATGGATGACGATGGGTTCCACTGCTTATTACAAAGGAAAGAGGAGAGAGAAAGAATTTAGATGGCGAAGGGTTGTGCTGCCCATGTCAAGAGAGAGACTGGAATGAGAAAGGGAAAGGCACATGCGACGTTAGACATCGCCACTCGTGTCGTAAGAGACTCAGACACGATCCGACCCACCACTCTGGAAAGGGCTCAATTCAATGTCCTTATCAAAGAATGTGGAAAGGAATGTCATGCACGACGATGAGCATCACCGTGCGCAACATGTGGAAGGGGAAACTTGAACAAAGGCTTAGCCCACCACTCAGGTTAAGGCTCGGCTCACTATGCATGTTTCTTGAGGATAAGGGAAGAATGGGAATGTCATGCCCAGCGATGGGTATCGCCATGCACGACTGGAGAGGAGAGAGAAAAGAAATAACAGGGTGAGAGAAAGAAAGACAGGGAGGAAGAAAGAGGGTTTAGGGAAGAGAAAGAGAAAAGAAAAGTAGAGAGAGAAGGAAAGGAGAATAGTGAGAGATAAAAAGAAAGAAGAGAGAGAAAAGGAAAGTAAGGAGGGAGATTAGGAAAGAGTTAGAGGAGAAAGAAGGAGAGAGATTAGGAAAGGGCCAGAGGAGAAAGAGAGAGAGAGAGAGAGAGAAGGAAACACGCATGGTGCTGCCACTGCCGTGTGTGTTAGAGAGAGAAAATAAAAAAGAGAGAGAAGTTCATGCATGACACTGCCATCATCGAGCACATTCAGATACAGAGAAGCAAAGAGAAAGATAGAGCTAAGAGAGAATAAATAAAGAAGGAGAAGAGGAAGAAGAAGAAGAGAGAGAAGAGAGAAAGAAAATAAAGATACATGACACTGGTTACTGCTGTGCACGTTTGAGATGGAGATGAGAGAGATAGAGAGAAGAAGAGGAAGATAGAGGCATGCATAGCTCTTCCATAGCCGTGCATGTTCTCAGAGAAGAAGAGAGAGAAGCAGAGAAAAGAAGAAGAAAGAAAAGAAAGAGAAAGAAGGAGAGAGAAAAGAAACCGAAGGAGAGGAAGAGTATAGAGAGAAAAAGAAGGGGAGAGAGAAGAAAGGAAGAGATAATTACCTTGGTGAAGAGGGTTGCCGGCTTAATTATTCTCTCTCCTCTCTCACATTCTACAAGACATGCCTATCCAACTCAATGCAAAAACTCAAACTTTATTGATGAATTGAAAGTATGAGGGGCTCCTTTTACAATTAGGTTTAGCATGTATTTATAGAATTGGGCCCCAAACATGGGTGGATGCTAAAATCTATCCTAATTGATGATAATTAAAATTTATTTGAATTAAAAGAAATTCTAAAAATGGGTGCAAAATAATTGTTTTGTCCTTGCCTAATAATACATGGAATTTCAAAACAGTCCCTGTTGCTGCCTTAAAACGTGCATGATCTTCCATGGATGATCCGGGGTTATTCTGGTGCTCGTTTATTAAAAAGATGATTGCTTTCTGGTAGGGATCGTCATGGCAATCGTTTTGATACAAACCTCAAGCCACGGATTGTGTTTTTAAGCCACGATCATGTGACTTGAAATTCGAGTGAATCTTGAAAACTTCTGATCGATATTATGTTCATATCTTGATCTTTCTTGGTGATTTATTCTTTATATTTCACTAAGCACGCCATCGTGATTGTGTGGCAACAAACACAACTAGATTTCGTGCTCGGATGAAGATTTTGTAGTCTTAGGTTTTGGTCGAAATCTGAATTTCGACGATAAGAATTTATAGAAATTTTATTGACTTCACGCATGAAATCCGACCGTTCATCACGTGCAGGGTTCGGACCAATGGTAGTCGTGGACCTTACACACTCGATGGAACTTGTCTTGTGTCAATCCGATTCACGAATACCGTGATATGGCCGCTCGAGCAGGACGTGTCGCTTTTAAATTTCCTGCAACTTCCTTCACAAATCATCAGTTTCTCTCTAGATTTTCTCCCTATTCTAGAGTTTTTACAGGGCGTGTCATAAATCAAAACGTTCGTCTTGATGAGATGAACATGTTCACAAAATTTGAGCATGATCCGACTCGAGACGAGTGAGATATAGGTCTCGAAAGTCACTGCTCGAGACTGTAACAACGGTTACTTTTAATGGCGATTTGGTGCAGGGAGGGCACATGATAATAGTGTGTGACCTACCCCATTTCGATCTTTTACCCATAACTTTGTCCTGAAGAGTCTGATTAAGTCGAAACTTGACCCATAAGGGTTTTTTACTGTGCCGGATCCAATAGAGGTGGTCTCATAATGGAATGAGCTATGAAGTCCAAAAAGCAGATCTAGGTGCCATGCATCATTATTAAGTTTATCCATTCGTCATAAATAGTTCTTTAAATTATAAGAAATCGTAATGCGAATGTCATATATAATCAGAAATCACAATTCAGATATTCGATATCATGTAAATTAGCAGTTCAAAAAATCTTTCATTTATGAGTACCATCACTATTTATCTTACTATCCATTTCTCAATATCACTCATTCATTTATAACTGAACATGTTTTACAACATACATTCTTATTACAATGGAGCATACTTCATTTCCTAATAGAGCATATTTTCATTCCATAGCACTCACAAGGTTAGGTCATGCAATACACCCAAGGCATGCACATAACTGGTATCAATCACACAGATAGGCCCTGCAATACTCTCAAAGCAGGCACCCCCTCATATCAATATTGATCATGCAATATGCACAAAGCGTGCTAAAGGAATCATATGGCATTCATCACGTCAATTATACTACCAATGGGTATCTGATTGCGTAATACTTCATACCACTCTAGCTTGTATCACCCGGACCATCACACCCATCACATATCACGTCAAGTGACAAGTTCATACTCGCCCATCAGTACCACATTATGCTTACCATGTCATCACGGAGTGGGTCTCATTATTATGCATTTATATCCTAAGTGAGCAAAGTGTGCTCAGTAATCATTTAGCACTTATCACATACCACGTTATACTACCAATGGGTATCCCATTGCATAGTGGTCCTTATCATAATATAACAGTATAACATAATGTTACCCACTACCAATGGGTGTCCCATTGTGTAAGGGTCATTATCACAGTGTCAGTGCCTTTTGACGAATAATTTCAGTCTCATCATGCAAAGTTTTAGTCTTGTACACAAATATATAGATGTCATGTAACACTATGACACTTAGCATGAAACATCCAACATAAGAGGACTATATCATGACACTCACACTTATCAATGAGCATTTATGACACTTTATCGCATTTGCACTATGGCATTCATCATGTAACATTCATCAATGAACTACTACATGGCAATTGCACTTGTTACTTACCACGTATGGTATGGTCATATAGCATTGTTCACATAACACTATGACATTTAATCGTGTAGTATTCATCACATGAAACTATCACATAGCACTTGAGCTTATTAATATCTATTTACAACACTTTGTTACTTGAGTGGGGTTCAGAAAAGAGTGCACAATTCCTCTACATTCATAACCATGACATCCTCGTGAAAATGGGACATCGTTCTCAAGTCGTGGAAGGTTTTGGTATGGTTCCAAAATCAATTTTGAAATAGACTCACTCATGGTTCGAACACATTGGCCAGGGTTTGAGCATAAAGCAGTATGTTTTCAAGACGAACACAGGACTGAAATTCTTGTTGACGAGTAACAATGACGTACCTTTCTTCTCGGAGGTATAACTCCCAATCTAGGGATAATTTCAAAATGATTTAAAAGTGAAACTTTAATTTTACACATAGGTCTTTAAAATAGAGGTGGTTTGAAGGTGTTTGGACAACATTTGATAGGTCGAACCTCGGCACAAAGTGAATGACAGTTGCTGGAATTTCCCACAACCGTGGACAGTGGCATATCCCAAATATTGGGGTATAACTCTCAATCTACGAGGAATTTCAAAATGAGTTCAACATGAAACTCTAAGCTCATTCATGAATATTTCAAATGGTGGTAGTTTCAAGACATTTGGACATCATTGGATAGGTCAAAACTCGATGCAAAATAGGTGACAGTTGCTGGAAATCTCAGCAACTATGAATAATGATATACCCCCACATTTCGGGACATAACTCTTAACCCATATAAAATTTTAACATGATTTAATGGAAAAATTGTAGTAGACAAGCATATCTTTCATTCAAGACTGATTTGAGCCTATTTGGACATTGTTTGGCTACTGAAAAGTTCAAGAAAAAAACCCTCACAGTTCTTGGAAATTCCTTTTTGCAAGTTTTGACATGCTTCAAATAACCCATGACATCTCACAAGCTAAGATAAACTTTAATGCAAAACCTTATTCATGTTAAACTAGTCTTGCAAGTGAGCTACTCTACATATTTCCACAACTAACAAGTTTATTTGCTATAATCAATCATTCAAAACTCATTTTAACTATCCTTCATTCTATAATTTTGCTTATCTTTATTACTCAAATTTGATCACTACCAATTAAGTGTTGCATAGATACTAAACCTACTTACCTATGCTCACGATGGCTTCAAATCTCTACCTGCAGGCCACTTGAAGCTTAAAGTGGTGGTTTCTTAAAGGGCACAACAACAAGTTCTATCTAGCTCTAGAGAGAGAAAGAAGTATGAGAGAAAAAGGGGCAAATGGCAGTGAGATGGAAGGGGAGAGGGCTTAATACTCCCGATAGTTGGGAAACACTAGGGATGACCACTACCATGCACGACGTCGACAGGGACGACACTGATAGGCACGATGCTGATAGGTACGATAATGACAGGCATGACGCTGACATGTACGACATCAATCAAATCTTCTCTTTCACTCGTGGCAGTGACATGTGCGGCGGTGCTCATTTAGAGTGCGACGATGCTCCTTCGACACGCACAACGTTACCTACATGCGTGATGCTACTCTTTACGCACTCGACGTTGCTCTCTGACACATGTGGTGCTACTCCCATGCACATGTGACGTTACCTCTTCTTTAGTCTTTTCTTTTATCTTCACACACGGCGCTGCCCTCTCGCTCTCCTCTTCTTTAATGTGTTTGTCATGCGCAGTTTTAACTCAGCGACATGCGTAGCAACAACTTTCCTTCATATGACCCGATTGCCGTGCACGTCTCACGCCCATGAAAATTTGTGGTCCTTACATCATCCCCCCCTTAAAATAGATTTTGTCCCCAAAATCATACATATGAAACCAAACAATAGAGGGAGGGTACCCATATACACGCTGCTTCCTACTACAACTGCCTACAACATATACCTATACTTAATATGTTATACCAATGCTTAGAGTGTCATGCTATAAAAATTCAGATACCATATCAATCCAGTCATGCAAAATTGAAATCTCAACAAATCCGCAACTACTACCTGACTCATTGGTATCAATCTCCAAGTCAGGTTCGATCATACTCACAAGGTAGGCACCTTACGAGTATCGATTACTAAGTCAAGTTCTGTAATACGCCCAAAGCAGGTACCTTATTAATATCAATCATGCAACACACTTGAAGTATGCACCACCAAAGTATAGAATCACAAAGGCAGGCCCTGCAATACAGCCAAAGCAGGTGCCCTACCAGTATAAATCACGACCATGCAATAAGCTCAAAGCATGCACCACAGAATCACAAGGTCAGGCCCTGCAATACTCTCAAAGAAGGCACCTTATCAATATCACAAAGTCAGGTCCTGCAATATGCTCAAAGCAGGCACCTCACTGGTATTAATCATGGCCAGGCAATATGCTCAAATCACGCACCACATTGATATCAATCATGACCATACAATACGCTCAAAGGATGCACCATAAAATCCTAAGATCAAGCCCTACAATACGCTCAAAGCAGGCACCTTACGGATATCACAAAGTTAGGTCTTGCTGGTTAGGTGCCTCGATCTCGCCCCCCGGGTCGGGACGGCCTAGTGACACATGTCTCGAGTTTCAAGGAGAACTCGAGACTTGAGACCGCTCTATCGGAAACCTTGTTATGAAACAAGGGTAGGTACACCAATCGATGAGAGAGGAATTTGTTGTGAGGCGGGACACACCTCACCTGGGTCTGTGACTCACTCGGGCTAACTCGCATGGGTGCTTTCTTAAATCACGACGGAAAGCCCCCCAGTCCTGCAATTGATTCGAAATCGCCTCCCTTGACCTGTACTCTTCTGTTTCTGCAATCACACACATAGTCAATTTACAAGACAAGTGGGCCAAGGGATCCCACCTTGTCTTTGGGTGATGAAGGGAGAATAAAGAAATAGATCAGAAGAAAGAGAAGAGAAGAAAGAGAAATTTGACCAAGTGGCTAGACTTACATAGTGGCTAGACCAATACAATGACTGATTTTGCGTGGTAGCAAGACGGGCACAATAACTCAGACCAGCACGGCGGCAACACTATTCAACTATAAAACCAACACCAACCAGCTTAGCATAATGGCTAGTCTGACCGAGCATCATGATGGGCACGGTAACTCAGACCGATATGATGGCAATACTACTCAATGATAGAACCAACACTGATGATGGCTAGTCTGTTGTAGCAGTAAGACGGGCATGGTAACTCAGACTGGCACGACGACAATACTACTCGACTACGAGACCACCATGGCAGTGCTAGATTTAGCCTGTCCCTTAGTCAACGAGAGAGGAAGAAAAAAAAAGAGAGAGAAGAAAAAGAGAAAGAAGAGAAGAGAAGAAGCAGTGAGAGAAGAATAATGAGAGAGAAGAAGGAAAAGAAGCAAGGAGAGAAAAAGAGAGGAGAAAAAAATAGAAGAAAAGATAAGAAGAAGAGAGATAAAGAGAAGAGGAGAGAGAAGAAGAAGAAGAAGAGAAGAGAGAGAAGAAGAAGAGAATGGAGGAGAGAAGAAGAAGAAGAGAAGGAAGAGAGAAGAAAAAAAGAGGAATGAGAGATAAGAGAGAAGAAAGGAAGAGAAGAGAAGAGAAGGAAGAAAGAAGAAAGAATAGGGGAGAAGAAAGAAAGAAGAAAGAGAGATAAGAGAGAAGAGAGGAAGAAGAGGGCAGAGTGAAGAGATAAGAGAGAAGACATAAGAGCAAGAAGAAGACGTGAACAAAGAAGAGAGAAAAGAAGAAGAGAAGAGAAAAGAAGAAGAGTAGGAGGAGAGAGAAAAGAGAGAAGAAAGAAGAGAGGGAAAAAGAAGAAAGAAAAGAGAGAAAAGAGAAGAAGGAATATGAGATAAAGAAGAGAGAGAAAAGAGAGGAGAGAAGAAAGAGTGAAGAGAGATGAAAGAAGAGAGGGAAGAAAGAATAAAGAAGAGAAAGATGAAAGAGAAGAGAGAAGAAAGAAGAGAGAAAGAAAAGAAAGAAGAGAGAAAAGAAAGAGGAAAGAGAAGATAAAAGAGAGATGAGAGAGAAGAAAGAGGAGAGAGAAGAAAGAAGAGAGAAAAAAGAGAAGAAAAGGGAGAGAGAGGAAAGAAGAGGGAGAAGAAAGAGGAGAGAGAAGAAAGAAGAGAGACGAGGGAGAAGAAAGAGAGAGAAGAGAGAAGAAAGAAGAAAGGTAAGAAAAAAAGAAAGATGAAGAATGGTAAACGATGGGGTTCCGCGGTCCATGACAGAAGAGAAGAAGAGAAGGAAGAAGCATAGATGGCGATGAGGTTTTGTCATCCATGACAGAAGAGAGAGAAAGAGGGAAGGGGAGAAGGAAAATGGATGTCATTAGTCTCCAGAGTCCATGACAGGAGAAAAAGAGTAAGAGAGAACATGGACGACAATGAGTTCTGCCGTCCATGATAGGAGAAACAGGATAAGAGAGAACATGGACGGCGATGGGTTCCTCCATCCATGATAAGAGAAGTAGGTTAAGAGAGAACATGGACGACGATGGGTTCTGTCGTCCATGATAGGAGAGAGAAGGTAAGAGAGAACATGGGCAGCGATGGGTTCCACTGTCCATGATAGGAAGAGAACAGGACAGATGCGTGCGACAATAAGCATCGCCGTGCACGTCAGAAGGGACTCAGACCCAACCCGTCACTTGGGAAAGGGCCCTGTTCAATGTCCTTGTCAGAGGATGGGGAAGAAATGTTGTGCACGGTGATGAGCATCGCCATGCACGAGATGGTGAAAGAGGAAGTTGAACTGAGGCCTGACCCACCACTCGGGTTAAGGTCTGGTTCATTGTGCATATTCTAGGAGAATGAGGGCATCATGCTCGACGATGGGGACCGCCATGTGTGACTGAGGTGAAGAGAGAAAGGAAAGAATAGAGAGAGAGAAAAGGAAAGACAATGAAAGAAAGAGAAACAGAGAACAGAGAGAAAGAGAAGGGAGGGAGGAAAGAAAGAGGAGAGAGAGAGACATGCACGACAATGCTTACCGCCGTACATGTTTCAGGTAGAGAAGAGAGAGACGGAGAGAAGGAGAAGAGGAGAGAGAGACATGCATGGAGATGCTTACTGTCGTGCATGTTTGAGGTAGAGAAGAGAGAGCTAAAGAAAAGGAGAAGAGGAGAGATAAAGAGAGACATGCGCAATGATTCTTACTGCCGTGCCTGTTTGAGTTCGAGAAGAGTGAGACGTGCACGACGATGCTTATTGTCGTGCATGTCGAGTGAGAGAAAAGAGATCAAGACTGAATAAGAAGAAGAAGAAGAGAGATAAAGAAAGAAGAAGAAGAAGAGAGAGAAAGAAATAAGAGAAGAGAGAAGAGAGTGAACGAAAGAAGAGGAGAGAGAGAAGAGAGGATGAGAGAGAAAGTTACCTTCATCGAGAGGTACCAGAATTTTATTCTCTCTCCTCTCTCTCCAAGACATGCCACAATCTCAAGACTAAACCCCTTAATTTTTATTCTTGAAGTTGAAGCCCTTTACAATGAGACATGGCGCGATATTTATAGAATTGGGCCCAAAACATAAGTGGATACCCAAAATCTAATTTAATTGATGAGAATTAGAATTAATTAAAATTAAAATAAAATCTAAAAATGGGTGCAAAACTATGATTTTTCCCTTGCCCAACTATGTATGAAATTTCAAAACAGTCCCTGCTGCAACCATAGAACGTGTTCAATTTTCCTAGGCCGATTCGAGGTTGCTTTGGCACCCATTTGACCAAAAGATGATCGCTTTCTCGTTGGGCTTGACACGACGATCAATTTGATATTATCTTTGAGCCATGGATTGTGTTTTTAGGCCACGATCATGTGACCTGAAATTTATATGAATGTTGAAAACTTCCAATCAATAGTGCACTCATTTCTTGATGTATTTTCTTGATTTCTTCACTGAATTGCACTGAGCATGTCGTCACGATCGTGTTGCAACAAATGCAGCTCGATTTCACGCTCGAAGGAAGATTTTACCATCTTGGGTTTTTGGCTGGAACTTGGATTTCAGTAGCCATAATTCTATAGCAAATTTAACGTCGTCGTATACCAAATCTAACCATTCATCACGCACAGAGTTTGGACCAGACATAGCCCCTGACCTTACACATACAATGCAACGGGTTTCGCGTTGATTGGGTACGCGAGCACCGTGATCTAGTTGCTCAAGTGGGATGTCCTAAGGCTGATTCTTTGCAACTCTTGTTCTCGAATCATCATCTTCTCTCTAGATTTTCTCCCTGCTCGAACATCGTCACAAGACGCGTCACATATCAAAACACTCGTCTTGACGAGACAAACACATTCACAAATTTTGAGAACGACCCGTATCATAACGAGGGAGATATGAGTCCCGAAAGCTTCTATTTGTGACTACAAAAACCAGTATTCTTTAAAATGGATTTTGGTGTAGGGACGACACACGAGAATAGCGTGTGGCCTACCCCTTTTCAACGTTTCGCTCATAACTTTGTCATGAAACGTCCGTTTAAGCCGAAACTTGACCCTTAAAGGTTTTCGACCATGTTGGATCCAATGGTGGTGATCCCATAACCATTTAACGCTCCAAATATAGGGTTCCAGTTATAGGGTCTATTTCAGGGTGGTAGAGACCGATTTTTTCGAGACTATTTCTTCGTTTGTACTACCTTAGACATGTCGAATTGCAACGAAACTTGGCAGATGGCATTTTGGGGTCCTTAGGAAGATCCTCACTCATTCTGGGGTGATCTTGAGACTGTCGATAACTACTGTAAGTTAGGGCTTTATTGACTGACTTCGCTTTTATTTAGCATCGAGGACCCAAGGTGTTGACAAATGTCTTCAAACAGCTTGCCCCTCTGAATATTGTGCTTCAAGAGAAGTGAGAAGGATAACATTTGGAAATTTCCTTCGGCTTTATTTCTTTTTTTTTTTCTTCCTAGCCACAGGACCACGTGAACGTCGAGGAGATATCCACGCAATGTTGTAACTAGGATGCTCAGACATTTGGATGCATTTGTCATAGATCCATTTGTGGAGACTTTGGGGGAGAAGAGACTTTTGAGGGATTCTGCCAAAGTCCTCATCCTCACGTGGACTATTTTATGATTTGGAGGGATTAGTCTTTTAAGTCCTCACCCTGTCGGACGGTACCTGTGACGGCCTACGTGTTCATCCAGCACTAAAGAAGGGAGAGAGAGATGAGGGAAGAGAAAAAAGAGATAGAAGAGATAGAAAGGAGAGAGAAAGAGAGAGAGAGAGGGGCATGCACAACACTTCCACTAGCATGCATGTTAAGAGCGAGAAGAAGAGAAGAAGAGAAAGAGAGATGATGGATAGAGAAAGAGAAATAGGGAGGTAGAATAGAGAGAAAGGGAAAGAAAGAGATAGATGGATAGAGAAAGAGATTGAGAAATAAGGAGGGAATGAGAGATGAATAAAAGGAGAGATAAAGAACGAGATAGAAAAATAGAAAAAGAGATAGAGAAAGAGAGAAGAATAGAAAGAAAGATAGAGAAAGAGATAGAGTAAAGGAGAGAAAGAGAGATGAATAGAAAGAGAGATAGGGAAATAAAGAGGAAGATAGATGAAAAGAAAGAGAAATAAAGAAAGAGATAGAGAAATTGAGAGGAAGAGAGAGAATGTTTTGAGGGATCCTGTCAAACTCCTCACCCTCGCATCGACTGTTTTTTTTTGTTTGAGGGATCTTATCGAAGTCCTCACCCTCGTGTGGACTATTTTGCTTGTTTAAGGGATCCTGTCGAAGTCCTCACCCTCACATGGACTTTTTTCGTTGTTTGAGGGATCCTTTTAAAGTCCTCACCCTTGCATGGACTGTTTTGTTTGTTTGACCGATCATGTCGAAGTCCTCACCCTCGCGTGGACTGTTTTTTTGATGATGAGGGGAGTGCTGGCAGAAGCCGCTTACGGAAGCGAGCGTCGTAACAACCTTCTCTCTTGGTCCAAGCGTCATTTGCGGGTTTTCACTTAGACTTGGGAAGTGGGGCCACAGAGATGGTTTTCACCAACCTGCTTTATTCAGGGCTCTTTTACCCATGATCTTAAGGCCATGTTCACCCTTATTCTTCCATTTTTACTCACGGTGACCTTTCGAGTTTTCACCGTGCCCAGGTTTTTATTTTCATGGAACGCTCTTACTCATGGTTTCGTGACCATGCCCGTCTGTCATTTTTACTCATGGCAGTCCCTTATTTAGGTAAACACCATGCTCGTTATTCCTTTGTTCTTTTTTCTTTTGGGAAGGCGTGTTTAAGGTTATGCCTCCGAGACCTATGCGAAGCATTTTAACGTCATGCAGTCAGGACGTGTACTATAGTTTAAGGTCATATAACTGGACAATGGTGGCAATTAATGACAGATTGTGGGGGCCATGGAGTGAGTATGGTGGTGGTTTGACTCACTTTGGGGCGATATATCATGGTGTTGCCTATAAAGGATGGATGGTGCTGGTATGGAAGGTGGATAGTGGTGACCCACTAGCTGACGTCGAGTATGAGTGGTGGGTTGACTCACCGTTCATGAGTGTGGGTAAGACTCACTGGGAATGATGAAGGGTAATGAAGTGAATGGATTCATTAGGGAACTGATGAATGTGGTGTGTGCACACGGACAGGTCGGTTCGGGAAGGCGTGCGTGAAAATGCATGTAAAGGGTGTTTGCCCGTGTGTGGGGGTGTGTTTAAGGTCATGCCTCCTGAACTTGTGCAAAGTAGTTTAACGTCATGCGGCTAGGACATGCACTATAGTTTAAGTTCATATAGCTTGAACCGTGGCTATGCAGTTTAAAATCATGCTGCTAGGACCATGCAGTTTAAGGTCGTGCAATTAGACCTTTGATACAGTCTAAGGTCGTATAGTTTGGACCATGGCTATGAACTTTAAAGTCATGTAGCTAGGACCATGGCTGTGCAGTTTAGGGTCGTGCATCTAGACCATGGATGTACAGTTTAGGATCATGCAGCACAGACCATGGCTGTGCAGTTTAGGGTCATGTAGACCATGCAATTTAAGTTCATGCAACTAGACCTCCGCTACAGTTTAAGGTCATGTAGTTTGGACCAAGCAATTTAGGGTCATGTATCTAGACCATGGTTGTGCAGTTTAGAGTCATGCAGCTAAGACCATGGCTGTGCAGTTTAGGGTCATGCAACACGGACCAGACAGTTTAAGGTCATGCAACTAGACCTCCGCTATAGTTTAAGGTCATATAGTTTGGACCATGCAGTTTAGGGTCATGCATCTAGACCATGGTTGTGCAGTTTAGGGTCATGCATCTTGACCATGGCTGTGCAGTTTAGGGTCATGTAGCTAGAACCATGCAGTTTAAGGTCATTCAACTAGACGTCAGCTATAGTCTAAGGTCGTATAGTTGTACATCTAGACCATTGTGTGGGTCACCATGTAGGTGAAGTTTCGTGGGGAATAGGTCTGTGGATGGCATTCCGACTCCCTGGGGATAAAATGGTTAAGGTTTTACACAAGCTGACGGCTCGGATGGAAATGGTGGCCAGACTAAGGTTGGCAAATGGAAGTGGACTTCACTGGGGATTAAGGGGAGAGTGTGACTCCCTGGGGTTGAAGGGCGGTAGTGACAAAACACTCATGGTGGTGGGCAAGCTTAGACTCGCACGATGTTAGCATGGGCGGAAGTAACATGCGCGGTGCTAGCATGAGTGATAATTGCACGAACGACGCTGAGCGGTAGTCGCAGAGGCAGTAGTTGCATGTGGTGCTGGCCAGTGACTTTCATGCGCGGCGTTGGTCGAATACGGCGTTAGTCGCACGCGGTATTGGTCAGTGAATTTCACACACAGCGTTAGTCACAGATGGCATTAGTCTCGCACGACATTAGTCGGCGTTAGTCACAGGCGACACTGGTCTTGAGTCCGGGCCCCTGGCTTAGGCCATGACTAGATCCTGGTCCATTTGACACTTAATGCTCGGCACTACATGGATGGTGGTGACATGTGTTTGGGCTTCGGGCCTAAGCTCGACCCGGTCCAGCCCATCGTCGTTTGGTCTTTAAGGACTTGGCTGTCATTTGCAACTTGTGAGGGGCATTTCAGGGAAGCTACAGCTATATAAAGGATAAAACCCCCTTTTTACCTTTTCACTTTTGGGTAAAACAACTAAGGAAATTTTAGCAGTGAGAGAGAGAAGGAGGCTTCCAGCGAGAATGCAGGGCACTTGGGGGAGTTTGCAAGAAGACAAAGAGAGTGTTAAAGGTTTCCTGTGAGAACTTCAGTCGGGACACGGGGTACACAAGGGAGTTGCAGCCATCTCCTCACTCAGGGAAATTGCTGGTGTCTTGTTTTCAGCAAGGGTTCTATGATACCAGAGAAGTGAGAAAACAGGGACCGAGGGTGTAGTAGAGGTCTGCTATAGGCTTCTGGCAGTTTTTCGATGGTGTGGAGGAAAGGGAAAGGAGAGAAAAGGTCCGACAGTGGGTTTTCATTGAGTGGAGGAGTTAACAGACCACAGTAATCGGGCCTTCTCATCTGCCATCACTCTTGGCCCCCACAAGGCATCACCGTCCATGATCATCGCCCTGCGTAACTCAGTGCCACATGTGATCATCGTCGCGTGCGACTTAACGCCATAGGTGACCACTATCGTGCGCAGCTCAACGCTGCATGCTACCATCATCACAGGTAGGCCAACGTCGCATGAGACCATCGCCGCGAGCGACATGCTCCCAAGAGTTGCTATCGTCGTGTGCAGCCTAGAGACACACGAAGGCAGCGCTACATGGGGGATAATGTCGTGCATGTCCTCGCGATGCCTCGGTTCCCACTATTTCCAATTCTCGGGAGGCATTAACGCTGACGGTTCTCCTTATTACGACCTTTCGCCTCCCTGCAACCCTTCGGGTTTCGCTAGAAACTTCCTCTGTCCGTCGGGAAATCCCTTTTGACCCTGTTCTTTCCCCTTATCGCCAGCTTGGAATATCGAAAGAACCACTGGAATTCCTGTGCAAGTTTCCCTGTGACCATGCGGGTTCTCTTCTCTCCACTCATGTATCCGTCGAAAAAACCGTAGAGTTTCTGACAGAACTGTTGCCCCTCCTCCTTCTCTTTCGACAACCAGAGGACCGTCAGAGTCCCCGGCCCTTTTACAGCCTGCCAATGATTATGGAACTATGGGAAAAGCACTCAAACCTCGGCAAAGCACCACTGCGACTCTCGCAGCTTCACCAGAAAGGTCTCGGTGAAGGTTTGAGAAGCTCCCTCTTCCCTGATCAGAGAGCCTTGACACTCTTCGAAAACTCCTAATGGCCTGAGTACTGCAGATTTTGGCTGGGAAACTCTAGTCGGGACATTCTAGCCGGGAAACTCTTGACAGAAGCTTCAGCTCTCTCTCTAAAAAAAAAAATATGTTCAACTGTTTTACCCTTCGATAAAATAGCGAAATGGGGTTTTTCCCCTTTTATACTCAACAGTGCCACAAAATGTCCCTCACAAATTCGAAATGACGTCCCAGTCTCCCTCTTCAGATGGCAATAAGACCAGGTCGAGGCAAGTCAAGCCTGAGACTCATAAAGGCTATCATCGCGCAATTCATTAAGGAGCTATCACCGCGCACCTGATCAAGGCATTATCGCCACATGCTTCATTAAAGAGCTATCATCGCACACGTCATCAAGGAGCTATTGCCATGCGCGTTGTCAAGGAGCTAACGCCGCACACCTCACCAAGTGGTTAATGCCGTGTGCTTCAGTCAAAGCCTAGTGCCACGTGGGCCATCCAAAACTTACCACCATGCGCATGCCGTGGCACTCCCATTTGGACCTTCATCATGCATCCCCAAGAATTCATTCACTGCACCACATGTTGGAAGGTATTTTTCATCAACATGGGGGAGCTACTCAATATAGTGGAAATTTGGACAGTCTCAGAACGACCCTAGAACTGACTAAGATCTTCGTGAGGTCTCACAAGAATCTCTTACCATGTTTCTTTGCATTCCAACATGTTTAAAGCAGTGCAGACTGAGAAACAGTTCCTGCAGAATCGGCCTTTGACACCCTGATAGTGTCGTGCATGCCTCTCCCTTGGTACCACAGGTTGTGCATGGCGATGGTAGTGGCATGAACGAGTCCCCCTCCCCTTCTATTCGTTTGTCTCTTTCTTCCAGTGAAGTCTGTAGATGGCACTACCTATTGCCGCCCACAGACGTAGCTGTGACGTGTCGGTGAAGAACCAAGACGGTGAATCTTGCTACAACCAACATGGGTCTTCCTCTATTACGCATCTAATAGAGACAACGATTCCTATCGCTGCCCACTAGAGTCTCTGGTGACACCCATTGCGGTCCGCGAGTTTCCTCCGTACGATCGATGCCCATCGTGTTCTCCCTACATTCTGTGCCGATCACCGTGCAACCTAGGAGAAGCTATCGCCGTGTGCCTCGTCAAGAGCTGGCGCCGTCCACAAGGGATGCACTGTCTCCTGACATTGCCCACTGAGTTGCCCACTGCGATGCCTATTGACGTCCGAACTTGCCCTTCTCTTTATCGTCTCGTTCTTTCCTCTTCACCGCCTTCTCCTCTCACTTGACTGAGGGTAGACCTAACCTATCACCAACGTGCTGACTTCGGTTTCAAGTAGTATTTCCACCATGTTGGTCTTGAGAACCATGCCCGTCTTGCTACCACTCCGAGTCGGTGATTTCTGCTTGTCATGCTAGTCTCACCCCCACGTCAAGCGCTCTTCTTGTTGCTATCTTTCACCGAACCTTGCACTTCATCGCCTTCTCATGTGAACATACATTGCCCTAAGACAAGGGTGGGTCCCTTTGACTCACTTGTCCTACAAATTAACCATAAAAGTGTTGTGCGGAAAAAACAAAATAATTACAAGTCAAGGGAGGCGATTCCGAATCAGCTCAAGCAACTGGGGGGCTTTCTTCGTGATCTAAGAGGGTGTTCACACAAGCCAGCTTGAGTAAGTCCCGAACGCACCTAAAATTCCTTTGTCATTGGTTGGTATGCCTGCCCTTGCCCTCGAGTTCCGAGAGATAGATCTCAAATCTCGGGTTCACCAGAAACCTGAGACATGTGCCACCAGATCACCTAGATCTGGAGGGGGAATTGAGGCACCTAAACAGCTTGGTGACTCCACTAGGGAGTTACTACCCCTTAGTCTGCTCACTCTTGTTTGACCAATTTCCTTTTTACTTTCTACACCTATTTATGTGGCATCTAGGTTGTTCAACCCGTTCGTCCGGGTTGGGGACATCCATATCCCTGCACTCGTGGTTGTCCCAGGGAAGCGAGTTGCTCAAGCCTCCTTCCCTACTTTCCTTCTGAGTCATGACTCACGATCCGGCTCCTAAGTTCTCACCTGGATCGGTGCGAGCGGGGACCTAAGGGTCCTTGCCTCCCCACTTTCTGGCCCTGGTGGACTCTCCACCAAGGCCCCTTACATGGGTAGAACTCCTATTGTGGCACACCCTGCTACAGGCAAATCTCCTGCCAAACGTACTGCTGCGGTACGCCAGAAGGCTGCCCCATCCATCCCTACGAAAGGCAAGCAAACTTTCATCGCTTCTGAGGTTCGCCGCAAGGCAACCCCCTGTGCTCCTTCACTACATCGAGCCTCTACACCTAGAGGGTCGGTACACAGAGGCAGAGGCCCTGAGGTCTTCACCCCTCACACACACTCAAAGGCTCGTGGTCTATCCACACAAGCCACACCTCAGGGCAACCCTGATGTTTCCATGAGCTCGCATCCAAGGCCAGGCCTTCTCGGGCCAAACCCTACATGCGTCATACATTCACTTTCCACAACTCAGGGAAGCGCGCTCTATGCCACTTCGAGCATAGGAGGGTCGACTCTTCCGTCTTCCCTCTCGGCACACACTGCTTCACGTTGTGAGAGACAAGCTCCTGCCTCGTCGCTCATAAACAGGAACTCGTGGGTCTTAGGTCAAACCCATTGACTGAGCCCGGGCTGATCCCCAAGTCACCCGGACAGCTAAACCTAAAGGTGCACACGCACCATCTTTGTAGGTCCCTCTCGGATCTAGACTCAGGTGGAGTCACGAACCAACTTCTTCCTTTACTGCTTCCCCGACGCCAGGCAAGCACCTCGAGCCCTGGTACTCAAAGGTCTTCCCTAAGAGTACCATCTTGAGCCAACCCCGGGTCAACCGAACATCCCGGCCTCACAAAGGAACTCGGGGCAACGACTTGATGTCAGATAGAGTCCTCCAGCCTCTAAGAGAAGAACCCAAGATGCCCTCCATCCTTAGGGCCCACTCCCTTCTCTAGCTCGTACACATGGCCCTCACTTGTTTGAAGAAAACGGGGTGGTCCAGGTCTCAGACTCGATTTTGGAATGAGGTTCACGGCCGCCTCAGGATCAAGCAAAAAAGAGGCCTATAGATCCTGACCAGGGGAACCTCCAAGGCAGTCAAGGTCACCACCCCTAACGACCTCCTCCCTTGCAATCCTTTCTTCCCTCTTCAAACTCTAGAACTTGAGCAAGTCTAGGAATACTGTTCGGTGATCACCATCCAGAAGTCACGGTCCCAAGACCGTCAATAATCGTTCCTCACAAGATCGGCATACAAAGCCTCAAGTCGGGTAGGGGCAAACTGAGCCCCTCCAGACTACTTGCTATGCACGACTCGCCAGTCTCGACAGTCTGCTGCATCACCTGACTCTGGCCTCCCAGAAGAAATAGTCAATGTCAAGCTAATCAATGACTCGAATGACGTTCAGGATGAGCGAATGAACAAGTTTAAGGAATTGATGCAAGCCATCCTCGAAATAATGGAGCGCCTAAAGGCCTCCAAGTCCCCTTCTTTGTCTGATTCCCCAACCGGTAAGTACACAGCTCCTAGGTAGACTCCCCTTCCAGTTTCTCAAGACAGCGCCTCTTCTCGTGGGTTCTTCCAAACCGACATTGTTGCTATGGTGGTCCATAGCCTCAAGAAAAGGTCTCGGGCATGCAGGAGACACCACTCTACCAAAAGCCGTATCCTTCATACATTGACCAGGGCTCGTTTCCCTCGAAATACCAAAAAGGGAAACTCCCCCTGTTCAATGGTACCACGTCTCCTCATCAGCATACGACCCACTTCCAAGCGGCCTGCCAGGAGACGACAACTGACAGACATCTCCTCCTCTACTAGTTCATTGAGACCCTTGAAGAACTAGCCTTCCAGTGGTATGCTCAGCTGCTGCCAAAATCGGTGGACACTTGGCAAGAAATGGAGCAGTTGTTCTACCAACGTTTCTACGAAGTACAAAGGAACTTAGAAATCATCGAGCTCCTCACCTTGAGCTGGTTGACAAGTTCATCACCTGATGGAGAGAGTTGGCAACCTTTCACGTCACCCCCATGACAGAGAAGGAAGCAGTCTAGACCTGCATATGAAACATGCTTCCCAAGATTGCCCTACATGTCGAGGCATCCAATTTACCATCCATGTCAGAGCCCATCTCTTAGACAGTTCGTAGCAAGGGATTGTTCAAGCACCACGGCAACCCTCTTCAGCAATCCACTGGCTCAAACACTTGTTCCAACAGTCGGGGCAATCAAAAGGTAGTGATCAGCGAGGCCATCACAGTGACTGACAATAAAAGCATGGCTCCCCAAACTCTCAACCTCTCTAAAGCACAGACACCTTAGGCCAGGGGCAAGCAACAGTCCTACAATGCGGTCCTGCTCCCTAAAAACAGTAAGCAGAATGATGCACCAAAATAAGGTTTACGCCTTTGACACGGAGTGGACCCCTGCACTGATCCAACTATTGTTAGAACAGAACATGATCCAGCTGCCATAGGTCACAACTGTAGAGTTACCAGGGCAGGAGTCGAATGAGAAGTACTACGCCTATCATAAGAGAGTAGCCCACCCCACTCATGACTGCTACAATCTCAACGACACTATCAAGGCCCTTATCAACAAGGGTCAGATAAAGCTTGAAGAGTTGAAAAACCCATTCGGGGCAGCTGAGGCATCTCACATAGTCACGATCCAAGAGAACGATGGGGCACCCTATATTCTTTGTGCATTTTTCTCTATAATGCTTGAAGAAGGGATCGCCACGCTAAAGTTGACTAGGCAGCCCAACTTCCTGCCTGCAGGGATTGAGAACCTCTGGTGTGCGTACCACTAGATACGAGGTCATGACATCATTGAGTGCACTGGCTTCCATAAACTCTTGGCAGAAAATATGCAGCAGTGTCAAGAGGTTCAGGGCCACCCGACACTTAGGTCTCTCTTCTACCTGTGCAAGAAGACCCCCTGATGCAATACCAGCAAAATACTGAGCAGGCCCTCTTTGACGCAATGCTCCAGCAGGGTCTTGTCACCCCCAAGTCAGCCAGATAGCTAAGCATCTTGCCTGGGTCAGGAAAAAACTTTGGTGCCCCTATCACAAAGTGTGGGGTCACGAACTCAAGGAATGCACTGGGTTCGAGGCCATGGTAGCAGAGAAAATCCAACAAGGCCACATCATCTGTGCGGTTCTCTCAGCATACGTCCAAGCCCTCGCTCTCGTTCAAGAGGAAGCCCCGTTACAAGCCCCTCATGAGCATGCACTAGACCATTCAGAGCCCTCGACTTCTCCGCCCTGGGAAGTCTACCATGTGCGAAGTAGGCTCAAATCCTTGAAACATCAGGCAGTCCACCAAGCAAGGGCCACTCACTGGTCTGATAAGGATGTCCAAACACCCCCTCAAGGATCCCGAAGGAGAAGGTAAGCACGAAGGTCAGCCCGCAAAAGGAATCATCTTCCGCAGCCACTAGTTAAGGAAAAACTCCTTAGGCCCCTTCCTCCTCTACCAACCTTGCGGGACTTCATCTCAGGCGCAACTCGCCTCATCTCATCGTCCAATCAGACAGATGGCCCTGAGTGATCAATATCTCAAGAGTCGGCCAAAATGGGTGACGACGTTAAAGCACTCCACGACGGTCAAAGCCAGGGCATGACCTTAAATACCCCCTGCAAACGTCCAATTATGGCGATGATGTAAAAAGCTGCCCATAACGTTCTATCTCTTCTTCTCCTTTCCCCTCCTCTATTCCTTCTCCAGGTATTGCTCTACGATGCCCAGATTTTGACACTCTAAACAAAGAGTTCGGAGGCACCAGCTTCACCACGACACAGCAAGAGTGTCCCAGAGAGATGCTGACCCAGGCGGCTAGATTTTTGACAGCCGACGATGCCATGTTAACTCGATCAATGACCGAGTCATCCTCGACCTCCTCTTCTAAAGAAGCCTCCCACATGGAGTAGATCTTGGAAGTACCAGCGATCACGGGGCAAATGAACTTAATAGCGGGAAAGAAGCTATAGCCCACACCTCAAAAGATCAAGATCCTCAAATTTCCTGATCCTTCACTTTCCCCTAAGCCTAAACCTCAAACCTCTACGTCCCTAGTAGAAATTCCTATTACTACCCCATCAACCTAGACCACACCGGCTGAAAGTTAGCTCATGTCACAAACCAGAACTCAACCGAAGCCTATTCCTAAGCCTACCCTATCACCTACACCGGTGACTAGATCAGGAACACAGAAGATAAAAGAGGATAAAGTAAAATACGGTGTAATGGGTACTTGAGAAAGCTTCCAGCCCTTTGAAGTATCTATGATGCCCTCCTGCTGTCTAGAGACTATCGTATGGCTCTAGTCCAAGCTCTTTCTAACCCAGAGGTGTATGAGACTGAGGTGGAGCCTATTGAGGTTGACCCAACCATCCTAAGTGGGTGCCTGGCAATCTCCTTTTCTAAAGATGACCTTCAATTGGGAGGGAAATTCCATAATCGCCCCCTCTTCGTGAATGGTGAATTGCACGCCTACCCTCTCAATCGAATCATGCTGGACGGAGGGTCAGCAGTTAACCTGATCCCAGGAAGGATTCCCACCCGACTAGGATTAGGGTCTGATGACCACACTCCTACCCACATAACTGTGCAAGGGTTCAACCAGTTAGGAGAAAAGCCAGGCGACACAGTGTGTCTTCGCCTCAAGATCGGTGATCTCAATGATTACGCTTAGTTCCATGTAATCGACACCAATACCTCTTACAACGTTCTGCTTGATCTTCCTTAGCTTCACGATCAGGGGGTGGTTCCTTCCATGCTCCACCAATGTTTCAAGTACAGCAGAGATGGAAGCCAACACATGGTCTATGTTGACAAAAGACCATTCCTCGTAGCTGAAACTCACTATGCTGATGCCAAGTACTATTTCACAGACCTTCCAGCATCAGAAAAGCCAAAAGATTATGATCTAAAGTCTGTGAGAGAGACAGGACCTTCGTCTCATGATGACATTAAGGATCTAGGGCGAATGATCACGGATATGTTCAAAGAAGAGGAAAGACAAGGCAAGATCCTCCCTTTGACCCCCATTCACCCAAGTATACCTTGCCACCTATCCAAGGTTATGTTATCCTCTCCTGAAGATGAAGCTTCTCCCTCTACTTCTAATTCACCAAAACAAAACAACAAGACAGAAGTAACCCCTGAGCCAGAGGAAGCCCCAGAGGTGGACCTTTCAACACTAAGGGTCACCTATACAACAGACCAGCAAAAGGTTCTGCATGTCCCCATCGCTCTCCTAGAGGCAGAGAGGAAGAATTGGCATACCAACTGCTACGAAAGGAGCTCCAAATTTTGTCCTCCTTTAATAAGGAGATCACTGGCAGCCAAAAGAAGGTCCTACACTTCTCCGGGTTTGTCGAGGAAGTACAGGCTGACAAGAGTAAACCCTCCGGCTCTCAAGGATAAGACCCCATGGTGGAGCTGAGAAGCGGGGTGCGTAACCTCTAGAATCTGCTATAAGCTATGTGTGTCACTTCAAAGTACTTAAAGGGGTTAGTCCCTAAGACTAAGACTTATGACGAGCTCAAGACCAATACACCTTGAATTGAAGCCAAAGCTCCCCTAGACTGGAGCATTTACAGCAAGCAGGTTCATCGAATCATGAGAACCATGAATTATGAGCCCCTCTCCAATCAAACACTAAGGTGTGAGGAAGCCACTGCTCCCCCATTCGAGGTCATTGAAGCCACAACAGGCTGCCACAAAACGAAGCAAGGAGTAGGCTTTGCTTTCACGTCTCAAACCATGAAAGGGAGGAAGTAATGAAATAGAAATAAAAGTCAAAAGAATTGTTTCATTCGCAAATCAAGAGGCTGTTACATGCTTCCTTCCTTTACAATGGAAAGATACGAAAAAGAAAAAGAGAAAGAATGTGTCATCAAAATCGATCAATTGCTTCATTGTTCTTTCCCTTATATAATGCAGCCGATGCTTTCACCCATTCAATCTCATTCTTCAGCTCTGCTACCAGCTCGGCCTCTTGCTCCATTAAGGTGGTCGCTTCTCTCAAAGAATGCTGGAGGGCCAAAGAGTTATCAAAAAGCACTTTATCCATCGCTTCCCAATCCGCAGTCTCTTTCTCCAGTCTTCGCTCTCAGAGTCGTCACCTTGTGATGGTGGGCTATGGCCTCCTCAGCAAGGCCTCATCTCTAGGATTCCGTGGCAGCTTGCTGCTGCGATTGAGGGTTTACCGATTAACGGTGGCACATAAGAGATGATTCCAAAGGGGGCAACCGCAAGCTTTCCAGCCGCTGTGCAGTTTCTTCTTCCCCCAGGGCCTTCACCCTCCATCCCTTCAGCTCATTGACAACTCTATCAAAATTAGGAAGGATTCCAGGTGCATTCCCTAGGGAAATCTCCCTCAACCGTTGGATCACCGCTCCAATCTTTTCCAAAGACAGCTCTGTCAGTTGATGGATGCCTGTCTGAAGCATCACAAAAATGACGCCTGACAAACCGCTGAGAGAAGGCCTAGGCAATGTAGCAAGAGCAACCATAGCAGGCTACAGTCAAGGTCTTAGGTTCCTTTGGAGCAACCTTAGGTTGCTCTGATGCCTCGGCAACGGCTTTCTTGCTCTGACCCCTGGACATGACCAAGTCGAGCTCGATCCGTGCTTGTCCAGGCACCGTCACCTTGTCCTCTGTGAGCACCGCAACCGCAGTCGGGGAAAGGCTGGCCTCCTCGCCTGGAGCCATTACCTCAGTCTCGGGTTGCACCTCGATAGTCTCCTTGCTCGGGGGAGCGACCTCTCCTTGTGTCCCCTCCTCTAGAGCCATCTCCACCTCGAGAGATTCGACACCCTCTCCCTCTCCTTCTTCGCCCTGATCTGCCACGATGATCATTTTATCAATAGAATCTCCCATGGTGCCTACCTCCTCTGGAGGCATGGGTGCCGCCTCAGGGCCCAACAAGCTTGAACCCTCAGAGCGTCTTGCTTCTCCACCCCCCGTAAATCTATCGGTCAAGGCAGCTGTCTCCTGCTGCTCGAATGGCCCCTCTTCAGATCTTGGGGGTTCGTCCTCTTCTATTATCACGGCCTTTGTTGTGGTTTCCCTTTCCTCGGCAAGCACGATGACTATCAAAATTCCAGAGGCCCTTGTTGCCTCTTCCCTCTCATCAAGACCAGCCTCATCAGCCCCGTTCACTTCGATCGGGATTGGGCCCTCCTCTTCAACCACAATTGGGGAAGTAGGCTCTGAGGCACTGACTTGAACCTCTGAAGGGCCAAGAGAAAGCTCAGGTGAAAGAGAAGGCGAGGCCACAAGAGCAGAAGATGACTGGGAAATGACCCAAGACACACAGCCTTCCGAAGTAGCCAAGGGCGAGGAGTTGTCTCCTGACTTGTGAACCACGGTGACCCTACCTCATTTGCTCCCCAAGGCCTTGGTTTCCTTCTGAGCTGGGGGGCAAAGAGTTGCTGGGGCTGTCCACTTTTTCTCGTTTCCTTTTGCTGACTCGGGTGCGGCAACCTGCTTTTTCTTCTTCCTCGGCTCGAACACAGCAACCGGCTTTTTCTTCTTCACCGACTCGGGCTTGATAGCCTGCTTTTTCTCCTTTCCTTTCGTTGGCTCAGGCGCAGCAACCTACATCTTCTTCTTTACCGACTCGAGAACAACAGCCAGTTTTCTCTTCTTTCCTTTCGCCTACTCAGGCATAGCAGCCTTTGAAGTCTCGGACTTTGAAGAACTAGCAGCCAATTTGCTATGAGGTTCGCTCTCTATCAGCTCATTTAAGTCTTGGACCGAACGCCTTTCATACCCTAAGGATTTACGGCCTTCCTTCCATTTGAAGATCTTAAAGAGGTTGTCAAAAATATTCTTTGTCTTCTTCTCCAAACTAAGAAATCGTGGTAAAGACTTGTCCACGATAAGTCGGGGAGGCCGCCCGAGTAAGCATCAGTCATAAGGAAAGCCTAGGGTCAAGATTTCTCTTAGGGGAGGGGTCTTAACCAATTTTTGTTGCCGGGTGTCTTGGCTCTAGTGGCCATCCTCCATTTTTCAGGGTTAATCCGCGTCCCAATACCCCTTAATTCTTGATTCTCCACCAATTATCGTGGACTTTGGTTGGCTGTGCCGTTCTGCCAAAATGGGGCAGCACGTACTTGTTGACCTGGTGGCCTCCAGGTATGTGGCCCATGTAATGCGAACGTGCCTCAGGTTCCAAGTCTCTCGACGGGTTCCCAATTCGTTCTTCTTCTAGCTGGCTACCTTGCTATGCCGCTTATCAAAGAGCAAAAAGAACGAGCACCCCTAATCCAGCTCATGCTGTCGAGCGAATCGGTGACGAAATTAGCCCTCTAGCTACACACCATGGATAGGCGAGAATGTCGCCTCTGAGACTTAGCATACACATCAATTTTTTCGGGCTGGTGAAGTCACCATCTAGGTGATGGTGCAGCTTGTCGACGTACGCACGGTCTATGAGGCTTCCAACTGGAAATGCCACCCGAGTCGTGTGGAAGTGGTTGTTGAAAAACAAGCTGTGCGCCTGGCCTGGGGGATGGAAAATTGCCTTTTGCTCGGTAATCTTAAGCAAAAATCAACACATGCTGACCTCCAGCTCCTTGTTTCCAAGGTATGTGTCCCGAAAGTAAGCTCTAAGCCAGCTGTACACGTAATGAATCGAGAAAGGGGTCTTGAAATCCTGTGGGAAGGCCTCACCTTCTACTATGCCATTTTTCCCCTCTTCATCCCCCTGGTACAGTCTCCCCCTGAAATTGGCACCCAGGCCATAATAAATGTTGCACAGTACGGGCTGCGCGAATGCATATTCCCTCCCCTGTGCCATGTCACAGGCCACATAAAAGACACCAGAACGAATGACGTCTGACCCTCCAGGTAGGGCAAGTTTGCATAAGAAAAGTGCCAAATAAATCGCTAAGAAGACATGTCCATTCTTCATCCGCAACTTGAAAACTGGTGGGATTTCCTTCCCCTCTTTTCTCGGCGATGGATCAGCTTCATCCATATAATCATCATAAACTAAAACTACCCACTTAGCAAAGGTAACCTGCCCGTTCTTGAGCTCATCGTAGAGTTCTTGATAGATCTCGAGCAACTCACAAAGTCCAGTTGGCGGGGCTTCTTTGCCTACCTTTTCCCCTCCGAAAATGACTAAGTTTGGGGGAATAAACTCTTCATACATGGCACCGAGGAGAGGCAGCCCGCCGATGAAGTGCAGGTCCATCAGCAAAATCCCTACGTCTCTGCGACCAAGCAGCCATGTGCTGCTAGCAAGGCCCCAAGTCTCCAACAACAGTTTCACCGTGATTGAACAACGGTTGTAGTAGCCCACCAAGCACTGGAGGGCAGTCGGCAAAGAAGCCAGTCTCAAAATATCCTTGAAGACCCGCTACACTTTCAGGGTTCAGGAGGAATATCCCTTTAGGTACTGGTGCTCCCCTTGCACCAGTAGACTGGAAGAGGACCATAGCATGCACTACGTTTCCACCATTCGCTTGCCTAGGGTGGCAAGTTCGTGTTAGAGGCTACGTTTCGGTGCAGGCAATGCAGAAGGCCTACCCCTTCCTCTATGCTCACGACTCTATCATTATCTTCCCTTATCTTTAACTGAATGGGGGCACTCACAAAGGTGACGCTCAGAGGCCACCTGGGTTCACATAAGGCTTTGGTGAGCCATATTGGTTCACCTCTCACCCAGCTCTCAACGGTGAAATTGTCAGTGTCAAGCTCCCCTTCTCGTGGGAGGTTCCTCACGTCTGGAATGGCCCTCGAAGACTCAGCCATTAGAATAAAAACAAAGGACGCTAGGCGGCCACGAAGAAACTGCTCTCACAAGGGCAAGACAATCACCGTTGCCCACCAAGATGGAATCACCATCTCATAGATAAGGGCAAGACTACCGCCGTCTGCCCACTGGGATGGAATCGTTGTCATCACCAGGAGGGAATCATCGTCTCGCGATCAGCCAAGGACTATTGACGCATATTAATGCCTCGCTCCAACTGTTAGCACGTGCCGCACGTGCAACCCTTGAAATTCAGACATGTTTCTTGACACTAGTGGCATAGCTGGTCACCGCGCGTGTGGAAGATGATCGTTTTTCGCCCCACGACCCTCCGCCTTCCCATGACCTTTCGCCTTCCCCCCAACCCTCCGGGTTCCCACTGGCATTTCCCCTCTCCACCTGCAATCCACTCCTGTTCACCGAGAAAATCCTTCCCACCTTCTACTCGTTGATGGAGTTAGCAAAAACCACCAGAAATCCCTAAAACCTTCCCTGCGACCCTACGAATTGCCCTTCTCCTTGGTTTCCCACTTCAGTAGTTCACCAAAGCTCACTGAAATTCTGCTAAATTTATGATGAACACAATGCAGCCTCTTCTCCTTTTCCTCCAACAACCAGAGAGCGGATAAAGCCCTCTGAACTCTCTACGACCTACCTTTTAGCAGCAAAATGACCGAAGGAGCACTGGAACCCCTGCAGGGTGCCTCTACAAATTCTGCTAAGGCCCCGAGAGACCCTTTTCCTTGCTCAAAAAGCCTCGACACTCCCCGGAAAGGTTCGCAATCACACTGCGAAGCTACGCACCTCCTGAAGCTCGCCAAAAAAATCCTTAAAGTCCTATCCCTGCAAGTTTTGGCCAGGAAGTGTTGGCAGAAAAACCCTCATAATAAAGTTTTGGCTCTCTCTGTCTAAAAAGCTTTCTACTATTTTACCCTTAAGTAAAACAATAAACTGGGGTTTCTCCCCTTTTTGTACCCCATCGTACCGTGAACTGGCCCCAACAAACTCAGAATTACGCTCCAGTCCCCAGCCCTTGATGGCGATAAGATCAAGCCGGGGTGGGCCAAGCTTGAGACCCGAAGCATCATTGTCGCGAGCCTCATCGAGACTTGTGTCGCGTGCCTCATTAGAAGGCTACTGTCGCACGCCCTATCAAGACTTTTATCGAGCGCCTCGACTAGAGACTATCACCACGAATTTCGTCCAGAGATTATTGCTGAGCACCTCAATCAGAGACTCTTGCCATGCATCGCATCCAGAGATTATCACCTCGCATCTCGTTCAGGGGTTATCGTCGCGCATCTCATCTAGAGATCATCATCGCGGGTCTCGTCGAGGGGTCACTGCCGCGCGTCCCATCCACAAATCACTGCCACACGGAATGTCGGGGCCTACTGCCGCATGTTTAACCAAGGTACCTAACACATCACCTAGGCTTACTGATGCATGTGCCACTCCACACTTGGTGCCGTGTGCATGCCTTGGCACTCCCCTTCGGATCATTGTCCTGCCTCTTCAGGAAGTTCATTCCCTGCATCACAATCTCACTCCTCAGGGAGTCTAATCTCTGGTGACGTCCATGTTCCCCATGGAGTCACGTGCCTTCACCACTTAATGCTCCTCATTGCATGACCTTAAACTGCATAGCCATGGTACGCATTGCATGAACTGCACAACCATGGTCTGCAATGCATGACCTTAAACTGCACAGTCATGGTCCGCATTGCATGACTTTAAACTGTACAGCCATGGTCCGCATTGCATGACCTTAAACTGCACAACCATGGTCTGCATTGCGTGACCTTAAATTGCATAGCCATGGTCCGCATTGCATGACCTTAAATTGCACAGCCATGGTCAGCATGGCATGACCTTAAACTATACAGCCATGGTCCACATTCCATGACCTTAAATTGCACAGCCTTGGTCTGCATTGCATGACCTTAAACTGCACAGCCATGGTCTGCATTACATGACCGTAAACTGCACAGCCACGGTCTGTGCTGTATGACCTTAAACTACACTGCCATGGTCTGCATTGCATGGTCTTAAACTGTACAGCCGTGGTCCGCATTGTAGGACCTTAAACCGCACAACCAAAATCCGCATTACATGACCTTAAACTGCACAACCATGGTCCGCAGCGCATGACCTTAAACTACACAACCATGGTTCACATTGCATGACCTTAAACTACACATCCATGGTCCGCATTACATGACCTTAAACTGCACATCCATGGTTCATATTGCATGACCGTAAACTGCACAGCGATGGTCCGCATTATATGACCTTAAACTACATAGCTATGGTCCGAACCATATGACCTTTAACTATAACGGAGGTCTAGTTTAAGTCCTTATTACACGACTCAAAATTATACAACCATGGTCCAAACCATACGACCCTAAACTGTAATGAAGGTCTAGTTGCATGACCCCAAACTGCGTGGTCCTAGCTATATGACTTTAAACAGCATAGCCCTGGTCCAAACTACAAGACCCTAAAACTGTAACACACGGTAGTCCTTACCCATAACTCCCACTAGACCCCCAGCGGAGTTAGATGTATGCAAGGGTCGTACTCACCCTGTCACCTCCAGAGAGTTAAGGCCATTCTTACCCCTTCAACCCATGATGAGGTTCATCTATACTCTGGCCTATCAGAGTTCCATGCACACCAATATTCATTATCCCCATGAAGTCACACTGGTCCTCCTAATCCTCAATGAAGCCTCTCTCGTTTACTACTCCTCGTAGGATCACCACCTTCATCCACATCTCTTCGCATGTGTATAGCCTTAACTATCTTTATCCCTAGGGAGTCAGATTGCTATCCACATACTTAACCCGCCCCCAATGCAGCCTTACTGACATGGCGATTCATACTCGGTCCATACTGCATGACTCTAAACTGCATAGCCATAGTCCAAACTATATGACCTTAAACTATAGTGGAGGTCTAGTTGCACAACCTTAAACTGCACGGTCCTAGTTGCATGACCTAAAATTGCATAACCATGTCTAAGATATATTACCTTAAACCATAATGCGCATCACGATCGCATGACGTTAAATTGCTTTGCTCAGGTTTAGGAGGTGCAACCTTAAAACATGCCCCCGTTAGCAGCACACCCCTTTCACGTGCATCTTCGCACACGCTTTCTCTAACCACCCATTTGTGTGCGCGTACGCTCTTCTTCTCCCCAGTGAGCCTACTTAGACACACACGCCCTTTACGTGCATCTCCACACACGTCTTCCTTAGCTGACTTATTCATGTGCGCGGACCACCTTCACCACCTTTCATCATCCCCCAATGAGTCCTACTCATGCTCACCAAATGGCAAGCCATCTTGGCACCTATAATCGCTATCAGCTAGTGGGTCACCACCTTTCACCTACCATCCAATCAACTCTCCATGGGCAACTTCATGCCATCCCCCCAAGTGAGTTAAAGTCATCACCAGACTCACTATGTGGCTATTACAGACTGCCATTCCTTACTGCTACGGTCCAGCTATATGACCCTAAACTAAAGTGTACGTCCTGGCCACATGACGTTAAAAGGCTGTGCACAAGTCTCGAAGGCACGACCCTAAGCATACCTTCTAAAAACAAAATGGGCATGGTGTACACTTGGACAAGGGAACACCATGAGTAAAAATGACGGACGGCCTTGGTCACGAAACCATGAGTAAGAGAGTTCCGCTGAAAGCAAAATCCAGGCACGGTAAAAACCCAAGAGAGCACCGTGAGCAAAAAAGGGGTAAAAAGGGTGGACATGACCATAGGTCATGGGTAAAAGAGCCCAAAAATAACGGAAGTTGGTGAAAACTTTCTTCACGTTGCTGCTTCCCCTGTTCAAGTGAAAACCTGCGAAAGGGCGCTTAGACCGACAAGATAAGATGACGCACGGCTACCGCCTCAGCCGATATTCAATTTCCAAATAGTCACGAAGCTATTGAGGTCTGCCTAAAATCCTCAAAAGCCAGCATCCAGATGCATGCCAGATGGCTCGTTAGGGAGTGAGAGCCCCACAAGATCTCCACAGTTTCATGGCTCATCAGGGAGTGAGAGCTGTCTCCTTGATGTCTAGCTCATCAGGGAGTGAGAGCCCCACAAGATCTCCCTAGTTTTTACTACTCATCAGGGAGTGAGAGCCCCATAAGATCTCCCCGGTTTTATGGTGCATCAGGGAGTGAGAGCCACATAAGATCTCCCCAGTTTTATCGATCATCAGGGAGTGAGAGCACAAAAGATCTCGCCAGTTTTATGGGTCATTTGGGAGTGAGAGCCGCATAAGATCTCCTCGGTTTCATAGCTCATCAGGGAGTGAGAGCACAGAAGATCTCCCCAGTTTCATGGCTCATCAGGGAGTGAGAGCTGCAAAGATCCTAGTTCAACAATAAGAGTCCTTGAGGGTGAGAACGATGACCAAAAGATCCCTCTGAAAATGCTAAGAGCCATCGTGAAGGCAAGAAACTGATGAATTTAGGGTCTAACCTGCCACAGGCTTCAGGGTAGTCTTCGTCAAACCCCATAGCCTACATGGGACCAGACTTTCGGGTTGAGTCAGAAGCCCCCACTAAACCCCACTAGACGAGACCTACAGGAGATAGCTTGAGCATCAAAACCAAAGCTGGTGTAGCAGCAAACAACAACGAGCGAAGGTTCGTAGCATTTGGCCTTCAAAAAAGGCTTGGTTCTGTATGAGGAGGTCTTAACAAAGGCCTCATGCTTTAGAACCACAGATACTCTCTTGAGGGTGCGAAATTTACAAAGATCCCTCAAAATTCTAGAATGAATTCACTTCTCGATTCTCTCGAAGCATAACAATCGGTGGGGCTTGTTGTTGGAAGGTATTTTTCATCAACATGGGGTCCCCCGCTCAATAAAGGCCTAGCAAGTAGTGGAAATTTGGACAGTCTCGAAACAACCCCAAAACTAGCTAAGATCTTCATAAGATCTCTCAAGAATCTCTTACCAAGTTTCGTCGCATTCTGAAATGTTTAAGGCAGTGAAGACAGAGAAATAATTCCAGTAGAATCGACCTCTAGCACCGTGAAACGGACCAGAGCTACATTTTCAGCATTCAAATTGCTATGGGACCACCACCATTGGATCCGTCACAGTTGAAAACTCCAAAAGCCAAGTTTCAGCTCAAACGGACATTCTATGAAGAAGTTATAGGCAAAGGAGTGAAACATTAGAAGCCATACACTATTCTCGTACGGCCACCCTGCAACACTACACCATTGAAGGGACAATGACGACTAGTGAATTTCGACACTCATATCTCACTCGTCCTAATTTAGATCATGCTCAAATTTGGTGAGCATGTTCGTCTAGTCAAGACGAGCGATTTGATATGTGGCACGCTTCATGACGATACTCGAGCATGAAGAAAAGGTTGAGAGAAGTTGCAGATTCGTGAAGAAAAGTGCAGGAAATTCAGCAATGTCGTTCCTCACTCGAGTGGCCAAATCATGCCACTAGCGAGCATGATCGACGCGAGACCAATTCTACTGTGAGCGTAAGGTCTCGGGCCATCTCTAATCGGAACCCTGTACATGATTAACAGTTGGATTCTGCACATGAAGCCAACGAATAGAATGCAAATTCCTTCACCGAAATCTGTGATTTCGGCCAAAATTCTGAACTCGTAAAATCTTTGTTTGGCCACGAAATCGAGCTGTTTTTGGTGGCCCATGATCTTAGTAGCATGCTCAATGTGATTCAGTGAAGAAAACACAAAAAAACATCAAGGAACGAACACACTATCGATCCACGATTTCAAGATCTACTCAAATTTAAAGTCACATGATCATGCACCAAAAGCAAGATCTGTGGCTCGACGTTGGTATCAATTTGATCCCCATGTTAAGACTTACAAGAAAAAAATCATCTTACGATCAACCAGGCACCAGATTGATCGCAGATTAGTCATGCAAGATCACGCAAGTCCTAAGGCAACATAGGGACTGTTATGAAATTCCACAACTTGTTAAGAAGGGGCAAATCTATCATTTTTCACCGTATTTTCTAATTTATTTTAATTCAATTTAATCTTAATTTTCAGCATTTAGGGTTACTTTAGATCATCCACCCATGTTTCGGGCATACTTCTGTATATACATATCATCAATGTACGCAGAAGAAGATAATAGGCAGAGACATACACACACAAGAGAGAGTTATCACTTAATACAAGTTTCTCTTTCTTACCATTGTGGTGTCACGTTTGAGAGAGAGTGAGGTGAGAGAATCTTTTTGACTGGTACCCTTAGGGTTGTTGTAAACCTTCTCTCTCTTCTTTTTCTTTTCTTCTTCTCTGTCTCTTCTCCCCTCCCTTCTCCCCCTTCTTCATCTGAGTTCCTTGCGGCAATGGCAGTGCCGTGCATGCCTCTCCCTTGGTCCGATAGGTTGTGCATGGGGATGGCAGCATCATGCATGAGTCCCCATTCCCTTCTATTCGTTTGTCTCTTTCTTCAGCGACATCTGTAGATGGTGCTGCCTATCGCCGCCCACAAACGTAGCTGTGACATCTCGACGAAGAACCCATACGGTGAAGCTTGTTGCCGCCTGCAGGGGTCTTCCTCTATTGCGCGTGTAGCGAAGACAGTGATACCTTTCGCCGCCCGCTAGAGGTTCTGACGACACCCATCACCGTCCGTGAGCTTCCTCCGCACGACCGGCACCCATTTCCATTCTCTCTGCATCCCGTGGCTATCGTCGTGCAACCTAGGAGAAGCTATCGCCGTGTGGCTCGTCAGGAGCTGGTGCCGTCCACAAGGGATGTGCTGTCTCCTTGCATTGCTCACCGCGATGCCTATTGATGTATGAACTTCCCCTTCTCTTGACTGTCTCGTTCTTTCCTCTTCACCTCTTTCTCCTCTCACTTAACTGAGGTTAGACCTAGCCTATCATTGACGTGACCACTTTGGTTTTGAGTAGTATTGCCGTCGTGCTGGTCCTGAGAACGATGCCCTTATTGTTACCACTCCGAATTGGTAATTTCTTGCTGTCATGCTAGTGTCACACCCACATTAAGGTCTCTTCTTGTTTCTATCTTTCACAGAACCTTGTATTTCATCGCCTTCTCATGTGAACGTGCATTGCCCTAAGACAAGGGTGGGTCCCTTCGACCCACTTGTCTTACAAATTAACCATAAAAGTGTTTTGTAGAATAAACAAGAGGATTATAGGTCAAGGGAGGTTATTCCGAACCAGCTCAAGAAGTTGGGGGGCCTTTTTCGTGATCTAAGAAGGCGCCCATGTGAGCCAGCCTGAGTAAATCCCAAACCCACCTAAAATTCCTCTCTCATTCGTTGGTATGCCTTCGCCTGCCCTCAAGCAAGGTTCCGAGAGAGGGATCTCAAGTCCCGGGCTCACCACAAACCCGAGACACGTGCCGTCAGATCACCTAGATCCAAAGGGTGAGATCGAGGCACCTAACCACCCCACTCTCACTCCTCACAAGTCAAGTCTCTTGTTATGGCTCGGTTCCCAAGAGAGTCACTTTGCCCTACCACAGCCATGGTCTAGGTGCACGACCCTAAATTGCATGGTCCAAACTATACGACCTTAAACTGTAGCGGAGGTCTAGTTGCACGACCTTAAAACTGCATGGTCCAAGCCGCATGATTTTAAATTGCATAACCATGGTCCGAGTTACAAGACCTTAAAACTATAACGCATGTCCCTGTAGCAAGGCGATAAACAGTGCGACAAATAGTCCATAAGCATGACTCTAATCTGTGAAATGCGTGCACCTCTTCGCCAGGTGTATTCTACTAACATCCCTAGTGGAGTTAGACATATTCTGTCAACATCCTCAGTGGAGTTAGGTGTACACAAAAGAAAAAGAGGGTCGCCTTACCCCTCCAATCCCCGATGGGTCTTTTCACACCAACATCCCTAGTAGAAATCACATCCGTACCACGACCCATTATCTCCACAACATCATTCTTATCTTTTCAACCCCCAACAGGGTGGAATCTATGCCCTTGGCCTGTCATCCTTACACCCATAGCATTATTCACTATCCCTAGCAAGCCACACTTGACCTCCAAATCCCTTGTGAAGTTTGCTTCCATTTGCCACTCCTCGTAGGGCCATCATCTTCATCTAAAAGCTCTCAGTTTGAGTATAGCCTTAACTATTTTATCCCCAGGGAGTCAGATTGCTGTCAACAGACTTATCCCCCATGGAGCTTTACCTACATGGTGAGACACACATTGGTCCGTGTTGCATGACCTTAAACTGCACAGCCATGGTCCGTTCTGCATGACCTTATACTGCACAACCATGGTCTGTGCTGTATGACCTTAAACTGCACACCCATGGTCCAAACTATGTGACCTAAAACTGTGGCGGAGGTCTAGTTGTACGACCGTAAACTGCCTAGTCTTAGCGGCATGGCTTTAAACTGCATAGCCACGGTCTAAACTACATTACCATAAACCATAGTCTATGTCCTAGCTGCATGACATTAAAAGGCTTAGCATCATGGTCCATACTAAATGACCTTAAACTATAGTGGAGGTCTAGTTGCATGACCTTAAACTGCATCGTCCTAGTTGCATGACTTTAAACTGCATAACTACTGTCCAAGCTATATGACCTTAAACCATAGTGCGAGTCCTGGCCGCATGACGTTAAACTGCTTTGCCCAGGTCCTGGAGGCATGATGTTAAATACGCCCTCACATATGTGCACACCCTCTTTACATGCATCTTCATGCACGCTTTCTCTAACCGACTCATGCATGTGTGTGCACCGCCTTCAATGCTTCCCCAGTGAGTCCATTCACTTCACCATTACTACTCATCATTCCTTAGTGAGTCTCACCAATGTTCACAAAATGGCTAACCATCCCATCATACATACTCGTCATAAACTAGTGGGTCACCAGTTTTCAAAGGTAACCTCGTGCCATCTCCCCAAAGTGAGCCAAAATCACCACTATACTCACTCCATGGCCTCCACAGACTGCCATTCATCATAACTACGGTCCAGCTGTATGACCCTAAACTATAGTACACGTCCTGGCTGTATGATGTTAAAAGGCATTGCACAGGCCTCGAAGGCATGATCCTAAACACGCCTTCACAAAAAAACGAGCATGGTGTACACCTGGACAAGGGAACACCAGGAGTAAAAATGACAGATAGGCATGATCACGAAACCATGAGTAAAATAGTTAGGCATGATGAAAACCCCAAAAGGCACCGTGAGCAAAAACGGATGAAAAAGGTAGACATAAAAGAGCTCAAAAATAAAAGAGGTTAGTGAAAATCGTCTTTACAACGTGGCGCCACTTCCCCTGTTCAAATAAAAACCCTCGAAGGGTGCTTGGACCAACAAAAATAAGATTGATGCAGCATCACAGCCTCAGCCGACACCCAATTTCCAAAACAAGCATAATTCTGGCTAATTAGGTCTACACAAAATGGCTTACCCTGGGGTGAGAGCCTCATAAGATCTCCCACACTTTACCTCCAAGAACAACAAGAGCCCTTGAGGGTGAGGATGACGACCGAAAGATCCCTCAAAAAAGCTAAGGATCCCCACGAAGGTAAGAAACTGACAAAGCTAAAGCCTAACCTGCGCGAGACTTCAGGGTTATTCCTTGCCATGAGATCACCTCTCCAAAAAACTTCCTTAGTCGCTAAGCTCAGATCGTTGGGACATGCCCATAAAAAGCCCCCGACTGGACCCGACAAGATGGACCCCCCGAGGACGCCTTTCCAAAATTCCCCCAAGCCGACAGACCTAGATTTTTGGGATAGGTCAGAAGCCCTCGACTAGACCCCGCTGGACGGGATCTACAAAGATACCCTGATCAACAAAAGTAAACCTGGTATAGCAGCAAACAATACCGACCAAAGGTTCATAGCACTTGGCCGTTCGACAGGCTAGATTCTAACTAATGAGGTCTCTACAAAATCCTCAAGCTGTAAGAATCACAAATAGTCCCTCGAGGGTGATGAATTCTATAGATCCCTCAAAAAGACTCTTCTCCCCCTAAAGCCTCCACGGATAGACCCATCCATTATGTCCAAACGTTTGAGCATCCTAGTTACAGTATTGTGTGGATCTACTCAGCATTCATGTAGTCTTATGAGTAGCCAAGTAAATTTTTTGAATGATTGTACTTCTCACTTCTCTCGAAGCACAAAATTCGGTGGGGCATGCTGTTGGAAGACATTTTTCGTCATCATGGGTCGCTAAATAAAGCCTAACATACAATGGAAATTCTGATAGTCTCAGAATGGCCCCATAACTGGTCGAGATCTTCATGAGGACTCTTTAGAGTCTCCTGCCAAGTTTTGTCACATTCTGACATGTGTAAGGCAGTGCAGACAAAGAAATGACTCCAGCAGAATCAGCCTCTTGCACCCTTAAATAGACCCTATAACTAGAACTATATTTTCGGTGCATCAAATTTATGTGGGACCACCGCCATTGGAACCAGCACAATTGAAAACCTCCAGGGGTCAAATTTCAACTTAAACAAACATTCCAGGAAGACGTTATAGGCAAATAAGTAAAACAGAAGGAGCAGCACGCTATTCCCGTGAGGCCACGTTGCAACTAAACTCCATTAAAGGGACAGTCACGAACAGTTACATTCGATGCTTATAACTTCCTCGTCCGAGATCGTATTGTGCTCAAACTTGATGGACCGTGTTCGTATCGTCGAGACGAGCGTTTCGATAAGTGGCACGCCCCGCGACGACCCCCGAGTGCAAAGAAAGGCTAGAGAGAAGTTGTTGATCAATGAAAAAATTTGCAGGAAAATCAGCAGCATCGCACCTCGCTCAAGAGGCAAAATCACCTCTCGCGAACCCGATCGACTCGAAACTAGTTCCATCACGTGCGTAAGGTATAGGGTACCTCTAGTCCGAACCCTGTACATGATGAACGGTCGGATTCCATAAATGAAGCCAATGAAGTGACTACAAATTTCTGCACAAGAATTCCTGATTCCGACCAAAACTTCAATGTTGCAAAATCTTCATCCGGACGCGAAATCGAGCTGCGTTTGTTGCCACACGATCGTGACGGTATGCTCAGTGTGATCCAACGAAGAAATTATAGAAAAACATTAAGGAACGAGCACATTATCGATCTGAAGTTTAAAGATTTATCCAAATTTTAAGTCACATGATCGTGGTCGAAAAACACAATTCATGGCTCGAAGTTGGTATCAATGGATCACCACGCTGAGTCCTATAAGAAAACAATCATCTTTCGATCAAATGGGCATCAGAACAACCACAGATCATCTATGAAAAATCACACATGTTCTAAGGCAGTACAAGGACTGTTTTAGAATTCCACAAATTGTTAGGAAGGTCCAAATATGTCATTTTGCACCCTATTTGTTAATTTCTTTTAATTCAGTTAAATCTTAATTTTCAGCAGTTAGGTTTAATTTTGATCAATCCACCCATGTTTGGGCACATTTCTATATATACCACATACTACCATTATACGCGGACCTTTCATTCATTCACGAAGGAGAACTTTGCTCAATAACATTTCTCTTTCTTTTCATTGTTGGGTCACGTTTAGAGAGAGAGAGAGAAAGGAGAGAGAAACTTTTGGACAAGTAACCATAGGCTCAAGGTGAATCTTCTCTTTTCTTCCTTCTGTGGTTTCTTCTCTTTTCTCCCTTCTGTGGTTTCATAGATCGCACATGGCATTGGCAATGGCATGTGTGAACTTGTTGCCCCTTATATTCGTTCATCTTTATCTGTCAGCGAGGTTCGCGAACGGCGCTGCTCATCCCCATATGCAGAGGTGTCCTTGAGGTCTCAGTGAAGAGCACAGACAGCAAAACATATTACCGCCCGCAGGGGTCTCCCCCTGCTGTGCGCCTTTCACAAATGGCAATGCGAATCATCGACTGCGAGGTGTCGCGACAACACCTATCGCTGCGAGCTTCCTTCGTGCGCTTGGTGCCTATTGCCGTCTGCGAGCTCCCTTCGTGCGCTCGATGCCTATCACCGTCTACGAGCTTTCTTCGTCCGCTTGGTGCCTATCGCCGTCCTTAAGCCTCATTCTTATGTCCCACGCCTATAGCCGTGTGCCTCAGAACGAACTATCATCTCGCGCTTCACAAGTGGATAATGCCGTGCGCTTCACAAGAGGTGACACCACCCGCGAGAGGGCGTGCTGCCTTCACGTGTTGCCAAACGGTGATGCCTAACGCCGCCTGCAGTTCAATGCTCACTCTCCAGCCGTGAGCAATAGTGTCGAGTGTTGTCCAAGGGCCGTGACACTACTATTTCACAGTCGAGGGTGGCGATGCCTAGCGTCGTCGGAATCCTATTTCTTCGTCGTCTCGTGCCTTCTTTCCATTCTCTTCTCTCTTCACTTGACTGAGGGTAGAATTAGTCTAGCACTGCTATAATGGTTTAGTTGTCAAGTAGTATTGCTGTCGCGCTGGTCTTGAGTACCATGTTCGTCTTGCTGCCACACTAGATTAGGACAGTCATGTCAACCTTGGTTTCGAGTGGTATTACCGTCATGTCGGTCTGAGTTTCCATGCCCGTCTTGCTACCACTCAAAGTCGGTCATTGCACTGGTCAAGCTATCATGCTAGTCTTCTCCCCTTGTCGAGTCTCCTCTTCTTTTCATCACCCTAACTTCTCACCTTCTCATCCATATGAAGGTGCATTACCCTAAGATAAGGATGGGTCCTTCGGCCCACTTGTCTTGCAAATTAACCATAGTAGTGTTGTGTAAAAAACATGGAGAATGTAGGTCAAGGGAGGCGATTTCGAACCAGCTGAAGCAGCTGTGGGGCTTTCCATCGTGATCTAAGATAGCACCTGCACGAGTCAGCCCAAGTAAGTCACGGACCTAGGTGAGGTTGGTCCCCACCTCACATCCAAAATTCCCCTCTCATTAGTTAGACACCTGCCCTTGTTCTGTGAACGAGATTCTCGAGAGAGCGATCTCAGGTCCCGGGTCTTCCAAACCCGAGACACATATCACCTAGATCCAGGGAGGCGAGATCGAGGTACCTAAACACCTGCCACTAACCACTTTCCTTCCTTCTTTCCAGGGATTCATCACTAAATCTTGGACACGTGATGAACAATCGTCTACTCTCGTTGGTCCTAATGATGCTACTTCCCTTGCTTGTCTCCCCCTCAGACATTCTTACCTCTGATGGGAACTCATCACTCTCATCCAAGGAAAGTTGCTCCCCAACACAGGATGAAACGAACTCCACTTCCCCTGATGCTAGCTTTGTTCAAGTGGCTCCTCCACGCCCTGAGAATGCCACAACTCCCTGCAAAGCCAATAGTTTCTTCTCCTCATGCCAAGAATACTTCATGTGTCCTCTTGAGGATGATGATGGAGGCTTGCCATCCTATGAGAAGTTCAGGTTCTCTCTTTATTATAAGGAGCCCTCAAGTACGGCTAGTAATGAAATCATGGTGGTCAGTGAAGTGCCAGAAGCCTATGAAGATGAGATTGCGCAGCTAAAGGCCACATTAAGGAAGCTATTGGCTGAGATGAGGTCAAATGATGAAATGATAGAAATCTTACGCCAAGTAGTACTGAAGTCTCATAAGCTTGAGCATACCCCCTTGGGGCACCAAGCCCTATTTACTGTCTTTCAAGCACCGCTCTTGGACTTCGAAATAAGGCCATCAAGTGATGAACTACTCCCACCCTCGCCTCCCTCACTGTCAGTCCCTTCTCCATCTTTTCTTCAGATTGGGAACGGAGGACTAGTAAAAGGTATGGTGGCCAAAGAATAAAAAAGATACTATGTCTTAGTCACAGGAAAGCCGAAGCGCTATCAGAAACCTCCCCCAACTTATGTTGATCAAACTCTATTGCCACAAGGAGACAAAAAACTTGACTTTCCTAAGTGCAATACTATGTGTTTCCTAGTAAAAAGCCAGCACAAGAGTTATTCCTTTGGCAAGTCCATGACCCCCAAGTTGCTTGAAACTCTCTTATCAAAGGGGGTAATCGAACTACCTATGGCCAAAAGACCGAAGGAGGTTGAGAGGGAAGATGAGCCTAATTATTGTCAATATCATAGGATACTTGGTCACAAGACTAAGGAGTGTATTACCATTGGAGACATCATCCATAATTGCATAGACATGGGAAAATTGAACTTGGGGCCTGATTCTACGTGTGAGCCTGTGCAACATACGGTCCACACTATACGACCCTAAACTATAACACTCATCCTAGTGGCACGATGTTAAACTGCACAACATACGGTCTTGGAGGCAAGACCTTAAACATGCCTTTAGGACTCAGCGGATGACCTTAAAACACGCCAAATTGATGGTCACGGTGGCATGACCTTAAATACGTCTCCACAATAAAAAAGGAAGACGGACATGACAAAAATCCCGAAAGGACGTCATGGGTAAAAATGTCGACAAGAAAGTAGAGAAAAGAAATGATGGGCATGGTGTGCACCCTTAAAGGGCACCATGGGCAAAATATGTCAAAAAGGAAAAAAAGACGGGCATAGTGAAAACCCACAAGGGCATATGGGTAAAATTGTCAAAATAAAGGGGATGCAGTGAAAACCCTTCGGGGCACTCCCTCTCAAATGACGGGCGTGTTGATCTTACTTTATGGGTCAGCACGAATAAACTCACGTCCTTGTAGCAAGACATTAAACTACATGACATATAGTCCATTCGCAGCACTATAAAATGCTTCATGTTCCTACATGTCTCCATGGGGTTACCACATGACACCCTCTTACACATCCCCTACCGCATCCTTCTTCACAAGCCCACGGTGAAAGGACACCACCCATCCAATGTGTCCTCCCTAATTAAGGTGTACCTTGGTTGCGACTGTGAGGCTTCGAAGAAAAGCGTGCACTTCAAAGCATACGCCCACCTCTACAAAGCTATATCCCAAAGAGGTATACCACAGTTTCGACTGTGAGGTTTCAAAGCAAAGCGTGCACTTCAAAGCATGCACCCGCCTCTACAATGCTATATCACAAAGAAGTATACCACGGTTGTGACTGTGAGGATTCGAAGCAAAGCATGCAGTTCAAAGACTACGCCTGCCTCTACAAAGCTATATCCCAAAGAGGTATACCACAGTTCCAACTGTGAGGCTTCGAAGTAAAGCGTGCATTTTAGAGCATGCACCCACCTCTACAATGCCATATCTCAAAGAGGTGTACCACAGTTTCGACTTTGAGACTTCAAAGCAAAGCATGCAAGGCATGTGACCACCTCTAAAATGCCATATCTCAAAAGAGGTGTACCACAGTTCCAACTGTGACGTTTCAAAATAGACCATGTAACTGTCAAGGCATCCGACCACCTCTACAATGTTATATCCCAAAGAGGTATACTATAGTTTCGACTGTGAGGCTTCGAAGCAAAGCGTGCATTTCAGAGCATGCGCCCGCCTCTATAAAGCCATATATCAAAGAGGTGTACCACAGTTCCAGCTGTGTGACTTTGAAGCAAAGCATGCAATTGTCAAAGCATGTGACCGCCTCTATAAAGCCATAAATCAAAGAGGTGAACCACAGTTCCAGCAGTGTGACTTCAAAGCAGAGCATGTAACTATCAAGGCATGTGATCGCCTCTACAAAGCCATATCACAAAGAGGTGTACCACAATTTCGACTGTGAAGCTTCAAAGCAAAGCATGAAAGGCATGCGCCTGCCTCTACAAAGCCAATATCCCAAAGAGGCGTACGACAGTCTCCACCGTGTACCCCCACACCTGATAGGGCTCTTTCATCACCAATCACCTCAAGACTCTCCTGTCCACTATTTTCCCAGTGGAGTCACACCACTCATAGCTCCCTTAAGCCTCCGTCATTCCCCTTAATTACCCATGATCCCACTCCTTGTCATGTGTGCCCCTTACCTCTGCAACGGTCTAAAGTGAGTGAAGACCTTAAACTTTCCCTCAACAGGTCCAACAGGGGTGAGGAATTTTAAGAACACCCCTCGGTGGTTTGTTAGGCGCAAGAGACCTTAAAAGACCTTTCTCTATGAGGCCGGGTTGATCGGGGCAGAAGCTCCCAAGCCCGAGTACGAAGTCCTTCACAAACTGCCACTCGCTCTCACGTCCCCTCAACCGCTGCGTGTGTTCCTCACTGCCATACGTGTTCCTTCTTCACCGCCGCGTGAGTTCCTCACCACCACGCATGCTCCTTCCTCACCCCCTTGCATGCTACCGTCGAGCATGTCACTGCCAAGCATGTCATCGCCGAGAATGCTACTGTCGTGTGTGCTTCATCGTCGAGCATGCTACCGCTGTGCATGCTTCATAACCGAGCATGTTATTGTCGTGCACGTTCTCAAGACGTGCTCTCTTACTGTCGAGCATGTCATCGCCATGCATGTCCCATCACCATCCTCAGTAGGAGTTACACTTGTGCTGCAGCCCATCATCCCCAGTGGAGTTAGGTGTATACCAAAAAGGGGTCATGCTTACCCCTTCAATCCCCAGTGGGTCTTTCCGCACCCTTTGATATCTTATCCTCAGGGAGTCGGGTTATATTTCATAAACCAATTCTCCATGGAGTCTTATCTTTCACCCCAAGAAGTTACACTCGCCCCCTAATCCTCAGTGAAGTCCGCTTTCGTTTGCCATTCCTCGAGGCCGTCATCTCCATCCAACTCCCCTATGGACTTAATCATTTGATCCCCAGGGAGTCGGATTGTCATCAATGCTTCTATTACCCATGGAGCTACACCTACATGGCTACCCACACCATGGTCTAGGTGCACGACCCTAAAGGTCCAAACTATACGACCTTAAACTATAGCAGAGGTTTAGTTGCAAGACCTTAAATCGCATGGTCCTAGCTGCATGACTTTAAACTACATAGCCACGGTCCAAACTATATGACCTTAAACTATAGCGGAGCTCTAGTTGCACGACCTTAAACTCCATGGTCCAAGCTGCATGATTTTAAACTACATAGCCATGATCAAAATTATATGACCTTAAAATTGTAGCGGAAGTACTTAAACTGCATGGTTCAAGCTGCAAGACTTTAAACTGTATATCTAAAGTCCAACCTATATTACCTTAAACTGTAGTACACGTCCTGACCGCATGATGTTAAACTGCTTTGCATAGGTTTGGGAGGCATGACCCTAAACACGCCCTCACAAAAAAAAAAAAAAAGAGAAAAGAATAACGAGCATGGTGTGTACCTAAACAAGGGACCGCTATGAGTAAAAATGATGGACGGCATGGTCATGAAACCATGAATAAGAGAGTTCCGTGAAAATGAAAACCCTGGCATGGTGAAAACTTGAAAGGGCACCGTGAGTAAAAATGGAATATGGAGGGCGGACATGGCCGTAAGGTCATTGGTAAAAGAGCCCTGAATAAAAGGAGGTTGGTGACAACCGTCTCTATGACACCCCTTCCCAAGTTCAAGTGAAAACCTACAAAGGGCGCTTAGACCAAGAAAGTAGGTTGATGCATCACCCTCTTCCACAGGCAGCTTCAGCTAGCACTCCCTTCATTATCATCCAACAGGGTGTAGATTTTAAAATCATCCCACAATATCTACAACAGACAAGAAACTGTCATACCAGGTGCCCTACAAACTTGGTTTGGCTACCCACAACGCCGCCAAGATGTCTAATAGGGTGTAGACATTAAAATCGTCCATCAATATCTACAACAGAGAAGAAACTATCATACCAGGAGGCCTACAAACCTGGTTTAGCTGCCAACAACGTCGCCAAGACTTCCAACAGGGTGTAGAGGTTAAAATCATCCCTCAACATCTTTCTTTCTCTCTCTTGACATGCGCGGTAGTGGTAGTGTCGTACATGCCTTTCTTTCTCTCTTTCCTTTCTTCTTCTCATATGCACGACATCGGTAGTACTGTGCATGCTTCTTTTTCTCTCTTCTTCTCTTCTTCTCTCTCCTGACATGTGCAGTGGTGACAGCGCCGTACGTGTCCCTCTCTCTCTCTCTCTTTCCTTTCTTCTCTTCATCTCTTTCTCTCTTTTCTTCTCCTTTGTCCTCTTTCTCCCTTCTTCAAGGCTGTGTGAAAACTTAGCCAAGTTATCATCCCTTCTTCAAGGCTGGATTATAGCATAGCCTAGTCATTATTCCTTCTTCAAGGCTGAGTGACAACGTAGCCCAGTTATCATCCCTTCTTCAAGGCTAGGTGACAACGTAGCCCAGTCATCATCCCTTCTTCAAGGTTGGGTGAAAATGTTGCCCAGTCATCATCCCTTCTTCAAACCTAAGTGGCAAGTAGCCCAGCCATCATCTCTTCTTCGATGCTGGGTGACAACGTAGCCCAGTCATTTTCACAAGGCCATCAGGTACTGTCCGATAGGGTGAGGATTAAAATACTAATCCAAAGTAGTCCACGCGAGGGTGATGACTTTGATAGGATCCCTCAAGAGTCTCTTCTCCCCCCAAAGTCTCCACGAATGGACCTGCACATTGCATCCAAATGTCTGAGCATCCTAGTTACAACATTGCATGGATATCTCCTTGGCGTTCACCTGGTCCTGTGGCTAGGAAGAACAAATTAATAAAGATGAGAAATTTTTTCGAATGTTGTCCTTCTCGGTTTTCTCGAAGCACAACATTCGGCGGAGCAAGCTGTTTGAAGACATTTTTCAGCACCTTGGGTCCCTAATGCGGAATAAAAGAGAAGACGGTCAAGAAAGCCCTAATATACAGTGGAATTTTCGACAGTCTCAGAATTTTTCCAAAATGTGCTAGAATCTTCCTAAGGACTTCAAAAATCCACATGTCAAGTTTCGTCGCAATCCGACATGTCCAAGTAAGTGCAGATGAAGAAACAGTTTCAGAAAAATTCGCCTCTAACACCTTGAAACGGACCCCGTACCTAGAACTCTATTTTTGGTGCATCAAATGGATGTGGGACCACCACCATTAGATCCAGCACGGTCGAAAATCCCTAGGGTTCAAGTTTAGGCTAATCGAACACTCCATGATGAAGTTATGGGTAAAAGACCGAAATGGGGTAGGCCGCACACTATTCTCGTGCACCCTCCTTGCATCAAGTCACCATTAATGGTGAATGTTTTCACAGATTCGGGTACTGGCTTACAAACGCTATATCTCCCTCGTCCTGAGTCAAATCGCTTCCAAATTTTGGGAGCGTGTTCGTCTCCTTAAGACGAATGTTTCGATATGTGGCACAGCTTGTGACAAATGCTCGAGCAGGGAGAAAAGCTAGAGAGAAGATGACGATTCGTCGTAAAAGTTGTAGAAAATTCAGCAGCGACGCGTCTCGCTCGAGTGGCCATATCACGGCGCTCGCGCATCGGATTGACGCGAGACCAGTGCCATCACATGTGTAAGGTATGAGGCTACATTTGGACAAACCTCACAGGTGATGAACGGTCGGATTTCATTTGCGAAGCCGTTAAACCAGATTCTGGAAAAAAATCCAAAAGTGCAAAATCTTCATTCGGGCACGAAATCGAGCTGCGTTTGGTACGAAATGATCATGATGATGTGCTCAGTATAATTCAACGAAGAAATCATCAAGACACGTCAAGAAACAGGCGCAATCTCGATCTGAAGATGGCAAGTTTTGTGCAAATTTGGCATCACATGATTGTGGCCTAAAAACACGATCCGTGACTCGAAATGGGCATCAAATCGATCGTCATTCCGAGTTCAGCATGAAAAAAATTAGCTTTTGGTCGGATGATAGCAGGAGCAACTCCGAATTAGCCTAGGAAAATCGCACATGTTCCATGGGTGCAGCATGGACTGTTTTGAAATTCTATGTATTGTTAGGCATGGGCAAAATTGTCATTTTTCCTATTTTTAGAATTCTTTTTAATTCAAATAAAATGTATTTTTTAAAAATTAGGTTAGATTTTGATTAATCCTTCCATGTTTGAGCAAAAGTTTATATATATCACATTATATCATTATACAAGGGACCCCACTTTGCTTAATAAAATTTTGATCTTTCTTCATTGTTGAGTCATGTTTTGGGAGAGAGGAAGGAGAGATAAATTTTGGATAGGTACCCCTGGGCTTAATATAAATCTCATTCTCTCTTCTCTTTCTCTCTCTTCTCTCTCTTTTTCTCTCCTCTTTTACGAATGGCGGATCCCCATCGCCATTCGTATTTTACTCTTTCTCCTTTTTCTTCTTCTCTCTTTCCTTCCCTTGTGATCTCGTATGACCACGACCCTCGTCTTCCCTATTTCCTGTGGTCCCTCACAACCACAACTTTCTCCCCTTTCCTTGTGGTCTAGCATGACCACAAATTCTCTTTTTTCTCATTCTTTTACCCCTGTACGTCCACCTGGTCCGTGTGAACCCTCGGGTCTACCTCCTCCTCTTTTTTCTAGTAGTCCCTCGTGTCCATCTCCTTTCCCCACCTTTTGCTGTGTACCCTCATATCACCCCCCGTTGTGCACCCTCACGCCCTCTTTCTCCCTCTTACACTCCGTAGTCCTGCGCGACTACCATTCCCCAAACCTTTCTACCCAACGCGGTCTATGCAACCCACCTTACTGCCGCATGTGAAACCTTTCTACCCAACCCCATCTTTGCAACCCACCTTTCTGTGCAACCCACCTTACTGCCGCATGTGAATCCTTGCTACCCAACCCCATCTGTGCAACCCACCTTACTATGGCATGTGAAACATTTTTACCCAACCCTATGTGCAACCCACTTTACTACGGTGAAACCTTTCTACCCAACGCCATCTGTGCAACCCACCTTACTGCAGCCTGTGAAACCTTTCTACTCAACGCCGTCTGGGTAACCCACCTCACTGCTGGCTGTGAAACCTTTCTCCCCAACGCCGTCTGGGTAACCCACCTCAATGCTGCCTGTGAAACCTTTCTACCCAACGTTGTCAGTACAACCCACATTACTGCCGCCTGTGAAACCAACCCATCGCCGCATGCAATCAACCCATCGCTGTCCACCTCTTCCTCCCTTCCACTGTTGTGCACCCACCTCGCCTCCTCTGCCTTGCCGAGAACCACCACTTCCACTGCCATGTGCCCCTCTTTATGCGTGAGCCATCAAGGTCATCCACGACCTCTAACCTGCTGCACCCAGCTGCTCCACATCTTCTTCATTACTGCCCACCAGTCACGACCAACCTCAACCATCTCGTCTCAGCCCCTTTTCCATGCTGCTCCACCATCTGCCGTCATCTTCTTTTGCACCACCTATCCTTGTTCACGCAGCCCCCTTTCCCTGCTCTCAGTCTTCTCTACCATCTCCATCTCTCTGCTGTCCTTACTCCCTTGCTCTTTCTCTTCTCAATGGTCATAAACCAGGCCATCCACTATCGTCCCAGCCTACTACTGCCACTACTCCACTCTTTGTTATCCTTCATCTCCACTGTGATCAGGCCGCGAACCATCTCCACTGCAACCTCCATCTCCGTCTTTCTCTGTCAGCCACCTCTGCCACTTTCGCTCAGCTGTCTCGCTCAGCCTTCTCCTCCACTTCCTGTCACTGCCACCGTCCTTTCTCCCCGTCTTCTTCGTTATGGCCAGCCTCACTCTCTCACCTGCGACCATCACCACCAGCCTGCTCCTCTCTTCTTCACTTTCGCTCACCTGTGACCATCACCACCAGCCTGCTCCTCTCTTCTTCACTTCCGCTCACCTGTGACCATCACCACGAGCTGCTCCCTCTCTTTGCAACCTGTTGCCGCCCCCTCTCTCTGCAATCTGCTTCCCCCATTTCCGCCACCTCACTGCTCCCTCTCTCCGCCTCTCTCGCTCACTGCTCCCTGCTCTTACCCTCTCCGACACCACCATATTCTTCTCCACTGCCTGCAGCCACCTTTTTTTCCCACCTTACCGTTTTCTCTCTAGCCCTCTCACGGTTCTCCGTGCCTCTTCGCGATCTCCTGCAACTTCCAGCCCCTTCATGATCTCCTGCAACCTCCAGCCCCTTCACAATCCTCTGCAACTCTCCTATCCCCTCGCTGCACTTTTGCTCACTAGACAAAAAACCCATCTCGTAACCCATCCCCCTTTCATTCTTTTCGTTTCGTTTTTTTTCTGTTCATTTCGTCAAAGTTTTGTCCACATCGTCCAACTTCAAGTCTCTCTGCTCCTCGGTCAATCTTCCCTTTCTTCTATTATCTCACGGTTGCCCTTTTTCATTCAACCCAAAAAAACCCAGCACCTCAAGTCTCTCTCTCTCAACAAATCTCTTTTTATTTATATATTATCTAAATGCTATCTGATCCCATTCACATAAAAGCGCTCTTGACCAGACCACTTTCTTTTTTTTATACTATTTTACTTAACCCCTCTCCAAGTGTCAAACTCCCTCTATTAAAAGAATCCAATAACCCATCAACCCAAATTTCACGCCTCACTTCCCTTAACCAAAACGTGGCACCTCTTTTTTTTTTAACTCCATCCTCTCCCACATGTCAAACGCTCTCTCTCTTTTAAATTTATTTATTTTTTATTTATTTTAAAACTATCACACTCTATTTCTTCAACCCCTTCCTTTCACGTTATTCCATGTTGCTCCTTCCTTTTCATTTCATTTACTTCACTTTATTCCATTCCATTTCATTCCATTTATTTTGCCTCACTCATTTTATCTCACCATACTTTACTCTATTCCATTCATTTATTTTATTTGAATTATCTCATCTTATTTTATTTTCTTCCATCCCTTTTATTTTATTTTACTTCATTTCATTTATTTCACTTCAATTCATTCCGTTTTAATCCTAAATCCATTTTCTAAATCCTTTTTTTAATTCATCTCTTTCATTTTCATTTCATCCCATTTTCCATCACTCTTATTTTACCATCATTTTTATTTTCACTTCCTCTTTTTCTCTTCATCACTTGTTTGACCAAAGGGCAGGCTAAGCCTCGCGCTATTGTGTCTGTCTTGTCATTTAACAGTAATGCCATTGTGCCGGTCTGAGTTACCGTACTCGTCTTACTGCCACAACAGGCTAACCATCTTGCCAAGCTGGTCGGTGTTGGTTCTGTCATCTAGCCATAATGCCGTTGTGTCGGTCTGAGTTACTGTGCTCGTCTTACTGCCACGATAGACAAGCCATCGCGCTAGGCTGGTCTGTGTTGGTTCCGTCGTCTAGTAGTATTGTCGTTGGTCGGTCTGAGTTACTGTGCCCATCTTGCTACCACGCTGGGTCAATTACCTAGTGGTCTAGCCAATGTGTCAGTCTAGCCGCCTGGTCAAACTTCTCTCACTTTCACTTCACCATGTAACAAGGTCGGGACCCCACTCGCTTGTACTTTTAATGTGTGTGTGTGTGATTACAGGAAAGGATAAACAAGTCAAGGGAGGCGATTCCAAACCGGCCACAGGCTAAGGGGGCATTCCAAAGTGATCTAAGAGGGTGCCCATGTGAGCTAGCCCGAGCGTGTCACGGAAGCATGTGAGGCAAGTTCCGCTTCACGACCCTAATTTCTCTCTCACCGATTGGTACTCCTGCCCATGTCTTCTTTACGTGGTTCCCGAGAGAGCGATCTTAGGTCCTGGGTCCATCTCAAACCTGAAACCACGCCACCAGGTCAACCCGACCCGGAGGGTGAGATTGATGCACCTAACCACCTATAAAACTCACCGAGCATCTCGGTGTTCTCATTGCTGGAACTCGCATTGTTGGCACAAGCCCTCGGCATCTTCATCCCAACACAGAAGCATCCAGTCACTAATCTATCCTAAAACTATTATAAAAACACCTCTAGAATTCCCCTTAGGACAAGAATCTTATCCTAGCTGTTCTGATACCATAACTGTCACGACCCCACTCCCGACCCCTTTAACGTACATGACGGAGAGTGACTGAGTGCGGGTTCGTGATCCCTAGGTAGCGTATGGCTCAAGTTGTAGTGGACTTAACACTTTTATCTCGGTAATCAAAGCAAACCATGGAATTAAAAAAGTAATTCTAAGTACAGATGAATATTTAAAATTTGGAGAATCCATACATCATTAAAAGGGCATTACATAAAATTCTTCCCAAAGTGTTACACTTGAGTTTGGGGCACCAAGGCCCAATAGTACATATTTTCCAAAATAAACAAAATTCAGGGCTAAATTGCCCAACCACCTACAAGATCTAAGTTTCTTCTCAAGTGAATGAGGCTTCCACTCCCAACAGCAAATCACGAACTTTTGGCCCTCGACGTGGCGCTATCAATCTACAAGAGGGGAGATACAGGGGAATGAGCTATAAAGTCCAGTGAGTAGATCTAAGTACTATGCAGTCTGTTCATGCGTCATAAGCAGTTCATTCAACTATAAGAAGTCACAGTGCTATCGTCATGTAAATCAATAATTAGATCAGTGTATCAATTACAGGCATCATGTTCAAATATCATAATTATCATTTAATCATTACAATCATCATCATTCTCATTCACTATTCAAGCATTACCCACTCATTTCTTAGTTCACCTACACCCGAAATAGAAGCCTTATCCATCGAGCTAAGTCAATCCCATTGCTTAAGACTTCTACCATCTCTCAACAGGGAGGGCAATGACAAGTGGGTGAATCCCCGTCATACTCACACACGGTCCCGAAAGCACATTGGGGTTTCTGATAGGTGCTTACCTTGTAAGGCATCAGTCACTAGTCTTATCTCATGGATTTTGGGGGGTGCAACCCTACCATTTCACTTTCTCCTAATTCCATCCTATCATTCAGCAAGTTAGGGGACATAACTGGTATAACTTTTCTCAATACAGCAGTCCCCACTACCAATGGGCCTCCCATCTCGTAGCAAGCAGCATCAGTAAAACAGTATCTACTACCGATGGGTGTCCCATCGTGTGGTGGACAGTATCACATTTTTATAACAGAACAGTACCCACTACCAATGGGTGTCCCATTGCATAGTGGTCATTATCACAGCATCATAACATGCTCAAGCATTAAATTCATTCATGCTAAATTAGTGCCTTATGATAGATAATTCAATTTTCTTCTTGCAAAGTTTGAGTCTTACTCAGAGCTATCCAGCAGTCACATAACACTAACATATCCATCATATGAGAGCTATCACACGGTATTTACGCTTAGCAATCAACATTAGTATTATGACACTTATCATGTAACATTCGTCATGGAACTATCACAATAGTATTGCACTTATCAAATTTCACATAATGTATAACTGCATAGCATCATTCACATAAAACTATGACATTTAGTATTCATCATGTGAAAACTATCACTTATCAAAGATCACACTGTGCCACTTGAGTTGCTTAGTGAGTGATCCAGTAAAAGGTAACATCATACGAACATAAAACTAAAATTTTAGTGACATGTAACGGTGATGTACCCATCTTCTCGAAGGCGTAACTCCCAATCGAGGGAGAATTTAAAAATAGTTCAAACATGAAACTTCAAAATTACATGTGGATCTTTGAAATGGCGGCTGTTTGAAGATATTTGGATGACGTTTGATAGGTCAAAAGCTCAGCACAAAGTGAGTGATACCTGCAACTGCGAACAGTGACATACCCTAATATTTCGGGGTATATCTCTCAATCTACGGGGAATTTCAAAATGCTTCAAACATGCAACTTTAAAATCATTCATGAATCTTTCAAATGTTGTGGCTTGAAGGTGTTTGGTCATCGTTGGTTCGATCAAAAGCTCGCCGCAAGATGCGTGATAGTTGCTGGAAATTGCAACAACTGTGGACAGCGACATACCCCAACATTTTGAGGCATATCTCTTCATCCTACAAAATTTTAACGTCATGTTAAAATAAAAATTAGAGTAGACATGCATATCCTTCATTCAAGATCAATTTGAGCCCATTTACACTCTGTTCGGTCACTGAAAAGTTCATTACAAAAGCCCTCACAGTTCCTAGAAATTTCCCCTTTTTCAAGTTTTAACATGCTTTCAAATAAAACTCCTCACTTCACAAATCCAAGTAAATTTCAGTGTAAAACTTCATTCATATTAAGCAAATTTTGTAAGTGAGCTACATCATTAGCTTCTACAACTAACACTTTCTTTATAATACTCAATCAATCATTCAATCTCATTTTAATTCAATTACACCCATACTTTCCATCTTATCATTCTACTCATCTTAATTCCTTAAAATCGATGGCTACCAATTGCAAGCGATGCATGAACACCAAATCTACTTACCTAATGCTCACGGTGTCTTCAACCTCCCACACACAAGCCACCTCAAGCTCCAAGCGATGGCTTCCTCCAAGGGCAACAGTTAACTCACGCTTGGGTTCTAGAGAGAGGGAGAGAGAGTATGAGAGCAAGACAGGAAAAAACTACAGAGAAAAGAAGGGGAGAGGGGTTAAGTACCCAAGGAAGGTGGGGTCCTTGTGGCTGAAACGGTAGGTGAAAGTCACTGATAGGTGCGGCGCTAACACGTACGACACTGACGAGTGTGGCGCTGGCAGCACTCACATCTTTCCCTTACACTCATGACACTGGTCTTCTTCTTCTCTCTCTTCATTGCAGCATGTGTTTCTCTTCTCTTCTCTCTTCACTACCGTGCACACTTTGCCATACACATTTCTCTTCTCTTCTGTCTTCACTGCTGCACGTACTTCGCCGTACATGTTTCTCTTCTATTCTCTCTTCACTGCTACACGTACTTCGCCGTACATGTTTCTCTTCTATTCTCTCTTCACTGTCTTGCGCACTTCGTCACGAGCCTTTCTCTTCTCTTCTCTCTTCGTTATCGTGCGCACTTTGCTGCACGCGTTTCTCGTCTCTTCTTTCTTCTACACACCCGGTGCTTGGCCTCTTCTACTACACTATTGCCATGCACATCTCATGATAAGGAAAATTTGTGGTTCGTACAAAAGTAGGCCTAGGGTCAGCTACATCTCCTAGATTTATCTCCTCGAGTTCATTGGCTGTGTCTTGACTGCCCACTTCCCATTCATTTGAGGCTTCCTGCAACTCATCATTTGTTTCGAAGGGCTTCTCATTAACTTCCAGTGAAGACACCCATACTCCTAACATTTCTTCTTCAAGTCAGGCTTTGCTATGGAACATGACTCTTGCATCCTCATCTTGTTTGCCAATAAAAGGATCAACTCTGAGCAGGGGATGTAACTGGTCGAAGGAATTCACTCTGAGGTATCTAAGATGGTTGCGACTCGGTGAACCAGTGCCTCATGAGGACTTTCTTGATGTTCCCCTATATCCACCATGGGTCTAGGTAGTATGTAGGTTGAGGGTCAGATTTAGATGAAGGTGGTTTGTTTTGGGATACTGCCTGACTTTGTCGTGCAGCCGGCTTGGTTTGGGTGACCTTGGTAAATTGGGTGACATGGATTTGTTTTAGTGGACTAGAGGTTTGGGGTTGAGGTTAGGAGGTGGTTGGGTGTATGAGACCAGTGGCATCTCCGGGAACTTGAGGATGGGTGGATTGTCTGGGGTATTTGGGTGAGGAAGGATCCCAGGGAACTTGAGGATGGGTGGATGTTTGTGGTATTTGGGTGAGGAAGGAGTGGTGGACCAGGAAACTTCAAGACTGTTGGCCTCTAAGGTGGAGGCTGCAGTGTCTTCCCCGACCTCAGGCTCATCTGCCACGTGCTAGTCGACGATTCCAAGATCTGCAACATGTGACAAACTTCCTGAGAATAGAAGCTCCGTCCTCTTGATTCCCTCAACCTCTGCTCAAAGTTGGGATCAGGGGGCCAATGGGGTTTCTTCGACTTTGACTTCTTGTTCTTCCCAGTAGAAGATGGTGGCTCTGCTTTAGCCCAGGCTGCCAGAGTTTGGGATCAAGTTTGGGCTAAATCAGGTGCTCCAAGACAAAGTTATGGGTAAAACACCGAAAAGGGGTAGGCCAAAACTATTCCCGTGCACCTCCTTGCACCAAATCACCGTTAATGGTGACTGTTTTCAAAGTTTCAGCCAGTAACTTGCATACACTATATCTCCCTCATCCTAATTCAGATCGCGCTCAAATTTAGGAGCATGTTCATATCGTCAAGACAAGCGTTTTGATATGTGGCACGCCCCATGACAATGCCCAAGTAGGGAGAAAAGCTAGAGAGAAATTTTCAATTACTGAAGAAAGTTGTCGAAAAATCAACAGTGACACGCCTTGCACGAGCGGCCAATCATGGCGCTCGAGCATCGGCTTGACACAAGACCAGTTCTATCGCGTGCGTAAGGTCTGAGGCTATGTTTGGGCCCAGCGTAGCAAATGATGAATGATTGGATTTTGCACAAGAAGCCGATAAAGTTGCTGTAAATTCCGGCCGTTAGATTTTTGATTCCGTCCAAAAGCCTAGGATTGCAAAATCTTCATCCGGGCACAAAATCGAGTTGCATTTATTTCCACGTGATCTTGATGGCATACTCAGTGCAATTCAACAAGAAAATCATGAAAAGCATCAAGAAATGAGCACAATATCGATTCGAAGTTTTCAAAATTCATTTAAATTTTGCATGATCGTGGATTAAATACATGAACTGTGGCTCGAAGTTGGTATCAAATCAATCACCATGACGAGCCCTACAAGAAACCAATAATATTTTTGTCAAACGGGCACCAGAGCAACCCCGGATCATCCACGGAAGATCATGCACGTTCTAAGGCAGCAGTAGGGACTGTTTTAGAAATCCATGTATTGTTAGGCAGGGGCAAAATAGTCATTTTGTACCCATTTTTTGAATTTTTTTAATTCAAATAAATTATAATTATCGTCAATTATGATAGTTTTTTGGTATCACCCATGTTTAGGGCCCAATTATATAAATACGTGCTAAACCTAATTGTAAACGGCTTACCTCACACTTTCAATTCATCAATAAAGTTTGAGTTTTTACGTTGAGTTGGAGAGGTATGTCTTAGAGAGAGAGGAGAGAGAAAAAAATTCTGGTATCCCTCAATGAATAACTTTCTCTCTCCTCTTTCTTTCTTTCTCTCTCTTCCTCTTCTTCTCTCTTCTTCTTCTCTCATCTCCATCTCAAACATGCACAGCATTATCCGTTATCGTGCATGCCTCTCTCTCTCTCTCTCTTTCTTTCCCTTCTTCTTCTTTCCTCTTTTTTCTCTGCTTTCTTTCTTTTCTAATTCCCCCCTTTCTTAATCTTCTCCTTCTCTCTCTACTTTCCTTTCCTTTTTCTCTTCCCTAGACCCTCTTTGTTCCTCTCTATCTTTCTTTCTCTCACCCTGTTATTTCTTTTCTCTCTCCTCTTCGATCATGCATGGTGATAGCCATCGCATCGCAGGGCATGACATTTTCATTCTTCCCTTATCCTTTATAAACACGCACATTGAGCTGGGCCTTAACTCGAGTGGAGAGCCGGACCTCTGTCCAAGTTTCCCCTTTCCCATGTTGTGCACGGCGATTCTCATCGCCGTGGATGACATTCCTTTCCTCATTCTTTGACAAGGACACTGAACTGGACCCTTCTCCAAGTGGTGGGTCGAGTCGTGTCTGAGTCCCTTATGACACGAGCGGTGATACCTAACGCCACGTGTGTCTTTCCCTTCCTTGTTCCTGTCTCTCTCTCTTGACATGGACGACAGAAGCCCATCGTCGTCCCTGTTTCCTTCTCTCTCTCCATTGTCATGGACGATAAAACCCCATCGCCATCCATGTTCCCTTCCTCTCTCTCCTTTGTCATGGACGATGGAACCCTATCGCCGTCAATGCTTCCTTCTTTCTTCTCTTTCCTCTGTCATGTGCGGTGAAAACCCATCGACATTGATGTTCTTTCTTCTCTTTCTTTTGTCATGGGCGGTGGAAAGCCAATCACTGTTCATGTCTTTTCTCTCTCCTCTTGCCTTTATCATGAACGGTAGAAGCCCATCACCATCTATGTTCTTTCTCTCTCCACTTTCCTCTGTCATGGATGATGGAAATCGTTGTCCATGTTTTCTTCTTCTCTCTCTCCTTTTACAAACGACAAAAGCCCATCGTCGTTTATGTTCTTTCTCTCTTCTCTCTCCTCTGTCATGAACGGTAGAAACCCATTGTCGTCCATGTTTTCTTCTCTCTCTCTCTCCTTTTATGGATAGTGGAAGCCCAACGCCGTCCATATTCCCTTCTTCTCTCTCTCCTTTGTCATGGATGGTGGAAGCTCATCACCTTCCATGCCTCCTTTTCTCTTCCTTTTATCTCACCTTTTTTCTTTCTCTCTCTTCTTTTCTCTCCTCTTTCTCTCTGTTCTCTTCTCTCAGTCACTTCTTCTCTCTCCCCCTTCCTTTTGTCCCTCCTTTCTTTTATCTTCTCCCTTCTCTTCCTTTTCTCCACATTCCTCTCTTCTCTCTTCTTCTCTTCTCTCTCCTTTCTCTTCTCTTTCTTTTCTTCTCCTTTCCTTCTCTTTTCTCCTATCTCTTTTCTTCTCTCTCTCTTTCTCACTACTTTTCTTATCTCTCCTATTTCTCTTTCTTGTTCTTCTTCCTCTCTCATTTGACCAAGGGACAAGTTTAACACTGTCACGGTAGTCTCGTCATCGAGCAGTATTGTCGTCGTGCCGGTCTAAGTTACCGTGCCCATCTTGCTACCACGTCGAACTCGTCGTTGTGCCAAGCTAGTTGGTGTTGGTGTTCTATCGTCGAGTAGTATTGCTGTCGTGCCGGTCCGTGTTACCGTGCTTGTCATGCTACCACGTCAGGTCAATCATCATGCCAATCTAGCCACTATGCTAGGCTAGCCACCCTGTCAAATGTCTCTTTCTTTTCTTTTCTTCTCTTTTCTTCCTTCTCTCAACCCTCATCTCATCATTTCTTCTCTTTTCTCCTTTGAATGTGCATGCTTGCGTGCATTCACCTAAAGACAAGGTGGGGTCCTTTGGCCCACTTGTATTGTAAAATTAACCATGTGTGTGTGATCATAGAAACATGAGAATACTGGTAAAGGGAAGAAATTCCAAACCAATTGTACGATTGGGGGCTTTCTTTGTGATCTAAGAGGGCGCCCACGTGAGCCAGTCCGAGTAAGTCCCGAACCCACTTTAAACTCCTCTCTCATCAGTTGGTATACCTGCCCTCGTTTCTTGACAAGGTTTCTGAGAGAGCAAACTCAAGTCCCGGGTTCCTCTGAAACCCGAGACGCATGCCGCCAGGTCATCCTCACCCGGAGGGCGAGATCGAGGTAGCTAACCAGCTTGATAACTCCACTGGGGACTTACTACCCCTTTGTCGGATCATACTTGTTTCGTTAGTTTCTCCTTTGTTTTTCTGTTTTCACACACAACATGGATTTCAGGTTCCTTAACCCATTCATCTGGATCGGAAATTTTCTCATCCTCGCATTCGCAAGCTTGCCCCGGGAACAAGTTCCTCGAACTTTGCTCCCAAATTTTCTTTTGAGCAAAGACCTAGTGTTTAGCTCCCAGGTCTTAACCTGGATAGGCGTGAGGAGGGACTTAAAGGTCCCTAACTCCCCAACTCCTTACCCTGGTGGAACTTTCACCAAGGCACCTTCCACCGGTAGCACATCTTCTACCACTCACAGCATGCACCCTGTTACCGGCAAGTCACTCGCATATCGTATTGTCGAGGTACACCGAAAGGCTGCCCAGATCTTAGCTGCAAAGGGAAAACAAATTGTCAATTCTCTTGTGGGTCGCTGCAAGGCCACCCCCTACATTCCTGCACCACCTCAAGTCTCTATGATTAGAGACTCAGCACATCGAGGAGGAGACCCTGTGACCTCCACCTCATGCACACACACGAAGGCTCGTTGGTCATCCACTCAAGCCACATCTTGGGGTAACCCTCGTGTTACCTTGAGTACACATCTAGGATCAGGTCTCCTTGGGCCGAAACCTGTGAGCATGGATATGCATCCCACCACTCGGGGCAGCGCCGTTGCTGCTCCAACTCGAGTACACGGAACGCGACCCCCTCGTCCTCCCTCTCATCACACACTAGTGCACCTTATAAGGGGAAGGCCCTCACTTGTTTCTTGCAGACACTGCTCACCGCTCTCGGCCTCCTAAAGCTAGACCACCTATTTGAGCCCAAGCTGACTTCCAAGTCACCCGAAATGCTACTTCAAGGGGCATACACTTGCCACCTTTCAAGGCCACTGCTTGCTCCCGACCCAGACATCGTCGAGAGTTGGTCCCCTCTTCTTCTTCCCTTTCTCCTCTGGACGGATATCTCAAGACCTGGTACTCGAAGGTTTTCCTTAAGAGTATCATCTTCAGCCAGCCCCGTCAGATCGGCTATGCCTATGGAGCCCACAAAGGAGTTTGAGGCAAAGGCATGATGATTGAAGAAGTTCTACAACTTCCAAGGCAGCAGCACAAGCTGACCCCAATCCATGGTCCACATATGCTGCCCCATCTTATGGACATGGCCCTCTCATGCTCTAAGAATGCGGGTCAACCTCAATCCCAGTCTCAGTTCTTGAGAGAAGTCTACCACAGCCTCAAAGATAAGCAAATCATAGGACTGCAGATTCATATTAAGGAGCCGACCAGAAAAGTCGGGACACACAACACCAAGGGTCTCCTTTCTAAAAATCCCTTCAACCCTCTTCGAATCACAGAGACTGAAGAAGAGGTGTGAGAATCTTGCACCGTGGTCAGTATCATAGAAGATGACCCAACCACCCAGTAGCCACAGTCCCAAGATCGTCAAGAACCGGTCCTCACACGGTAGGCATATAAGACTCGAGTTCAATCGGGGCATGCTGACCCCTTACTAACCGATCTGCCTTGTGTGACCCACCTAGCTCAGAAACCCTCAATTGCACCTAAGGCTGACCTCCCTAGAGAAATTGTCAGCGTTATGGTTGTAAATGAACCTAGCGATAGCCAGGAAGAGCGCTTGAATAGGTTCGAAGACATGGTGCGCGCAATGATGGATAAGATTGATCGCATGGAAACCTTGCGACACTCGGCTAATCATGAGGCCAACTCCCATCACTCAGATGATGTAGCTCCAAAGCAGCCACCTCCCCTTGCCTCACAGGATAATTATGTCCGTCACCCTGTCTCACAAGCGGACATCGATGCTATGATAATCCACAACTTAAAAATCAGACAAATTCCGGATATTCAAGGTACAACTCTCTATAAAAAACCATACCCCTCTTACATTGATCAGGTTCCATTTTGCTCGGACTACGAAAAGGGGAAGTTTCCCCTGTTCAATAGAATAACATCCCCTCTCCAGCATATCACGCATTTCCAAGCAGCATGTTGAGAGACAGCGCCTGATGGGAGACTCCTTCTCTGTAAGTTTGTTGAAACTCTTGATGGCCCCACCTTTCAGTGGTGCGCTCAGCTTCCCCCAAATTTAGTACATACTTGGGAGGAAATGGAGAAACTATTCCACCAACAATTTTTATGAGGTCGAGAGAGAGGTTCAAACCATCGAGCTTCTCACCTTGACTTAGGAACCAGATGAACTTGTGGATCAATTCACAGCAAGGTGGAGAGATTTGGCTACTCACCATCCCAATCCCATGCCGGAGAAGGAAGCAGTTCAGACCTGTGTGTGAAACATGCGTCTTGAGATTGCTCTACATGTTGAGGCCTCAAATCCAACCTCCTTGTCAAAGTTGATCGCTAAGTCAATTCACATAGAGAGCTTGTCACGCCACCATAGCGAGCCACGATAACAATCTTCAAGCTTGAGAAACAACCGGGGCAATGATAATTCTCGGACCAACACCGGGGGCAACCAACAAAAAGGAGTGATCAGTTTGGCCGTCACTGTAAGCGATTCAAAAAAGGCTGCCTCTCAGACTTTGGACCTCTCCAAAGGGGTAGGCACATCAAAGATAATGTCTCAGGCAGGCAAATAGCAACAATCATACAACTGGGTACCCTCACCTGCGAACCTTAATCAAAATGATTATTGGACTAACCATCAGAACAAGGTTTATCCTTCTGAAAAAGAATGGGTTCCTACACTGCTCCAACTATTGCTGGAAAAGAACATGATTGAGCTGCCGGAGATCAAGTTTCCTGATCAAGTTGGTCTCGATACGCATGCAAGATACTGTGCTTATCATCAAACGGTAAACCACTTCAAAGAATAATGCAACACACTTAAAGACCTCATCGACGCTCTAATCCAAAAGGGTCAGATCAAGCTCGAAGAACTCAAGAAAGCATTCGGGGCAATTGAGAGTTCCCACGTGGTAACAGCACAAGAGAAAGACAAAAGCTTGTGCCCTTTTGATGAACTGTCAACAGATCTTCTCCACACTCTGTTCGATATGATGCTCCAACAAGGACTCATCACACCAAAGCTGACGAGGCAGCTTTGCCCAGGGGACTAGGAATCATTGGTGTCCATACCATCAGATATGGGGCCAAGAGTTGAATGAATGTTATGAGTTCGATGTTGTAGTTATGCAAAAATTCCAGAGAGGCTACATTGCTTATGCCAAACACCCTCAAGGGACTATGCTCATCCAAGAGGGCATTTCAACGCAAGACTCCCAGAAGGATGCCTCTGATCCCGTGGAACCCTCGACTTCCTAGCCATGTAAAGTCCATCACCGGCGGAGCAGGTTCAAGTCTTTAAAGCGAGAAGTGATTCGTCAAGCTAGGGCTGTTCACAAACCTAGCAAGACAGACTAATCACCTCCAAAGGTGACTAGAAGAAGACAAGCACCAAGGGCTGCTCGCCGGAAGAACAAGGTTCCTCAGGCACCGGTCTAGCCAGAATTTCTTAGACCTCTTCTTCCATTGTCTACTTTAAAGGACTTCATCCCAATCGTCGTTGACCTAATTCCCTCGTCTCGTCAAGAGGACATCCCTAGGCGGTCTTTTACTTGGGGCACGTCCAATGAGGGTCACAATATTAAAAGCACCCTCTAACAGTCTAAGAAATGGAAAGACCTAAAAGACCCCCTGCACATGTCCAAGCCTGGTGATGACGTAAACGCTGCCCAAATCGGCCCGATGAGGGGAACGACCTTAAAAGTCCCTCACCTACTAACTCCCTTTCTTCTTCTTCTTCTCCTTCTTCTCCCTCCTCCTCTTCTATGTCTCATGCTGGTACAATCTTAAAATATTCAGATTTCGAGGCTCTTGACATAGAGCTCGAAGCAACCAATATAAGAAGGACGCACTGGAGGAGGTTAAGAAAGACGCTAGCTCAGGCGGCTGGATTCTTAACAGTCGCTGACTCCTTGGCAGCTCGAGCCAAGTCGGAGCCATCCTCTTCTATTGGGAAGCGTAAGAAGTCAAAATAAAAAAAACCCTAGTGGCCCCCTAAGTCTGACTTTGAACAGAGGCTGAGAGAGTCCAGAGGACAAAGCTTTTACTCTCAAGAAGCCTGTTACATGGTGTAGATCTCAGAAGCGTCACCTAGCATGAGGTAAACATTGCTGATACCCACGCAAAGATTGACTAATTCCTGTGAGGCTGCCTCAGGCCCCACAATTGCTGAAATCAAACTCCTACTGTCTGATATGCTATCCATGTTTGAGGTCGAACTTTCTGTTCCTAAATTCAAGAAGGTGCATAAATCATGTCCTACACTACAGTCTTATTGAAAGTAGAGATGTCAGAATCTTAGGCCTTTGAATTTGGAGTTGATAAAGGACCCTCTGAATCCACTGATGAGGAGATGCAAGAGGCCCCGAAGGAAAGGGAAGAAGGCGGTCAAGCCACAACTGATGAACTTGAAGAGGTAAGTCTAGGGGATGAGGCTGATCCTAGACCTACTTTCATCTCAGTAAATAAGTCTCTAAAAGAGAAGGAGAGCTTTACTGCCTTTTTGTGAGAAAACAGGAATGTTTTTCTTGACATTACCGTGAGATGCCTGGTCTAGACCCCGAAGCCGTGGTTCACCGTCTCGGCATCGACCCATTGGTCAAGCCTGTCAAGAGAAAATCGAGAACGTTCAGGCTAGATCTCAAAATGCAGATAGACATTGAGGTGACTAAGATCAAGCAAGTAGGCTTCATTTGTGAGGTCAAGTACCCAAAATGACTGGAAAACATCATACCAGTCAAGAAGAACAATGGTCAAATCAGGGTCTGCATTGACTTCCATGACTTGAATGCCACTTGCCTAAACGATGACTTCCCTTTTCCATTTGTAGATATGCTCATCGACTCCCCGACCCATTGTCATCTTCTCCTTCTTGGACGAATACTCTGGATACAATCAGATACGGATGACGTCGGAAGATGAAGAAGCCACCGCCTTATTAACTCGAAAAGGGGTCTTCTTCTACATAATGATGCCTTTCGAATTGAAGAATGTCGATGCCACGTATCAGAGAGCAATGATGACCATCTTTAAGGACATGATGCATAAGGAGGTCGAATGTTATGTGGATGACTTGTTGTGAAACCCGAGAAGAAAGAAGCTCATATGCGAGATTTTGAAATGGTGTTTGAAAGATTACGCCTTCATCAGCTCAAGATGAACTCGCTGAAATGGGCGTTTGGCGTGCGCTCAGGAAATTCTTAGGGTTCATTATCAGACACCAAGGGCTAGAAGTTGAGCCAGCCAAGATCAAGGTTATCTAGGAAATGCTACCACCAAAAACACTGCGAGAGCTATGCTCCCTTCAAGAGCAGTTGGCTTATATCCGGAGGTTCATTTCCAACCTCTCAGATTGATATAAACCTTTTACACACCTATTAAAGAAGAATACATCGTTCATCTGGGATGAATCATGGCAAGCGACACTTGATGACATCAAGCAGTATTTATTCAACCCTCCAATACTCCCTACATCGTTGTTGGGAAGACCCCTCATCCTGTACGTGACCGCTCTAGATGAGTCACTCGGGGCATTATTGGCGCAAAAATACGATGAGGGGAAAGAGACTGCGCTATACTATCTCAGCCGTAGGACGCAAGGGGCTGATAAGAATTATCCCCCTATCGAGAAGATGTGCCTGGCCCTGATCTTCGCAGTACAAAAGATCCTTCATTATCTGCTCGGTCACGAAGTGAAGCTTATATCAAAAGCAGACGCTGAAAATTTTCTCATGACATGCCCATGCTTGTCGGGACGCCTTGCTAAGTGAGCATTATTACTGATGGAATTCAACATCACATATATACCACAAAAGGTTGTCAAGGGTCAACGACTAGCTAATTTTCTCACAGCACATCCTGTACTGGCAAAGTCTCCTTTATCAAGTGACCTCCCTGACGAAGAAGTATTCTTTGTAGAACTTGCTCATGTGTGGGAGATGTACTTTGACGGAGCCTTCCAATCTGATCCTGGAGGTGCTGAAGTGTTATTCACGACTCCGAAAGGAGGGAGAATATCAAGCCCTTATAATTGGGTTGGAAATAGCTTTGGATCTAGACTTGGAACAACTCAAAATCTATGGCGAGTCTGAGCTGGTTATTCAGCAGCTTAAGGGGATCTATGACATATGAAAAGACACTCTCATGCCTTATCACAATACTGAAAAATCGTATATGGCTCAGTTTGATAATGTATCCTTGAGTCACATCCCCAGTGTCATGACCCCACTCCCTGACCCCTACCGGAGGGCAACAGAGAGCGGGATCGCGACCAGGGGCCGCGAATGTCACTCAGGTGGGAGTGCCTCAACACATGAAACACGAAATCAAGAGCAAACCACGAAAGAAAACTAAAATAAATCTATACAACCAACAATTATCAATCCAAAAAGTACATCCAATTCATTTCTTCCCAAATCAAAGTCCTTACAATATCATTAAGGCAATATTGGCCCAAAAGATACAAAAAATGAGGAATACATCATATCATTGAAATCACCAAAGCATACTGCAGAAGTCTTCGGAAGACGACTTCTCAAACCTCTTGATTTCAGGCTTCAGGCCCTCAAAACCTGCCACCCACCTTAAGCGCAACTGCCACCACCCTTCACTCTGCAATTATGAAATTAAGATGGAATGAGCTAAAAGCCCAATAAGAAGATCACTACCCTTGAATTCCTGACTGTCAGTATATACACGTTAACATGCTCATAGTTCATCAGAAATCGTATTTTGTCTTATCAGAGTGCACATAAAGGCCATATAAAAGAATCAAAATCAGTTAATGGAGCATTACTTAAATAGCATAGTTACTGTCAAGTAATCTTACAGAATACAGAATTCAGACAAGCAAAACATAGTAACCAACTCCCAAAGTAGAAGCCACAGTGGTCAGGCTAAGTCAATCTTGAGCTTGGGACTTCTACCCTCATTCAGGAGGGAGGAAAATGAACAGTAGAGGCCCTACTTTGTAATGTCCTCACTGACCCATACATCCCCAACGTGCTTTGGGTTTTTCGATCAGCTGAGGCCTTGCAAGACATGGTCCTCTTACTCTCTCACCACTGAAGGATGTTACACTACCAAAGGGGTTCCGATGGATAGTGCCCTGAAATCTTGGGGGGTGCGACCCTCCCAAGTATAATCAGAGCCTAGCTCCCTTTCTATCATTGGAGTCAGGGAAGGATCATGTGGCAAGTTCATGCGCACACTTACAGAATCAGAGGGCTCACTACCAATGGAGGATCCGTTATGTAGCGGCCAGAACCAGAGTCCATATAACAGAATCAAAGCTAATATAACAAAATCAGAGTTTATATAACAGAAGACAGAGCTCATATGACAGGATTAGAGTTTATATAACAAAAGTCAGAGCTCATATAACAGAATCAGAGTTTATGTAACAGAAGTCAGAGCTCACATAACAGAATCAGAGTTTTTATAACAGAAGTTATAGCTCATATAACAAAATCAAAGTTTATATAACAGGAGTCAGAGCTCATATCATAGAATCAGAGTTTATATAATAGAAGTCAGAGCTCATATAACAGAATCAGAGTATCGATGTGGTAAAAATAAACATTTTACTAGGCTCGTTTATCTTTCCAACGGTGGTAGTTTGAGATCAATCGGACTCTATTTGGCCATTCAAAAGCGTCATTCAAGAACACCTAGATTCTTGAAATTTCATGGTGTCATTTAACATTGTCAAGAATGCATTCCATAACCATCATTTCATAATGAAGAGCATGATAACCTCTATTCTCTCACAATGTGAACACACATAACATGCATTTCTTACATAATCTAAGAATCACAACTCCATTCTTACATTCATCATTATTATGGAACAAAAACCCCAAATTTCCATTGAAAAATGTGTAAGGTTTTTCTACATTGCATACACTTCTATTGCTCATTCATATAACTAAGTTTCCATGCATTCCCATGACTACAATACAAGGGTAATGGATCCACGTACTTAATTAACAATGGGGCCTCCTCAAACCTTAGCTCACATCTCTCACCCGCCCAACAGCGGTTGCTCACAAAGTCACTCTTCCACTTTGTGTCTTAGAGAGAGAAAGAGAGATGCAAGAACGAGGGGCGTGGGTCAGAGAAGAGGCTTAAATACTCATGGGGCTGGCCAAGTGTCACCATGAGGGCTCAAAGTCTGGACAAGTGGCACTCTCATCAGCATGCATCAAACAAGTATCACCTCCAACTCATGCATGCCAGAGACATAGCTGGCGCTGCCCACATCCAACCGGCACTAGGCAACCAGAGCTAGTGCTTCTTCTCCTCCACAGTCGGCAGAGGACAACACCCAACCAGCACTGGCCAACTCAACCGGTGCTGACCTCCTTCTCCTTCACAACCGACACTAGACAACCCAACCGACGCTGGGCAACTTCACGAGTGCTGGCCTCCTTCTCCTTCACAGTCAGTGCTAGACAACCCAACCGGTGCTAGCCTCCTTCTCCTTCACAGCCGACGCTAGACAACCCAACAGGTGTTGGGCTCCTTCTCCTTCACAGTCGGCGCTAGACAATTCAACCAGTGCTGGCCACAGCTTCTATCCTCCTTGATATGCCATGCATTATAACTGGCCGGGAAGAGTTTGGGTTGTCACATCATCCCCCCCTTAAAAAGATTTTGTCCCAAAATCATTAATTGAATAAACGGGGGTACAATGCCTGAATTTCATCTTCTCGCTCCCATGTTGATTCTTCTCGTGAATGATACTGCCATAAAACCCAGATTAGGGGAATCTCTTTGTTGCACAAAGCTTGAACCCTTATGTCCAGAATCTAAATTGGCTGCTCCACAGAAGTTAAATCTTCCTTGATAAGGATTGGCTCATAGTTCAAGACATGCGATAGATCAGGCTGAAACTTCCTTAATAATGAAACAAGAAAATCATCATGAATGTTGGCCAACTCAGGGGGTAAGGCTAGTTGGTATGCCGCGACTCCGATTCTTTCTAAATGTCTGACCTGTCAGCAAGTGAAGGCTGAGTACCAAAGACCGACTCGACTATTGCAACCCTTACCTGTGCTTGAATGGAAGTGGAAACACGTCACCATGGACTTTGTGTCTAGGTTTCCAAGATCAGGATTGGGTAATGACAATGTTTGGGTTATTGTGGACCGATTGACTAAGGCTGCACATTTCTTACATGTCCGCACTACTTATACGCTTGATAAACTAGCTCAGTTCTATGTCAAGGACATAATATGGCTGCATGGAGTACCTGTCAGTAAAGGGTCCGACAGGGACTCTAGATTTACTTCAAGGTTTTGGGGCAGTCTGCTTGGGAATAAGACTTACCTTCAGTACTGCTTTTCACCCCCAGACTGATGAACAGTCAGAGAGAACCATTCAAACCTTAGAAGATATGTTGAGAGCCAGTGTTATTGACTTCAAATGAAATTGGGACGATCACCTACCCTTAGTAGAATTTGCATACAACAACAATTTTCAGGCCAGTATTCAGATGGCACCTTTTGTCTTTGGTTGGTCCTTAGGCCCCCTTACTAGGCAATCTCTAATCTGGTGCCCCGGCTTGCCACATCTGAAGCATGCCCCCATCTTCTTTCGGTAATCAGCTACCGTGTGATTGTCCTTCCCATAGTGCGGGCATATCGGGCGTCGATTTTCTCTTACATCGCCTGGAAATGTTCTCAAAATCTTCTTGCCTCTCTGATTTTCTCTTCCCCAAAAGTTCCTCTTCAGTGGTGGTCGAGCTTGCCTCCCCGAGTTTCCGTACTGGGCTGGTCTCATCTTCTAGTTTCCTCCCACTCGGGATTCTTCATCTTTCCTTTCTATCCTCATGGGCAGATCCACTAAAGGGAAAAAGGTCTTTAAATTGGCTGATCCTGCTCCCTTCCTTATTTCTGACCTGAGGCCTCTTTCAAAATTTCTCTCACTGCCCTTATTTTTGCTCTGAAGTCCCCCATGTTTGCTCTCTCCCCCCTCTTGCATGCCACTTGTCAATTGCATGCTTCCATCTCATGATGATATCCCCCATGTTTGCTCTCTCTCTCTCTCCTCATGCATGTCCTTTCGTTTTGCATGAATGCTACTTGTCCCCTGCTGCCCTTTTTCCTCTTTTATTAATAGAACACTTCCCATCCATCTCAAGAGCTTGGGCCCTCTCTCTCTCCCACCTTTTTCTCTCTCTCCCTCTCTAAAAGACTTAGAGCCTTAAGATTTGGGAGCTTGACCTTTGAGGAGGAGCTTAGTGGAGGGTAAACTTGGAGTTCTTGTGAGGTAAGTGGATCTCTACCCCCTTGCATTAAGTTGTATGAGGCAAGAATTAAAGCATGAATAAAGTTAAATGGTGAATGAATTGAAGCATGATTTCAAGCATGATTTTTGGCATAAGATTGCATAGGAATTGTGTTAGAGGAATAGAGTTGTATGTGTGTTGTTGTGCTGTTTTTTCAGGAATTTAGTCCTTCTTTGTGTATCAGGTTATGCACTGTTGTGATATCAGTTGAGTCTGAAAATTGGTGGGTTGTTGCTCTTGTGAGTCTAATTTAGACTGGTTTTGGTTTCATGTTGTTATCTTGCATAATTTATAAGTTACAGAGTGATCCTTGATGCATTCCATGGCTGGATTGTGAAAATCCAAAGACTGTTCATATTTTTTAACACCTGGTTGACCCATCAAATGATATCAGAATTGCCTCAAATCACCACCATTGGAAAGATCTCTGAGTTTAGTTTCGTTTTTATGCCTATTTCTAGGTAAGATTCTTGATAGATTGGAGGATATGATGTGAAATGTGAATGCACATCACTGTCAGCATACTGTTACAATTTTCAGAAATATTACTTCTGTTGTACTAAGCAGCCACAGTGACCTGGTTCAGCTGCCGATAGTCTATGCATAACCTCAAAGACCCATCCTTCTTTTTAAGAAATAAGATAGGTGCACCCCACGGTGACACACTAGATCGAATAAAACCCTTCTCTAGTAACTCTCTGTAATTGTTCTTTTAACTCCTTTAATTCTGTTGGGGCCATTCTTTAAAGGGCTTTAGAGATAGGGACAGTACCAGAAATGACATTTATCTCAAATTCTATTTCTCTGATTGCGGACATAGAGGTTAACTCCTCGGGAAAGACCTCCAAATATTCTTTCACCACCAATATCTCTTGTAACTTAGATCGGTCATCTCAATTTTCTACTATGTAAGCTAGATACCCAACACAATTTTTAGTTAGTAAATGGGAAGCCCGAATAGCCGAAATAAAATGCAGAGCAGGAACATCCTTGATGCCAATATATTTCAACTCAGGCTAGTTTGGGCGGCTAGGGGTTATAGTCTTATCACGACAATTTACAATAGCATGATGTGTTGATAACCAGTCCATGCCCAAAATAATGTCAAATTCTTGGATATCTAACATTTTCAAATCTATATGCAGCTCACACCCTTCAAGTAAAACCCCACATTGTTTATAAACAGTATCAGTTCCTATAGATCCTCCCATAGGTGTGCATACTACCATATCCAGTCAAGCAAAGAAGGTCTAGCATTTATGTGGCATGCTCAAAAGAGTGTATAGATCTAGGATCAATCAAGATTTTTGCTTCAATGCCACAAACGGAGAGCGTACCTCGGATGACAGAAGTTGATGCCTTAGCTTCATACTTAGTAAGAGCAAACACTCGACCTTGAGTCTTTGGTCGATCCTCAGGGCCCCTTACTGGGCAATCTCTAATCTGGTGGCTCGGCTTGCCACAATTGAAGCATGCCCCTATCTTCCATCGGCAATCAGCCGTCGAGTGGTTGTCCTTCCCATAGTGTGGGCATATCGGGCACCGATTTTCTCTTACATCGCCTGGCAATGTTCTCAAAATCTACTTACCTCTTTAATTTTCTCTTCCCCAAAAGTTCCTCTTCAGTGGTGGTCGAGCTTCCTCCCCGAGTTTCCATATTGGGCTGGTCTCATCTTCTTGTTTCCTCCCACTCAAGAATCTTCATCTTCCCTTGCTATCCTCATGGCCATATCCACTATAGCGTAAAAGGCCTTTAAATTGGTTGATACCACTCCCTTCCTTATTTCCAACCTGAGGCCCCTTTTGAACTTTCTAGCCTTCTGTGCCTCAGTATTAATGATGTGTGATGCATACTTCGACAACTCAGCAAATTTAGCTACTTACTGCTCCACAATTAGATTCCCTTGTTGCAGCTCAATAAACTCCACTTACTTTCTTTCCCTCAAAGAATTAGGAAAATACTTTTCATTGAAAGCTTCTAGGAACTCTCCCAGGTCATCTCAATCCCTGATCTTTCCCAAGATTGTTCTACCTAGCCCCACTAGTGTTCAGCATCCCCTTCAAGCATGAAAGTGCTTAGTCTTACTTTCTATTCATCAATGCAGTTTAAAGCTTTGAGTATCTTCTCTATTTGTCTCCTCCATCTCTTCGCCTTTTCTTCTCCCCCATGACCCAAGAAGGTCAGAGGAGCCAACCTCCTAAACTTCTCTAATAAACCACTATCATTTGAATCAGGGGCAGGGGTAGATGGGGCTGGCACAACTTCCTTTATCATCTATGTCATGGCCCCCAAGGCCTTGGCCAACTCTTCTAGGGCAACAATATTCCCATTACTAGAGCTGGCATTGTTGGCCCTTGTCCTCGGTATCTTCAACCTAAGACACACATTCAGTTACTATTCTACCCAAACTATTCCAAAGACACTTTAAGGCTCCTTAGGCCAAGAATCCTATCTTGACTGCTCTGATACTCAAGAGGTTAAACTCACAGGCCGATGCACTCGCAATACTCAGGGTTGCAATTCAATTGTCCTGACTAGGGCCCACGCCTGTCTTGGTGGCTAGGTGAAGGCACATTGAACTTAGAACCGAGGTAGACGTGGATGATGAGAATCTCTTCCTTAAGTGCCCACCTTATCCATTCAGAGCACTTCTATCAGCCAAAGAGGTTATTAAAGTTGAGCAAGAAATGGCACAAAGTCAAGGAGTCGATATTCAAAAACAAGAACCGGATATCTTAGACCCAATATGTGCGGAAGTCAAGCAGGTGGAAGATTGGAGACAGCCCATCATTAATTTCATAGAGCACGGTCGGCACCCTGAAGAGTGTGCCGAGCGCAATAGTGTGCATCAAATGTCTACCAAGTACACCCTCCTTGAAGGATATGCTCTCTTCAGACAGTCTTTTGTGAAAGGGCCATAATTCATTGAACCTGATCACTCGCAACAGTAGAGAGAAGGAAGTCGAGGGAGGCGGAAGCACACCCCTGCGCTAAGGGTGAAGGTCAGCTCCTTCTGTGTTGTATAGAGGCAGCGTCACGTGCAAGAATGAGGCTATCGCCATGCGCGAAGATGAAGGAGTGGTAACGCCATGTGCGTAAGGTATCACGACGAGTGAGACATAGTGACGTTGCGCATGAAATCGAGTATCGACGTCTACACATCGCCATCGACGGGAGGAAGAGTAGCATGGTCCACGTGAAGAGGTCTAACGTCGTGAGTGAGGAGAGAAAGAGAAACTGAAGCATCACCGAGTGAAGCAACCCCGCGCATCGACTTGAGGCATCGCCGTCTTGAGTGTCATCAAGCGCCTTGCTGTTTGGAGCATCGCCGCGGGTGTGTGTTGCCGTCTGGAGCATCACTGCAAGTGTGTTGCCGTCTGCAGCATCGCCGCAAGTGTGCTACCATCAGCAGTGTGTGAAGTGTGCAGCCATCAGCGGTCTCAGCGCCGAGACGTACCTATCAACATCGCGTGAGTGATGCCAGCCACAACTCTTTTCTCAACCACCCCGCGACATCAGCCACAATTGGCCTCACCTACCCACACAACTATAAATCGCACCCCACCTCATCTTTAGCACCATTTTTCCCTCTCTTTCCCTCAAACTTTCTCTTTTAGAGAGTCTTGTGCTACTGTCATTCGGCAGCTGCTGGCTGGAGCAAGAGCGACTTGCACGTGAGGATCCAAGAGTGAAGATGTCGTGGAGGAGAAGGGGCAACCTGTGCAAGGAAGTTTAGGGGTGTCGTGACCTTTAGGTAAGTGGATTTAGAATTATGCCTCCTTTAGATTCATTTGAATGGGACAATACCAATAGAATGAATGAATGTTTCTTGTTAAATGCCATACTGATATGATGAGAATGTGATTCATCTGTTATGAGGCACTGAATTGGCATGAATGAATTGAATGTTCGAGCATGGAAAGAGGCCTTAATGATGACCACTACACAATGGGACACCTGTTGGTAGTGGGTATTGTACTGTTACATTGATGAGAATATTGGCCACCACTTTGTTGATACTGGCCACTACGCGATGTGACACCCATCGGTAGTGGAGATTGATACATCAAGGAGGTAATGCCGGCCTATTCCCTAACCTACACATTGACAGGAACTGGTTAGGAGAGCAAGGAGGGTTGCTCCCTGTGATGAGATACGTGATTGATGGAGGCCTTGCAAGGTAAAGGCCTGTCGAACTACAAATGCGTGTTGGGGGACTGTGTGTGTGAGTTGAGGGTATTACAAAATGGATTACCCCACTTGTCATTACCTCCCTCCTATGGGATCGTGGAATTCTTAAGCAACGGGATTGGCTTGGCTTGATTGATAGGGCTTCTACTAGCAGGAGTAGGTGAGCTAGGGAGTGAGTGTGTAATGAATGAATTGTGACTTTGATTTCCTACAGTTGGAATGACTGCATGGTATTGTCTATAATTGATACACGATATTGTCTCTAATTGAAACATAATGTTGTCTATAATTGATGTACTGTTACTTGGATATCCTATTTATAATTGATGTAATGATCTAATGACCAATATACGTGACTACCGCACCACCACCGATTATGATTTGGTAAATTATTTATTGAACATGGGTAGACTTCTTACCCAAGCATGACACTAGATATGCTTACTGAGGTTCAAAGCTTATACCATTATTTTCCCTCTTTGTAGATTGAAAGTGACAGGTTCAGAGTTGGGAGTGCCGGTTGCAGCTCAAGATCAACACGACCACTCTGAGAAGGATTTTTAGACCTCATAGGTAGCTAGGCTCTCAGCCCTATTTGTACTATTTTCTTGGAACTATGTAACTCTGGGCCCTAGAGCCCTGAATTCTATTGTACTACTTTTTTGTTGTAATATAATGTATCGTCTCTTCTTATGAATGAATTTGCTAAGTTTTAAATTTTTAGACTCACGTAAGTGTTTACTTTCTTTGGTTTGCTTGATTACCAAAAAACAAGGCATTGAGTATATTCCTACCTGAGTGACAAACGCTACATTGGGATCACGAACCCACGCTCGGTCGCCCTCCGTCAGTAAAGGCTTGGCAGTCGGGGGCGAGGTCGTGGCAGTATGGTATCAGAGCAGCCAAGATAGGGTCTTTGACCTAGGGACTTTAGGATGGGAGTCTTTAGAATAACTTTGGCGTAGACAAGTGACTGGGTGCTTGCTGAGAGCTCGTACCCACAACGTGATTTCCAGCAATGAGAACACTGAAGCATTCGGTGAATTTTATAGGACTCTAGGGGCCATGACCCAGATGATGAAAGAGTCGATGCCATTTCAGCCCACCCCTACCCCGGAGCAGAGCGATAGTAACCTGATAGAAAGGTTTAGAAGGCTAGCACCTCCAACCTTTTTGGGGCAAGGAGGAGTAGAGAAGGTCGAAAGACAGAAGATGCAGATAGACAAGATTTTAGAAGTGTTGCACTACTCAGATGAGTAGAAAGTTAGACTTGGGACATTCATGCTAGAAGGAGAAGTTGAACACTGGTGGGACTCAGTAAAGCAAACCTAGAGGGGGTTAGGAACCGAACCCACTTGGGAGAACTTTCTGGTAGCCTTTGATGAGAAATACTTCTCAGACTCAGTCAGGGAAAGGAAAGAAGTAGAATTTATTGAGCTCCAGCAAGGGAACCTGACTGTGGAGCAATATGCTGTCAGGTTTGCAAAACTCTTTAGGTACACGCCCCATATTATAAGCATCGAGGCACGAAAGGCAGCCAAATTTGAAAAGGGCCTATGGCCAGATATAAGGGGTTGAGTAATGTCGGCAAACCTAAAGTCATATGCCCCGTTAATAGACCTTGTCATGAAGATCGAGAGAGACTGTGAGGACCACCGTTGAAGGAAGGAAGGAAGGATGACGGCTACGTCGTCGGGGAAGCTCTGGAAGACACCCGGCAAGTTCCAAGAAGGGATCTGAGAAGAAGGCCATACCGGTTGAACCCGAGAAACCAGAGGAATCTCCAAGGCAGCACGAGCAATGAAGGATGCCCGGCTTGTACTCATTGTGGAAAAGATAACCACACCGCCGAAGAGTGTTATAGGAAGAGGAACATGTGCCTAAAATGCGGCTAGCCCCGCCATTGGCCCAGGGACTGCCCTATGACAAAGACCAAGGATCGCCCGAAGACCTAAGGACGAGTGTTCACCCTCATGGAACAAGAGGCCAAGGCATCCACCTCTGTGATCCGAGGCACACTTTCAATTTGCGATATTAAAGCTAGAGCCTTAATTGTCTCACTCATTTGTTGCACCCCAATTTGCTTGCCATTTGAATGTTGCACCTGCACACCTTAACTATAACCTAGTAGCATGCACCCCAATGAGAGGCGCTATGGAAACTGATAGAGTGTATAGGAAGTGTAGGGTTTCAATTGATAAGTATGACCTACCAGATGACCTGATCCATCTAGACATTCAAGACTACGATGTCATTCTGGGTATGAACTGGTTGTATACCCACCATGCTACTGTCAACTGCCATGAAAAGGCAGTGACTTCTAGGCGTCCTAACCAAGCAGAGTTGTACTTCGAGGGCATTAGAGATACTTCCCCACTACACTTTGTCTTTGCCCTTCGGGCCTCTTGCCTTTTGATTAAGAAATGTGAGGGGTATCTGGCTTATGTAGTGGAAAATCGGGGTGTTCAGTCCTAGTTAGAAGGGATACCCATGGTGAAGGAGTACCTTGAGGTATTCCCTGAAGAACTGTCATTCCTACCCTCAGTAAGGGAAGTTTAATTTGAGATAGATATAGTCCCGAGAACTGTGCCCATCTCTAAAGCCCCATAAAGGATGGCCCCAAAAGAGTTGAAGGAGTTGAAAGGGAAATTGCAAGAATATTTACATAAGGGGATCATCTGACCCAGAGTGTCGCCCTGGGGTGCACCAGTCCTGTTTGTGAAGAAGAAAGATGCATCCTTGAGGCTATATATTGATTATAGGCAGTTGAACCAAGTAACAGTGAAGAATAAGTATCATTTGCCTAGAATTGATGACTTCTTTGATCAGCTCCGGGGATCTCAAGTGTTTTCTAAAATCGATCTTCGATCAGGGTATCAGCAACTTAGGGTGAAGGAAGAATACATCTTAAAGATGGCCTTTAGAACTCGATACAGTCATTACAAGTTCCTTATGATGCAGTTCGGGTTAACCTATGCCCTTGCTGCATTCATGGATCTGATGAATAGCTTTCGACCTTTTCTAGATGACTTTGTGGTGGTCTTTATTGATGATATTCTGGTATACCCAAAAAGCTAGGAGTTACATGAACAACATCTACGATCTTTTTTACAAATTTTGAAGTCAGAAAGGTTGTATGCCAAATTAAGCAAGAGTGAGTTTTGGCTTCCCAGCATAACCTTCCTGGGTCACATTATTTCTAAGGATGGGATCACGGTCGACCCCTCCAAGGTTGAAGCCGTACTTAAATGGGAGAGACCAGCAAATGTGACCAAATTTCGTAGTTTCCTGGGGCTAGCTGGATACTACAGGTGCTTTGTGAAGGAATTCTCAAAGATAGTGCTTTCCCTAACTCGGCTGACTCAGAAGAACGTAAAGCTCATATGGTCTGGAGATTGTGAGAGATTCTAAGAACTTAAAAAGAGACTGACGACCATCATGATCCTGGCCTTGCCCGAGGGAAATGAAGATTTCGTGATTTATACTGATGCATCCCATAAAGGGTTCAAGAGTGTAATAATGCAGAGAGGTAAGGTTATTGCTTATGCCTCAGGGTAATTAAAGTCGTACGAGCAGAACTATCCCACTCATGATTTGGAACTCGAGGCAGTAGTATTCGCACTAAAAATCTAAAGGAACTACCTCAGCCCTGTTTAAGGTGTTCACAGGCCACAAGAGCCTCAAGTACCTATTTTCCCAGAAAGAGTTGAACATGAGGCAAAGGACATGGATGGACCTACTGAATGACTATGATTGCATAATTGAATACCATCCAGGTAAGACTAATATAGTGGCTAACACCTTAAGTCGGAAAACCGTGGTCTCGGTAGCACAACTGATGGTTTGGGAAATAAAGTTGTTGGAGGATGTGATGGAGTGGCACCCATCTCCACCTCTCGGTAAAGAGAGTGAAGTAGTGTCGTGTCTTAGGGTGGAGCCCCAACTCTTCCAACAAGTCCGAATGGCTCAAAAAGAAGATCCCCAACTGATGAAAATCCTAGAAGAATTGAAGATAGGAGAGGAAGAGAACTTTTCCAAAAGCAGTGATGGGCTGTTAAGGTTTAAGGGCCGAATATGTGTTCCCAATGATGAAAGTGTAAAAAGGGCCATTCTGAAAGAAGAACACCACTCTCTTTACACGATACACCCTGGGGGAACAAAGATGTATTAGGATTTAAAAAGAGCCTTTTGGTGGAACAACATGAAGCGAGACGTGGGGCAGCTTGTAGCTAAATGTCTAACGTACCAACAAGTGAGAGGCAAACATCATAAACCTGTTGGACTATTACAACCCCTGCCCATACCGAAATGGAAATGAGAACACATCGCAATGGACTTTGTCTCCTGGTTGTCAAGATCCAGTGCAGGGCATGATAGTGTCTAGGTCTTGGTGGACCAACTGGCTAAGGTGGTTCACTTCTTATCGGTTCGCATGACCTATACATTGGATAAGTTGGCCCAGCTGTACATCAGAGAAATTGTGAAACTTCATGGGATTCCTATCATCATTGTGTCAGACAGGGACTCCATATTCACTTCTAGATTTTGGTCAAGTCTACAATCAGCGCTGAGGACTGAGCTTACTTTTAACACTGCCTTTCACCACCAAATTGATGAATAGTCAGAGAGGACCATCCAAACTTCGAAAGACATGTTGAGAGCATGTGTGACGGATTTTAGAGGAAGCTGGGAAGACCATCTACCCCTGGTAGAATTTGCTTACAACAACAGCTTCCAAGCCAACATCCAGATGGCACCGTATGAGACCCTATATGGGAGGAAGTGTAGATCGCCCATTTGCTGGGATGAGGTGGGTGGGAGGAAATTACTGAGGTTCGAAAGAGTCAAGATAACTTTTAAGAAGATTGGCTTAATTAGAGAGCGGTTCTAAGTAGCCCAAAGTCAGCAAAAGAGTTATGTCAATAAATGCAGGAGAGACCTCTAGTTTGAAGTAAGTGATCGGGTCTTCTTGAAGATATCACCGACCAAGGGTATTACAAGATTTGGTAAGAAGAGAAAGATGAGCCCGCGATATATTGGGCCTTTTGAAATTCTGGAAAGAGTTGGGAACATGGCTTACCGACTTGCCCTTCCACTTGAACTGACCAATATTCACCATGTCATTCATGTATCATTGTTGAGGAAATATCAACCTGACCCATCCCATGTTTTGGAATAGAAACCAATCCCAATCAGGGAGGAATACCCACACCTCTTTGATAAATGATTTTGGGGACAAAATCCTTTCAAGGGGGGGATGATGTAAGGGCCACAATTCATTGAACCTGATCACTCACAACAGTAGAGAGAAGGAAGTCGAGAGAGGAGGAAGCGCATGCCCAACACTAAGGATGAAGGTTAGCGTCGTTTTTGTTGTATAGCAGCAACGTCGCAAGAACAAGGCTATCATCGCACGTGAATATGAAGGAGTGGTAACGTCACGTGTGTAAGGCTATCGTCATGCATGAGATGTAGTGACGCCGCTCATGAAATCAAGTACCGTTGTCTTGCACCGCTGTTGGTGAAAGGAAGTGCAGCGCCAGCCACGTGAAGAGGCCTAACGCCGTGAGTGAGGAGAGAAAGAGAAACTGAAGCATTCTCGATTGAAGCAACACCTCGCATCGACTTGGGGCATAGCCGTCTGGAGCGTCGCCGAGTGCCTTGCCATCTGGAGCATCGCTGCGAGCGTGTGTTGCCGTCTGGAGCATCACCGCAAGTGTGCTGCCATCTGGAGTGTCACCGCCTGGAGTAACGCCGCGCGTGGTTGGTCAAGTGTGCAGCTATCAGCGGTGTCAGCGTCGCGCCGCCTTGTCAGCGTCGCGTTAGTGACGGCAGCTACAACTCTTTTCTCTACCACCCTACGACGTTAGCCATAGTTGGCCTCACCTACCCACTCGCCTATACATCACACCCCTCCTCACCCTCAACACTGTTTTTCCCTCTTTTTCCCTCAAACTTTCTCTATTAGAGAGTCTTGTGCTGTTGTCATTGGGCAACTGCCGGCTGGAGCAAGAGCAACCTACGCGTGAGAATCCAAGAGTGAAGCTGTTGTGGAGGAGTAAGGGGTGACCTGTGCAAAAATGTTTAGGGCCGTCGTGACCTTTAGGTAAGTGGATTTAGTGTTATGCCTCCCTTAGATTCATTTGAATGGGATAATACCGATTGAATGAATGAATATTTCGTGTTAATTGCCATACTGATATGATGAGAATGTGATTCATCTATTCTGAGGCATTGAATTGGCATGAATGAATTTAATGCTTGAGCATGGAAAGAGGCCTTAATGATGACCACTACGCAATGGGACACTCGTTGGTAGTGGGTATTATACTGTTACATTAATGAGAATATTGGCCACTACTTTACTGATACTGGCCACTACACAATGGGACACCCATCGATAGTGGAGATTGATACACCAACGAGGTAATGCCAGCATAATCCCAAACTTGTAAATGACAGGAACTGGTTCTCCCTTTGATTCATGAGATGAGATACATGATTGATGGATGCGTTGCAAGGTAAAGGCTTATCGATCCTCAAATGCGTGCCGGGGGACTGTGTGAGTGAGTTGAGGGTATTACGAAGCGGATTACCCCACCTGTCATTACCCTCCCTCATGTGGGATGGTAGAAGTCCTAAGCAACAGGATTGGCTTGGCCTGATGGATAGGGCTTCTACTAGCAGGAGTAAGTGAACTAAGGAGTGAGTATGTAATGAATGAATTATATGGTTAGGTGCCTCGATCTAGCCATCCGGATCTAGATGATTTGACGGCATGTGTCTTGGGTTTCTGGTGAACCAGGGATTGGAGATCGCTTTCTTCCAAAATCACTTCCACTATTGAAGTACCCCAGACTGCCACCAGTCCCATACATAAACCCATCACCCTCCTATACTAAAAATGCTCAGCATTCACAACCTTCACCTAGTGTTGTCCTAGCTGCACCTGCACCGGCAACGCAACCTAGCCAACCTTGTCCCACTAACCCCACAATTACAGCCAACCCTTCTTTGACGGCTGTAGCAAACCCTTTTTCCTCAAAAACCAATCCATCACCACCTATACCTTTGAAATTAGTGGGAAATCAGGGAGTTGCCCCTCTTGAGATCGAAAGAGTTAAATATGATGTGGTCGGGCACTTGAGGAAACTCCCAGCTCTCTCAAGTGTCTATGACGCTCTCATGTTATCTCAAGACTTTCGTTTGGCTCCAATACAATCACTCTCTTGTCCTGAGGTATACAAAATTGAAGTGGAAGGGGTCGAGGTAGACCCCGCAATAATTAACAGTTGCATGGCCATCACATTCTCAGATGATGACCTTCAGTTATGAGAAAAGTTCCATAACCGGCCTCTTTTTGTGACTGCCGAGTTGCATGCTTGTCAGATCAATCGGATCGTGCTGGATGGGGGTCCAGCAGTAAATCTTATGCGCAAAAGGATTCTCAAACAAATCGAGTTAGGTGTTGAGAAACTTAAGCCTATAAGCTTGACAGTTCACGGATTCAATCAGTGGGGAGGACAACCGACTGGTAACATCGGTCTTAGGCTCAAGATTGGAGAACTGAATGCCTCCAAACTATTCCATGTTATCCATATGGAAACTTCATACAACATTCTTATGGGGTGTCTCTGGCTCCGTGAAAATGGGGTGGTTCCGTCCACACTCCCTTAAAATACAGCTAGGACTGGAGGCAACACATTGTCTATGCTGATAAGAGACCGTTTCCTATCACCGAGTTGCTTTATTCCAATGCAAAGTACTACTTCATCGACCCAAAGCACTCCCAAGAATCAACGTTGTCTACAAAAGCTATCACGAGCCCAAACTTGAGAGATACCTCTTCAACCTCTCATGAAGATATGGAAAATGTGGCAGGGTTACAAAACCGCATGTTTCAAGAAGAGAAGAGAATTGGGAAAGCAATGCCATTGACGCCTGTAGATGAAACTATCCTGTCACACCCCAAGATTTATTACACTAGAATTCCTGAGATGTGACAGTCAGATCTTAAAAAACAAAACAAGTTCGAAACTTTTACTATATATTGCTTCAAAACAAATTTTCCATTCAAAAGCGTTTTGTACAAAGTCTACTTAATAACATGAAGTTCTATATATTTATAATTTTGATTAAACAATAGTTACAAAGGCAAATTTATCCATGACTATAAACTTATTTCAAACTCATCCTGTTGCACAAACAAACAATACGGCTGCGATTACTCTAAAAATATTTCACAATAACTTGATGAGTTTGGCTACTCAGTAAGTGACCATCATTATCCTTACAAATCATGGTTAGAAAGTTGAAATAAAAGAATGCATAATATGAGGAAGAGCATACATGGAGAACATATTCACATTCACAAACACACAATTTAACATAATTCCTTTAACAGAAATTTACAGTTTAACATATTACAAAGGATTTCACAAGATACCCTACTGGCTGTTGTACGCCATTTTTGACATACTTTCGAAGCCTACAAGAATAAGGGGAGAGCCGACGATATCTTGGTCCTGCAGGTTCACCAGACACCTGCGGACTAATGTTGTGCTAAAAAATGAAGCCTCAAGCCACGTGACCTGAGTGCGGTGCCATCGCACCGAAGAAGGATCCTTCGACTGTAGCCTTAAGCTAGGAGCTGTAGAACTGTACCAGGCCACCGCTATTGAACTTAGAATGTCGAAAAACCCTCAAGGACCAAATTTGGGCTCAATCGGACCCCTTTGAAGGGGTCTATGCCCATGAGGTCTCGCAACTAGCGGGTTTCACACTACGTGGTGCGGTTTCACCAAACCAGTCCCCAGAAATAGGGGCTGCGACAACGCTTTCCAGCAGCAGTTTCACTAACCCATGGTGCCTTCCTCTGAAACCGAAGAGAGCTCAAAAGTTGATATGTTCTAGATCATGCCAGCCCCATCATTTTGACCTACGGCACACACTGTGGCATGATCAGAAATCACATTGCTCCGAGGAAGAAGGTGCTCATCGAACCAGAGGGAGAACCAGGGTTCAAGAAGAAGATGCCTCGGATTCCATGAAGCATCGCTCGACATCCAAGCCTTGGATCACCGTGAAGGCGAGTTCGATGCAACCACCTCGTGAAGAGTTACATGCTGGTACAACTCTTGCATTCAATCCAGGGTTCGATGAATGTAAGTCCCCAGGTTGTAAGAGAAGTAAATCCTATTAGTTGCCAGAATCCCTCTTTTCTGTAACCTCCCAAGTTAGGCAAATGCACAAACTAAGACCAAATCGGCCCAAACTTGGTGCAAAATGACTACAACAACTTCCTCTCTGACTTGCAAACAGAGTCAGGAACCAAAACAGTGCAGGTCGAAGAAGCATTGGCAAACGAAGTTCACAAATCTGATCGGACTTTCACCCCTACGGAAAAGGCCACCACAACACGATTCAAGGGCATAAAAAGCTCACAATAAAGAGGACATTGAAGATATGTTGTTGAAACAGCTGAACCATTGCCACAAGTTGTAGATCAAGCTTCCAAGGTCTCACCATGGCAGAGCAACCTGCATGGAAGGACGATTTCATCATTCGTGCAAAAGATCTCAAGGACATTTTGGTCATTTGCACCTAATTTCAGGATTTATTTCTAATTTCTTAAATTGTAATTAAGCTTGGCTTTTCAGCGTTCGCCCCTATTTAGTGAATCCTTTATATAAACAAGCTTAACCCACTTGAAAAAGGACGTTGGACCCTTACTTTGGACCTTGGGACTTTTAACAAGGCTGAGCCCCTGTTTTAAACTAACAACCCTTTGGAGACCCCCTTTTAAGCCCCAGTACCCCAAAGGCTAGGAAGACTCAAGGTTAGATTGCACTTGACTCTGTAGCTTATTTTTTCCTCATGTGTTGCTAATCCCCACGGGAGAGGAGAGAGGGAGAGAGAAACCTTTGAGAGAGAGAAGATACCCCTGAGTGTGCTGTCCTGCGGGCACCCTGACCGTGCAGGTCATCTTCCCTCTCTCCTGAGCTGAGTCGCCCCTTCTCTCTCTCTCTCTCACTCTCACCTTCGCATGCGACCTCATTCGTGCAACAGTCTGCGTCCACTTGCAAGCTCGCGAACATGAGTAAACCCACGGGCCTCAACCCCCATGTTTCCCCACGCCCCCCTTAGCAGCCAGCCTATCCCCTCGTGAGGGCAATCAAGGAGGAGGGACATTCGGATCCCATTCCAATAGCTTAGAAAGGGAAGCGAGAGGTTACGAGCTTGAAGAGGGCCCCCATTCAAACCGTGTTGGCAAGCAACCAGAGGGCTTCATAATTTCACTAAGAGGGCTATCCGCCTGAGCATGTCCCTGAACCCCCTTAGTAGCGTAAAGAGCATCCATGCTCCAGTCACAAAATCTCTCTCACCATCGGCACCTTCCACAAAGAGGAGGGCCCATACGCAACACACACGCCGGACCTCCACGGTTATTCGAGAGAGGGTTTTCGCCTCCTGACCTGAGGCAAACTAGGACCCCACAGACATCATTGGCATCCCAAGTAGGTCATTTATATACCCTACCAGCGTTCTGGATGAGTCCACTCATATCTTGCCGGCGTACCAGATGAGTCCACTTAGACACACGATTCATATCAAGATCAATAATAATCTAACATTACTACAATTAAGTATCAGATATAATCAAACAAGTATTCACAACAATAGAAGTCCCGCAATAGGAGCACTAACCACGAGTCCCAGGCCTTGGGTCCAAGGTTAGGATGTCTATCATCCCACAAAATATTTTGAAAATAATATCGTATTTTCAAAATATCCTTGAATTTATTAACATAAATTCACATGAAGCATAACTATCACTTGCACATAATCTTGCACATAACACTCACACATAATACTTGCACATAATGCTTACACAGGATGCTTGCACATAACGCTTGCACATAACACTTGTACAAAAAACTAGCTCATAACAACTGTGCAAAACACTTGCACAAAACACTTGCACATAACATGTGCACATAACACATGCACATAACACTTGCACATAACACTTGTACATAACGGTGCACATAACATTTGCACATAACACGTGCAATTAACATTTGCACATCACACGTGCACATAACACTTGCATATAACATTTATAGTATCTAAGATTTATGCTGTAAATATTACAATTAAATACAGAAATACATAAAACTTACAGTTTCAGAAGTATTACAATTAAATGCATAAATATCTCTAGGAATATTATAGAAAAATCAGTTTTCTTCAAAGAATGATTTTTCACGAAAAATGAAGCCACTTACACGTAAAACTTACGATATCTGAAATTTATAACAATAAACAAAAATATTACAATTTTATTGAAAGAGGAGATACCATAATTTACAGTAACTAAAATTCATAACCATAAATGGAATATCACAATTTTCCTAAAAGCAGAAATATCAATTTTCAAATAACAGTTTTACAGGAAAATGAGATCACTTACACATAGAACGTACAATATCTAAAATTCATAGCAGTAAAAGGAACTATTACAATTATATTGAAAGCAAAAATACCAGTTTATATAACTATTTTATAGAAAAATGAGATCACTTACCTATATGTTATTCTTAGATGGATGAGTTGCTACTCTCAAGTTCTTGTACTCTTCTCTGTTTATTAAAGTACTCTTTAAATTTTGTCTCTCTCAGACTTCTCCAACACAAAACACGAAATCATAACATTAATCATTGTAGCACGATCACATCCAACCCCACATTTACGTACTTTCGAGAACAATTCAATTGCCCCCGCATCACAACCATTCCATAGGCAAGCACCAAGCACCATACGAAAGCACCAATCAACTTCTGTTCTCTCTTTAAAATGACGTTGCTCCTACAAGTCCTCGGCCCCACCTGCAACTTTTCTGCCAATTTTGAATACCCAAAATCCTTGAACGCAACTTTTCCCATTTCTATACCTTATATGCAAAGTGTGTAATAGAGAGAAAGAGGACGTTGTAACACCTCAAAGAAGAGGTCAATTAAAGAAAATGAAAAGAGGTGCTAGGATGCCACGTAAGAGGTGGTAAAACCAACTTCTTCATGAAAAGTTAAAAGTAAAAGATGGTAGATCTAAGGTCCACCCAATAAAATTGGACCATCAAATATTTAATAATGTTATGGCTTTTGAAACATTTTAAGAATAGCTAAAAGAATGGTCCCTATGATGTATTATTGACACAAAGAACTATCACTCAAAATTATTTCTTTATATAGGTATTTAGTATATTATTATTTTTTATTTATTTTTTTACTTATTTATTTATTATTTTTACTTTTAGCTTCAAAAAAATTTAGGGTCATCACATTCTTCCCCCTTTAAAGAAATTTAGTCATCCAAATTTTTCGTACTAGATTGCTGAAAAAGATGGGGGTAAAGAAGACAACTCCTCAAGAAAATCCACGGGGTATTCCCTTACTACTAGGATCTCCTCCAACTTGGACTGCACATCCCAATATTTTAATACATAGGCTAAATATATGACACATCTTTTAGTCAGAAGATGATGTGACTCGGGCTGGGTAAGGGTTCTAAAGGTCACACTCTTATCATAACATTCAACAGTGGCATGGTATGTGAACAGCCAGTCCATGCCCAAAATAACATCGAAGTCCTAAATATCTAAGAGTATTAAGTCTAAAGGCATGAAACACCCCTCAAGTAATACCCACACTATCTGAATATTGTATCAGTTACCAAAAAGTTCCCTATAGGTGTGTACACTTCTAAAGTATAGTCAAGAGGTAAAAGTTCAACATTTAAATGACGTGTAAAAAGAGGTGCAACAAAAGAATGAGAAGAACCAGGGTCTGTCAGACTTGTAGCTTCTTATCAGCCTTTTCTGCCCTTCCTTGCTTCGAGAATGCTGGTGGTACAAATCTCTTGAATCTTTCAATCATTCCACCATCTACATGATCTGGGGCAGGGACAGTCCGGGCCGGCATACAATCCTTCATGCCTTGAGTCATGCCCCTGAGCATCCTAAAAAAGTCCCTGTAAACCTCAGTATTCCCATCATTCTTATTCGAAAAGCTGCTACAAGTCCTTGACATCTTGACCTAAAACAAGAACATCCAAACACTAGTTACTAGTTTATCCCTATTCAACCAAAGGGTCATTCTAAGACTCTAGACCAAGAATCCTATCCTGGTGCTCTGATACCATAATTGTCACATCCCAAGATTTATAACACTAAAACTCTTGAGATGTGACAATATGTTATTAAAAAACAAAACAAGTTCGAGATTTTTACTATATATTGCTTTAAAAAAATATTTCCATTCGAAAGCGTTTTATATAAACTCTACTTCACAACTTATAATAAATTGAAGATCTATATATAGAAATTTGATAAAATAACAATTATAAAGGAGAATTTATCCACAACTATAAACTTCTTTCAAACTTCTCCTGCTACACAAACGAACAATACAGCTGTGATTACTCTTAAAAGATTTCACAATAACTTGATGAGTTTGGCTACTCAGTAAGTGATCATCATTATCCTTACAAATCATGGTTAGAATGTTGAAATATTATCTAAAAGGATGCATAATATGAGGAAGAGCATGCATGGAGAACATATTCACATTCAGAAACACATAATTTAACATAATTCCAAAGATTTGAATGCATATTAAACTAGTATGAAAAAGTGCAAATATAATTCTTTTAACAGAAATTTCCAATTTAACATATTACAAAGGAATTCACAAGATACCCTACGGGCATTTCTAGTAGGTCATTTATATAGCCCACCAGCGTCCTGGATGGGTTTACTCATATCTCACCGGTGTACCGGATGAGTCCACTTAGACACACGATTCATATCAAGATCAACAATAATCTAACGTTACTGCAATTAAGTATCAAATAGAATCAAACAAGCATTCACAACAATAGAAATTCTGCAATAGCAGCACTAACCTTGGGTCCCAAGCCTCAGGTCCAAGGTTAGAACTTCTATCATCCCACAAGAGAAGCACTACCAACGTGTAAATTTGTTGCGTAGTACCTCATACACGCACACAACCCCAGTGCGCTTTGGGGGTTTTGAAGCATAAGCCTTGCAAGACACGACCCTCTCATGTGCCCTTCTGGCGAGAGAGCGTTCTACTACTAAAGGAGTCCCAATGAGTAATACCTCACGTAAGTTTTGGCAGTGTGACCTCCCAAACACAATCCACTTCTAACTCTCAACCCTATCATAGAGAGTAAAGATAAATCACAGCTGTCCGTACAAATATCTCATCAGATCATAACAAAGGCATGTATCCAGGGGCTCATATCTTATCGATAGCATGTTACCATGCACACATATCTTATCAAAAGCATGTTGCCATACACACATATCTTATCTGAAATATATTGTCATGCACACATATCTCATCTGAAGCAGGTCGCCATGCATACATATCTTGTCAGAAGCATGTTACCACGCACACATATCTTATCATGTTGTCGTGCACATAAAATCAAAAGACAATATTATGTCAATTGCAAGCTATATATCAATGTAGTAGATATCAAGAAACAATAATATCGTATTTCAAAATATCCTTGAAATTATTAATATAAATTCATATGAAGCAATTATAACAATCACTTTCACATAAAACTTACACAGAACACTTGCATATAACGTTTGCACAGAACACTTGTACAGAATACTTGCGCATAACACTTGCGCATAACAATTGTACATAACAATTGCACATAACATTTGCACATAATACAAAGAATACTTGCACATAACAGTTGAATATAACACTTGCACATAACATGTGCACATAACACTTCCACATGACATTTACACATAACACGTGCACATAACACTTGCACATAACAGTTGCACATAACAGTTGCACATAACACTTGCACATATCACATGTACATAACACTTGCATATAACACTTACAGTATCTAAGATTTATGCTGCAAATATTACAATTAAATACAGAAATATGTAAAACTTAGAGTTTCGAAAATATTACAATTAAATACAAAAGTATTTCTGGGAATACTATAGAAATATCAGTTTTCTTCAAATAATGTTTTTTCAGGAAAAATGAAGCCACTTACACGTAAAACCTACGATATCTAAAATTTATAACAATAAATAAAAATATTACAATTATATTAAAAGAGAAAATACCATAATTTACAATATCTAAAATTCATAACCATAAACGGAATATCACAATTTTACTAAAACCAGAAATATCAATTTTTAAATAACAGTTTTACAAGAAAATGATATTGCTTACGCATAGAACTTATAGTATCTAAAATTCATAACAGTAAACGGAAATATTACAATTTTAATGAAAACAAAAATACCAGTTTATATAACTATTTTATAAGGAAATGAGATCAATTACCTCTATGTTGTTCTGAGATGGATGTGTTGCTACTCTCAACTTCTTGTACTTTTCTCTATTTAGCAAAGTACTCTTCAAATTTCATCTCTCTTAGACTTCTCCAACTCTGAGCTTCTTGTACTTTTTTCTATTTAGCAAAGTACTCTTCAAATTTCATCTCTGTTAGACTTCTCCAACATAGAACAAGAAGTCATAACATTACCCATTGTAGTACGCTCACATCTAACCCCACATTTACGCACTTTTGAAAACAATTCAATTGCCCCCGCATCACAACCATTCCATACGCAAGCACCAAGCACCAAGCACCAATCCATACGCAAGCACCAATCAACTCTTGTTCTCTCTCTAAAATGACGCTGCGCCTACAACTCCTGTTCTCTCTCTAAAATGACGCTGCGCCTACAACTCCTCTGCCCCAATTGCAACTCTTCTGCAAGTTTGCATACCCAAAGCCCCTTGAACGGAACTTTTCCCGTTTCTATTCCTTATGTGCAAAGTGTTTACCGGAGGGAAAGAAGACATTGTAACACCTCAATGAAGAGGTGTCAATTAAAGAAAATGAAAACAGATGTTAAAGAAGGGTAAAACCAACCTCCTCATGAAAAGTTAAAATGAAAAAGATGGTGGATCTAAGGTACACCCAATAAAATTGGACTATCAAATATTTAATAATGTTGTGGCTTTTGAAACAATTTAAGAAAAACTAAAAGAATGGTTCCTATGGTGTATTATTGACACAAAGAACTATCACTCAAAATTATTTCTTTATATAGGTATGTAGTATTATTATTTTATTTTTATTTATATTTATTTATTATTATTATTTTTTTTTATTTTTTTTTTTTCTAGCTTCAAAAAAATTTAGGGGTCATCACATCTCCCCATTTCCCCGAGAGAAGTAAAGCATCAAGAATGCAAAGGCGAAGCTTCGTCCCCTATTCCATCCTCACAAGGACCCCCTCTAGTAGTGACTTAAGTTGAGCAAGATACGAAGGGAATCACCCATGAAAGCTTGTTAACACCCACAGTCACTTATGCTCACAATGGCATGAAGGTGTTGCATGTCCCCATTTCCTTCTTAGAAGCTGAGTCAGTGCGACTAGCTGAGACAAACCAAAAGCAAAACCAAAAGGTCTTGCACATCCCAGCTTCTCTAAGAGGAGAGAATGATACTCCCTTTCCCCATGGAGTCAATTGTCCCCCAAGCCAGCTAAAGATGCTGCAAATACCCAAAGTTTTACACATCGAACAAGGCAGTGCTAGCTCACCTAAAGTCTTGCAAATTCTGAAGCGCTGCACATCCCAGTCCCTGATAAGGAGGAGGATGTCGCTCACCTCCCTGTCAGTAAGATTCGCCTAAAGTCTTCAAATCCCTGAGGTCTTGCATATCCCAATCCCAAAAAGGGAGGAAGATGATGATTAAATCGCAAACCAAGCCATTTACATGCAAGATTCTCAACATATATTTTATTTTCCAACTCCCACAGCAGAAACCCGAGTTGCAACCAGTGGTCCCTCTTCTCGCATTCGTGAATCCATTGGTATTCCTGAACAACAGTATGAAGCTCAATGATAAGCCACTATTACAAAGCTGAAGGAATAGGTTCAAGGTCTCCCTAAACAAGTTGAGATCGAGAGAAGGGGAAAAGCTAATATGGAGGGATGCGCTCCCTTGAAACATTTTCCCACTCTATTACTTGGTTTCACTCCAAAAACCCAGGTAACAGTTGTCCAAGAGAGCCCTGGGAGCAATCCCCTTGTAGATGCCGCAACAATCCCGTAGTGAGATTTATGCAATCCAACGACACATCAAATTCTAAAGAAAGTGGACTACGAGCCTTTTAGTAATTAAGGGTTGCACGTTGGGAAAGGGATGTTGGCACTTTTTTAATCATTGAACCCACAACGTCCCAGTATGCTCAAAAGGAAGGTCTTGGATAAGCAGGGCACCCACGCTTACCCCCATGGTCCTCCTCCATCGAGCGAAGCTCCCACGTGACAGTTTAACAAGAAGCGTCACCATCACCTCCAGAGACTATTCCTAAAGAGGCTACTTCTCATGAACCTCAAGAGATAAGTGGAAATTATTCTGGTTATCTAATAACTTGAGTGTTCAGAAACTGAGGTTGCAAAAATTCTGGGTATAAACTGGTCAGCATGTCGGGAGATGAAAATCTTGGTGCCTGGATCCCAGGTTTGGGTCCTATCAATGTCAGGGTAAGGGGATCTCCCCATTAAGCTATGCCAAAAAAAAAAAAAACACAAAAAAAAAAATAAAAAATATACGAGGTGTTTGTGAAAACAAAAAACAGCACATACCTCAAGGACGTGAATGAAAACCCAGATGGGCATTCAAGTCTGCACAATGAAGATCAAGCCATGCTTGTACGCGTGGCAAGCTACAAGACTTACCTCTCATCCCCTTTCCGAAGGAGGCAATGGTTTGTCACAAGAAAACCCTAGAGAGAAAAGCATGAAACATGAGCAGAAGAACCGAACCCTCAAAACATGGAGTATACAAGGCAAGAAGAACCGAACCCTCAAAACATGGAGTATACAAGGCAAGAAAGGAAAGCACCACTCCATATATGCATAAAAGAATTACAAAATTTGTTTGGTTCTTAAAGTTCGAAAATGGAATGAGACAAGCAAAAGGGCTACAAGTTCATGAGCCCCTCAAAATTGTCGAGAGATTCATGGATCTTTGCCTTCAGCTCCACATACCCCAACGCGGCCTGCTTTTGCTCCTTGAGATGAGAAATGCCTCGAGTAACTTTACTTGATAAAGCATGGACTGACGCCATCTTAGAGTTCAGCTGCCCCAACAGCAGAGACCTTCTTTGCATTTCTGCTTGCTGCTGATTTTGTAGGGTCTTCAGCTAAGCTACGCAAATTTGTAGCATCGCTATTTCGTCTTCCACAGTCTGTATCTCGCTAGAAAGGAGTGTGTTGTCCTCTACAAGATGAACTTGACAAGAAGAGCGAATAGCCCCCTTCTCATATTTCGTCATGAGAGCCTGGTGCTTGGCCAAAACTTCCTCAGTGTGCCTCAAAAGATGCCTGGACTTGAGACTCATGCTCATGGGCTTCAGCTCCCCAATTCTCAAGGTTCTGCAGCAGTCCTTCGAATCAGTCAAAAGTTGTTGGGTCATAGTGCACAGCCTTTAGCCCCACTGCACAAACCTTGACTACTTCCACCTCCACCTTAAAATTGGAGAAAGCTCACTCCCTTATCCTTTGGAGCCCTAATTTGCAGCGTACTCCTCACCATGAGTGTCTTACCATCAGGCGCAGGTAGAAGAGGAACCAAAGAACCAACTACAGCAGGGAGAGGAGCTTCAACCATCACAGCAGGCTCTTGACCAACCAAAGCCAAAGGCTCACTTGAAGAAGCAGGAGGCTCAGATGAAGGAACTTCAGCCTGAGTCTCTTAAGTTGACACCACTAGAGCATCTACTGATGGCAAGGAAGGGACTTCCAAAGTAGGCTCCAAGGCCCTAGTCAATTTCGAAAGCTCTTTGAAGCCTTCTTTCTGTTACTCCCTCTCTTCTTCGCCCCTTCTTCTGGAACGGACTTGGGAGTATCCTGAACTTTCTGGCCACAACGAGGTCTTGCCGCAGGGGCAGAATAATTCCCACTCCCTATCAAAGTGTTCAGGTCTTGAACAGGGCAACCTTCGTGGCCTGGGACTGCACATCCCTTGACCCTCTCAAAAATGGAGGAAAGATCATCAAACAGGGACCTAGTCTCGTCTTTCAGAGACAAATACTCTATGCAAGTGGAATCCCTATTCAAGAACCGGTGTTTAGCAAGCTCTTTCCAGTTGGTAGGGAAGTCCAACTCACAAACTTTAGGGAAGGAATGCGGGGCAAAACGCGTCCCTAACTTATCGCGCTTGGTGTTGTTGATGGCTTTCCAGGAATGCTCCGAGCACCAGTAAGAGCGGTTGATGATGTTACACCACCGCCGGTACGCTTCTGACGTGTGACCTACGCGACCATTGTAAGGGACTACAAACTTTCTTACCCCCATGCATCAAAGAGAAGTTTCCGAAGTAGTGGTTTAAAAAACCGGTCGGTGCTTTGGATTGGGCACCTCAAAAATCAATTTGGATCGGTGAATCGGTGATCCGGATGGGGAATCGACCGAATTGATCGGATTAAGCTTTAAAAATTCCAAAATAATTTATTAAAATTTATTATAAATGTTATCTTTTAGAATTCCAATAAGAAATGAGGGTACTACATTATTAACTTTCATTTTTTCACTAATTTGTGAATATTGAGATGTTCTTTCCCTGTATGAACTTATGTTAACCATTAATCATCACACAAAAAAAAAATCATAGAATTATCATGGATGAATTATATCATCATACATGGACTACAATAAAGAATGGGTTAAATAGATGAAAAAATGGCCACTAAAATATCGAATTGGCGGAAAACCTTAATCCGCTAAAAAAAAACAAAAATTATTACAACCTAACTAACTATAATCCAAAATTATTACAACCTAACAAGAAATACTTGTTGTATTGCTTTTTGTTTTTTTTTTTTAAGAGAAAATAAGAAAATAACAAGAAATAATTATTGTATTAAGAAAATACCTTTCATTTTTTTGATAAGAAATACTTCTTGTATTACTTTTTATTTATTTTTGACAAGAAAAATTAGATGATGTTGTATTACCTTTTTTTTTGCTTGTTGTATTACCTTTCTTTTTTTTTTGTGATAAGAAAAATAAGAAAATGATGGTACCAAGGTACCTTTTATTTTTTTTATACCTTTTATTTTATTTTTTTGACAAGAAATACTGTTATATTACCTTTTTTATTTTTGACAAGAAAAATAAGAAGATGTTGTATTACCTTTTATTTTATTTTTTTGACGAGAAATACTTGTGATATTACCTTTTTTTATTTTTGACAAGAAAATAAGAAGATGTTGCATTACCCCTTTTTTTTTTTTGACAAGAAATACTTGTTGTATTACTTTTATTTTTATTTTTTTTCCTTTTAATTGTTTTTGACATTTTTGACAACAAAAATAAGACCTTTTTTTTTTGACAAGAAAAATAAGAAGATGTTGTATTACCATTTTTTCTTTTATTTTTTATTTTTTTAGTTTAATTTTTTTTGACATTTTTTACAACAAAAATAAGACGAACAGGGTATTCGAACTTGGGGCCTTTCAAGGGTAAGACGCATGTGATAACCAACTGCTCCACAACAACAGTTGGTGTTTTATTGACTACAATAAAAGTATATATTGTATCAGTGTTTCAAGAAGTTCGAATCCCACATCGAAGAAATAGAAGAAGTTTGAGGGAAATAAAAGCCTCCTCAATACCCTAGTCGGTAGCATGAAAGAGAGGAGCATGATGATACACGTGGCTTTTCTTGTAAAATGTTAAAGTTGCCCCCAATTTTTAAACAAAATCACAAAAATTCCGTCAAGTTGTTCTAGTGGCTCGATGATTTATAATCGAGTTGTGATGTCATATACGCGATTTACTGTACATAATCAGACGATATTGTACAGAATCGCTAGTTCTTCTCTAGAACCGGGTGATTCAACGGTTTACAGATGAATCAACACAGGATGATTGATTCCCATGTCAATTCGGATGAGTCCGTTGCGACTCGTTAATTTTTAAAAAACTGCTTTAAAGCCATCCTCATATTGATGTTGGTCCAGACCTCACGACTCACTTCTAGAGCCTCAGGATCTTGTTGCGCACCCTCCTTCCCATACTTCTTCTCAAAAATATGGTGAAACAATACCCCTGGTCCTGACCATGTTGGTGTGTGAATCTATGAGAGAAATAACCCTCCAACCTCTTCTCCCCAACCTCCCTGTGGGTATGATGCCTCCTCTTACATTTAAGAGGTACATAATCTCCTTCATCTCGGTGGGCCCTTCATCGAAAACCTTGTCAAAGATTTCTACGAAGCCATGATCAATAGGACCACCTACGGGAAAAGAGAAGAATGACATGTTGGCTAGAAGCTTGTGCACCTCTCTTAGCCCTCTAAAAATGACCTTCATCCTTGCAATCCTTAGCATGTGAGGCCAAGGTTACCCCGCGAGACTCTCATTGACTTCATATGCCCCAGTAGTGGTTCTCCTCGCAGGAAAATATGCAAAAAGCCACCAAGAAAGACTTCGCTCTGGTTGTCCTTTGAAGGACCCTACCAAATGCAATAGCCTCTAACCCGTGGTAGATGCTGCACATAATTGATTGAGCTAAGGCGTAGTCATGCCCCTGAGCCAATCTGCAGGGCGTAAAGAAATAGCCCGGTTGAATGATGTTGCTTCTCGATGCGGGCAAAGAAAACTTATACAAAAATTGGACTAGATCGGTAGGTGGAGTTACTGGCTTCTTGGCAACCTTCACCATTGCGACCTTGTCCCCTTCGGCACTAGAGCTGGAATCCCTTCTATCCTGGCGATCCCCATGGAAGTAATCCCTCTAAGCATCGAAATGAACCCTGCCAGATGCAAGAGTGGTCTCCAAGTGCAGGAGCAGATAAATCTCGAACATCTCGCGAAGATTAGGAGGGGGTGCCTTGCCGTTACTAGGCAGATTGCCAAAAATGACCTCGTTGCTAGGCACAAACTCTTCATACATGTGCCCTAGCATAAGTAAGCCCCCAACGAAGTGCATATCAAGGAGAGTGATCTTTGCCTCACCTCCATCAAAATGGCAGCTATTGGTTTTATAGCATCATGTCTCAAACAAAGCTTTGATAGTGTTGGAGCATCGATAACCAGCTGAGCATTAGCATGCTACGGCTAACCTACATGCTTTCAGAGTGTGCTCATTTCTTGATGTTTCTTCGTGATTTATTCAAAGCATGCCATCACGATCACGTGGCAATAAACACAGCTCGATTTCGTGTCCGGACGAAGATTTTACAAATTGGAGTTTCGACCGAAATCTGGAATTTTGACACAAGAATTTATAGTCATTTATTGGCTTCATGAGCGAAATCAAACTGTTCATCATGTACGAGGTTCAGATCAAAGATAGCCCAAGACCTTATACACACGATAGAATTTTTCTCGCGTCAATCAGATGCACGAGCGTTGTGATTCGGCAGCTAGAGTGAGGCGTGTCGCTGCTGATTTTCCTGCAACTTTTTTCACGGATCAGCAACTTCTCTCTGGCTTTTCTCCTTGTTTAGGTGTCATCACAGGGCATGCCACATATCAAAACACTCGTCTTGACGAGAGGAACATGCTCACAAAATTTGGGCAAGATCTGACTCAGGATGAGTGAGATATGACCCCCGAAAGTCACTGCCCGAGGCTGCAAAAACAATCACCTTTAATGGTGCTTTGGTGTAGGGAGGCCACACGGGAATAGTATACAGCCTACCCCTTTTTAGTCTTTTACCCATATCTTTGTTTTGAAGTATTCGATGAAGCTGAAACTTGACCCATAGCAGTTTTTGATCATGCCAAATCTAATGGCGATGGTCCCATAGCTGTTTGATGCACCAAAAATATAGTCCTAGTTACGAGATCCGTTTCAAGGTGCTAAAGGCTGATTTTTTTGAAATTGTTTCTTTATCTGTACTACCTTAGACATGTCAGATTACGACGAAACATGTTAGGTGGTCTTTTGAAGTGCTTAAGAACATTCTGACTCATTATAGGGTGATTCTGAGACTATCGAGAATTCCACTGTATGTCAAGCTTTATTTACCAGCTTCATCTTTATTCCGCATCAAGGACCAAGGTGTTGAAAAATGTCTTCAAACAGCTTGCTTGGCCAAATGTTGTGCTTCAAGAGAAGCGAGAAGGACAACATTCAGAAAATTTCGTTTGGCTTTATTAGTTTTTTCTTCCTAGCCACAGGACTACGTGAACGTCGAAGAGATCCACGCAATGCTGTAACTAGGATGCTCAGATGTTTGGATGCAATGTATAGGTCCATCCTGAAGAATTTAGGGGGAAAGGAGACTTTTTGAGGGATCCTGTTGAAGTTCTTACCCTCAAGGGACTAATTGTGTTTCTTACAGCTGAGGATTTTGTACGGACTTTGTTGGTCAGAATCAGGCCCGTCTGGCAGTCGAGTGCCATGCTGAAGGGAATTTTTCCCATTTTGGCTTGGGTTGGTTTGTTGTGGATGGTGTGTTGAAGATCCTTTGGTTGGCATCTGTTTGCGTGGTGCACCAGATAGTACTCGGTTGGGCAAGGTAGCTCAGTTTATCGATGTAACCAGCTATGGGTATAACCCTTGCCCACTGCTTGCAGTTTTGTTAACATAACAGGTCCAAGTTCTAGCTGACTTTGTCCTTCTTGGGGCATCTTTGGCATTTTGTAGTGTGTTTGTTTTGGTTGTTGATGGTTGTTGAAGGGCCTTTGTTGACATCCATCTGTGTGGTGCACCAGGATTGTACTCGGTGGGCAGGGTACCTCAGTTTATCGAGTTGACAAGCTGTGGGTATAACCCCAGCCCCCTTCTTGCAGTTTTGTTAGCATAACAGTCCATGTTCTAGCTGACTTTGGACTTCATGGGGCGTCTTTAGCATTTTGGAGTGCGATTGTGACCTCGTGGGAAAAGTGCTTCTTCCTCATGAGACTTGTCTTGCCTTTTTGGCGAGTCTTCTATTTTTCGAGTCCTTTTTATAAATGGACTCAGGCTATCGGAATCTTTCTTGATGCTCGTACTTTTAGATCCTGGTATTGTGACACCAAGGATTTTTCGTTTGAATGTGGGCTGAAGCTGCCTATAGAGGCGAGTGCTGCATCAACCTATTTATTGATCCAAGTGTCCTTTACAGATTTTCACTTGGTCTTGGGAAGCGACGTTGCAGAGACAGTTTTCACCAACTCCCTTTTTATTTGGGGCTCTTTTTTCTAGGACCTTTCGGCCATGTCCACCCTTATTATCTATTTTTACTTACGGTACCCTTTCTGGATTTTCACTGTGCCTGGGTTTTTCTTTTCACGAAACTCTTTTACTCATGGTTTCGTGACCATTCTCGTCTGTCACTTTTACTCATGGCGTTCCCTTGTCCAGGTATACACCATGCCCGTTATTTTTGTGAAGGGGAGTTTAAGGTAATGCCTTTGGGACCTATGCGAAGCCTTTTATCGTCTTGCAACAAGGATGTACACTACAATTTAAGGTCATACAACTGGACTATGGTGGTGATGAATGGCAGTCTGTTGAGGCCATGGAGTGAGTATGATGGTGGTTTTGACTCACTTTTGGGAGATGGTACGAAGCTACCTGTGAAGATGGATGATGTATGGATGGAAGGTGGAAAAGTGGTGACCACTAGCTGATGACGAATATGGATGGCAAGATGGTTCGCCATTTTATGAGCGCGGGTGAGACTCACTGAGGAATGATGAATGGTAATGGAGAAAGATGGATTTGCTGGGGAGGTAATGAAGGTGATGCGCGCATACGAATGGGTCGGTTAAGGAAGGGCATGTGCACGTGTGTGAGGGCGTTTTTAAGGTCATGCCTCTGAGACCTGTGCAAAGCAGTTTCACATCATGCGACCAGGATGTACACTATAGCTTAAGGTCATATAGCTTGGACCATGATTATACAGTTTAAAGTCATGCAATTAGGACCATGCAGTTTAAGGTCGTGCAACTAGACCTCCGTTATAGTTTAAGGTCATATAGTTTGGACCATGTTTGAACGTCATGTGGTCAGGATGTGCACTATAGTTTAAGTTAATATAGCTTGGACTGTAGTTATGCAGTTTAAGTCATGCAACTAGGACCATGCAGTTTAAGGTCGTGCAACTAGACCTTCACTACAGTTTAAGTTCATATAGTTTGGAACATGCAGTTTAGAGCTCTTCACCTAGACCAAGGCTGTGCAGTTTAAGGTCATGCAGCACGGACCATGGCGGTCGCCCAGTCGGTGAAGCTTTATGGGGGATAGGTTTATGGATAGGAATTTCACTCCCTGGGGGTAAAATGATAGCAGGGGTTTTAGATGGGAGCAGACTTCACTGGGGATTTGGGAACAAGTATGAATCCCAAAGGTGAAAGATGGAACTCCATGGGGAATAGGCTCATGGAAGGTAACCCGACTCCTAGGGATAAGACAACTAGGTGCGAGAACGACCCATAGGGGATTGAAGAGGTAAGCAAGACCTTAACTCTATTGGGGATCAATGGGCTGTAGTACGGGTGTAGTTCCTACTTGGGATGAGGGACAGTGACCTGCTCTTGACTTCATTGGGGATGACAAGTCATGGCTTAGGCAAAACGGCCTGGATGCAACGCTACTGGGGATGACATAGGTTATGGTTTTTATGCAACTCCACTAGGGAGAGTGGTAGAATACTCACACAGTGATGATCACGTTCAAGCATGAGTGGTGCTAGCCACAAATAGTAGGAACATACGCGACGATACTCAGTAGCACTAGCACGAGCGGTGCTGGCATGCACGGGAGTGGTCACACGGCGGCAGTAGTACTGATGCTTATGGTGCTAGTATGTGTAGCATTGGTTGCATGTGGCGTTAGTCACGCATGATGATACAACCGGTGTTAGCTTGCATTCAACATTGGTTGCACGCGGCTGGTTAGGCTCCTCGATCTCGCCTTCTTGGATCTAGTTGATCGAGTGAAACGTGTCTCGAGTTTGGATGACCCAGGATCTAAGACCCTTCTCTCAAGAACCTCATTCATAGAGCAAGGGCAGGTATTCAACTGAAGAGAGAGGAATTGAATGTGAGTTGGGGACCAACCTCACCTGGGTCCATGACTTACTCGGATTGACTCGCACATGCGTCCTCTTAGATCACTACGGAAAGCCCCCTAGTTGCTTCAACTGGTTCGAAATCGCCTTCCTTGACCTGTAATCTCCTTGTTTTTTGTACAACACTATCATGGCTAACTTGCAAGACAAGTGGGCTGAAGGACCCACCCTTGTCTTTGCGCAATGCAAATTCATGAGAAGTTAGGGTGATATAGAAGAGAGTTTGAATAAAGAGAGAAAAGGGAAGAGGACTTGATGAAGGGATAAGACTAGCATGATAGCTGAACTAGTGACCGACTAGGAGTGGTAGCAAGATGGGCATGGTACTTAGGACCAGCACGACGACAATACTACTCGAAATCGAGGTCGATATGCCTGTCCTAATCAAGTGTGGAAGCAAGATGGGCATGGTACTCAAGACCAGCACAATAGCCATACTGCTCGACATCAAGACTGCTACGATAGCGCTAGACTGAGTCTACCCTCAGTCAAGTGAGAAGAGAATAGAATAAAGAGAAGGCGTGAGATAGGGAAGAGATGGGGTCCCGACGACATTAGACATCACCATCTACAGCCGTGGAGTAACAGTGTCACGACCTGTGGATGGTGCTGGACACTGTTGCTCACGGTCAGAGGGTGAGCAGTGAACTATAGATGGCAGTAAGCATCATCGTTGGCAACATGAGAAGGCAGCAGACCCCTTCGTAGGTGGCGATGGCTCCTTGTGAAGCACATGGCAATAGCTTATTGTAAAGCATACAACGATAGTTCCTTGACGAAGCACACGACGATAGGCGTGGGATGCAAGAGAACATGTGCTCGGTGATAGGCACTGAGCGAACGAAAGAAGCCTACGCACGGCGACAGATACTGAGCACGCAAAAAATGCCTGTGCACGACAATAGAAACTGAGCGCACGAAGGAGGCTTACGGACGACGATAAGCACTAAGCGCACGAAGGAAGCTCGCGGACGGCGATAGGTATTACCGCGATGCTTCATGGGCGGCGATAGGCTTTGCCATCTGCGATAGGCATGCAACAGGGTGGGACCCTTTTAGGAGTTGATAGGCATCGCCGTCTGACCTCCATGGGGACGTCGAGGACGCATCTACTGACGGTGATGAATAGTGTCATCTGTGAACCTCGCTGAGAGATAGAGATGAACGCAAAGAAGGGGAAAGAGGCTCACGCATGACACTGTCATTGCCATGCGCGACCTGTGAACCATAAGACAGGGAAGAGAGAGAAAAAGATAAGAAAGAAGAGAGGAGAGAGAAAAAGATTTACTTTAAGCCGAGGGGTAATGTCTTAAAAGTTTCTCTTTCCTTCCTCTCTCTCTCAAGCCATGACCGAACAATGAGAAAAGATAGAGATTTATTAAGCAAAGTTCGGTCTCTTGTACAATGATAGTAAGTGATATACATAGAGTTTTGCTCAAGCATGGGTGGATTGATCAAAATTAAACGTAATTGCTGAAAATTAAGATTTAATTGAATCAAATAAAATAGGAAAATAGGGTACAAAATGACTAATTTGCCCCTACCTAACAATTGTGGAAATTTCAGAACAGTCCTGGCTGCTGCCCTAGAACATGTGTGATCTTTCATAGATGATCCGGGGTTGCTGAAGTGCTCGTTTGTTCAAAAGATGATTGTTTTCTTATAGGGCTGGGCATGGCGATCGATTTGATACCAACTTTGAGCCATGGATCATGTTTTTAAGCCACGATCATGCAATTTAAAATTTGGATGAATCTTGCAACCTTCGGATCGATAGTGTGCTTGTTTCTTGATTTTTTTTCCTTGATTTCTTCTCTGAATCATACTGAGCATGCCATCACCATCGCGTGGCAACAAACACAGCTCAATTTTGTGCCCTGATGAAGATTTCACAACTTTTGAGTTTTGGCCGGAATCTGGAAATCCGATGTCTGCATTTACAGCCACTTCATCGGCTTCCTGTGCTAACTCTGACCGTTTATCAATTGTGGGGTTCGGACAAGTGATAGCCATGGACCTTATGCACGCGATGGAATTGGTTTCACATCGATCGGGTTTGCGAACGCTGTGATTTGGCCACTTAGGTGAGGCGTGTCATAGCTGATTTTCATGCAACTTCCTTTACGGATCGACAACTTCTCTCTAGCTTTTCTTCGTGCATGGGTGTCGTCACGGGGCGTGCCACATATCGAAACGCTCTTCTTGATGAGGCAAATATGCTCACAAAATTTGGGTGTAATCTGACATTGGACGAGTGAGATATGAATTTGCATGTCACTGTTCTTGACTACCTCTTTAATGGTAATTAGTTGCAGGGTGGTCGCACAATAATAGTGTGCGGCTCATCCTGTTTTCGGTCTTTTACCCATAAATTTTTTCTGGAGTGTTCGTTCAAGTTGAAATTTGACCCCTAAGGGTTTTCAACTGTGTCGGATGCAATGGTGATGGTCCCATAGCATTTTGACTCACCAAAAGTAGGATTCCAGTTATAGGGGTCCGTTTTAGGGTGCTAAAGGTTGATTCTGCTGAAACTGTTTCTCAGTCTGCACTGCCTTAGACATATCCGAATGCAAAGAAACTTGGAAGGAGACTTTTTGGAGTCTTCATAAAGATATTGACCAGTTCTGGAGCCATTATGAGACTATCAAAATTTCGACTATTTGTCATGCTTTATTGATCGACTTCTCTTTTTATTCTGCATTAGGGACCCATGGTGCTGAAAAATATCTTCAGACAACATGCCCTGCTAATTTTGTGCTTTGAGAGAAGAGAAAAGGACAACATTCAAAAAATTTCTTCTCGCTTTATTTGTGTTTTCTTCTTAGACACAGGACCACGTGAATGTCAACGAGATTCACGTAATGCTGTAACTAGGATGCTCAGACATTTGGATGCAATGTACAGGTCCATCCATAGATACTTTAGGGGGAGAGGAGACTTTTGAAGGATTTGTCGATGTCCTCACCCTTAAGGGACTATTTGCGATTTTGACCGCTGAGGCTTTTGTGTGGACCTCATTGGCCGGGATCGAGCCTATCTGGCGACCAAGTGCTATGAGCCTTTGGTCGATGTTGTATGCTACTACACCAAGTTTCCTTTTGACAATCAAGGTACCTCTGTGGGCCCTCATCCTGCAGGGTCCAGTCAGGGGCCTTTTTGTTGGACTCTCCCGAAGGTCTTACCTGTCGGCTTAGGAGGGATTTTAGTGAGGTGCCCTCAAGGCGAGGCATCACCCTGAAGTCTCTGTCATGTTTTTCCATGGCTTTGTAAGTTTCTTGCCTTCGTGGGGGTCTTTAACATTGTGAGGGATTTATTATTCATCGCCTGCACCCTCAATGACTCGTTTTTGTTTTTGAGGGATTTATTGCTCATCACCCGCTCTCACTCCTGGGTGAACCATTTTTTGTTGTGATTGGATGCTGGAAGCTTGGGATTTTGTGTGGACTTTGCTAGATAAAATTACGTCCTTTTAGCAATTGGGTGTCGGCTCAGGTTGTGATGCTACAACAACCTGCTTTAGTGGTCCAAGAGCCCTTTGCGGGTTTTAACCTGGATAGGGGAAGTGGCGCCGTAAAGAAGGTTTTCACCAACCTCCTTTATTTTTTGGATCTTTTACTCATGGTCTTGCCGCCATGTCCACCATTTTCATCCTTTTTTGCTCATGGTGCCCTTTTGGGGTTTTCACCGTACCCGGGTTTTTGTTTTCACATAACTATTTTACTCATGGTTTTATGACCATGCCCATCCGTCATTTTTACTCATGGCGTTCCCTTGTCTAGGTATACACCATGCCCATTATTTTCTTCATCTTTTTTTGTGGAGGCATGTTTAAGGTTATGCCTCCTGAACCTGTGCGAAGCCTTTTATTGTCATGCGGCCATGACATGTACTATAGTTTAGGGTCATACAGCTGGACCATAATGGTGACGAATGACAGTTTGTGCAGACCATGGAGTGAGTATGGTGGTGGTTTTGACTCACTTTGGGGAGATGGCATGAGGCTACTTATGGAAGATGGATGATGTATGAATGGTGGATGAATAGTAGTGACTCACTAGTTGACGACAAGTATGGGTCCTCCATTTTGTGAGCATGGGTGAGACTCACTGAGGAATGATGGATGATGGTAGTGAAGTGAATGGGTCACTGGGGAAGCAGTGAAGGTGGTGCGCGCACACGAATGGGTCGGTTAGGGAAAGAGCGCATGAAAATGCATGTAAAGGGGGTGTGCACGTATGTGGGTGCGAGTTTAAGGTCGTGCCTCCGGGACCTGGGCAAAGCAGTTTAACATCATGCCGTTAGGACATGCACTTTTAAGGTCATATAGCTTGGACTGTGGTTATGCAGTTTAAAATCAATGCAACTAGGACTATGCTGTTTAGGGTCATGCAACTAGACCTCCGCTATGTTTAAGGTCATATAGTTTGGACCATGCAGTTTAGGGTTATGCACTTAGACCATGGCTATGTAGTTTAAGGTCATGCAAAATGAACCATTGTATGGGTCACCATGTAGATGGAGTCCCATGAAGAATATGTCTGTGGATAGTAATTTAACTCGCTTGGGGATAATGATGGTTAAAATTAGCAGGAGGTTTAGATGGAGAAGTAGACCTCATTGGGTATTAGGGGACAAGTATGATTCCCTAAGGTGAAAGATGGAACTCCATGGCTCATGGGAAAGTAACCCAACTCCTGGGGATAGCTTGGTGTATGACTAACCTAAGGGAATTAAAGGCGTAAGCATGACTCCACAGGGATAATGGGCAATGGTATGTGTGTGACTCCACTGAGAGTGACTGGCCGGAGCACAGATGCAACCCCACTGGGGATTGAAAAGATAAGAATGATCGTAACTCCCTGGGGATAATGGGCTGCAATAGGGATGTGACTCCTACTAGGGATGAGGGACAATGGCTTGCATGCAGCTCTATTGGGAACTACAGTCGATAGAAGAGTGTAACTCCACTGGGGATAGTGACGTCCATTTCAAGCTTAAATTCATGTGAATGGACTGTGTGTGTAACAGTTTTAAGGTCTTTGTAACTTGGGCCACAGCTATGTAGTTTAAAGTCTTGCAGCAAGGACCATGCAGTTTAAGGTCGTGCAATTAGACTTTCGCTACAGTTTAAGGTCATATAGTTTGGACCATGGCACAAAGCCTTTTAAAGTCATGCGGTCAGAATGTGCACTAGAGTTTAAGGTCATACAGCTGGACCGTGGTTATGCGGCTTGGAGTCATGCAATGAGGACCATGTAGTTTAAGGTTGTGCAACTAGACCTCCGCTATAATTTTAGATCATATTGTCTGGACCATGGCTGTGTAGTTTAAAGTCCTGCAGCTAGGACCATGTAGTTTAAGATCGTGCAACTTGACTTCTGCTATAGTTTAAGGTCATATAGTTTGGACCTTGCAGTTTAAGGTCATGCACCTAGACCAATTAGGTGGGTAGGGAATGTGACTCCATGGGGAAGAGGGCCGTGATGGGGACTTGACTCCCTGGGGATACAAAGTGGTAGCCCTCTTGTGGGGATGCTGAGTCACTTTCTAGGGAAAGTGGGAAAAATCTACAGTCAGCAGTGTTATAGCATGCGCACAGCACTAAGTTTTGAATGACGCATGGAGCGTTAAGCATAGATGGAGCACGCACGTCGTTAGGCCTTGGTGATGCACGTGGTGACGACTCTTGGTTAAGCAGGCGACGATGTCCTCTTGTGAAGACCGTGACGATAACCTCTTGTTAAGCGCACGACGATGGCCTCTATGAAGAACGCGGTGATAAGGCATGGCGATAGGAGCAGGTTTATGAGGCACGGGCAGCAATGACTTGCATTAAGGCCTCAGGCTTAACCCCCCCCCCGACCTGGTCCTATCGCCGTCTGAAGATGAGGACTGGAGCATCATTTCAAAGTTGTGAGGGGCACTTCACGACACTGTTGAGTATAAAAGGGGGTAAAACCCCATTTTATTGTTTTACCGAAAGGTAAAACAACGAAGAGAGCTTTTAAGAGAGAGAGTCAGAGCTTCAGTGAGGGTCCAGCCAACATGGCTTCTCAAGCCGCCTTACCAACGTTTACCCAGGAAAACATCCAAAACTAGATCCATCAAAGCGTCTGAGGCTTATAGATGTCCAAATCGCAGCAAGATATTCACTATAAAAAGCCTTATCCACCCCTCATCGATCAAGTCCCATTCCCTGTGGGAAATCAAAAAGGAAAATTGTATGTCTTCTACGGCAAGGGGTCACCACAGCAACAAGTTGCACATTTCGTGTCACCATGTCAGGAGTCAGCCTCCAACTCTCGATTACTCATCCGACAGTTCGTGGAGACACTAGCCAGACCTGCATTCAAATGGTACGTGCGCTTACTGCCCAATTAAGTGCACTCCTGGGAAGAAATGGAATGCTTGTTCTACAAGTTTCTATGAGGCAGAGCTTGAAGTTCATTCTATAGAGCTTCTCACCACGACCCAAGGAGTCATTGGGCCCATTAATGACTACATCCAAAGATGGAGAGACTTGGCGATGTACTAGACTAAGCCCATGCCTGACATTGATGTGGTTCAAACATGCATCAGAAACATGAAATGGGAGATTTCACTCCATGTGGAAGCCTCAAACCCTATTACATTCTTAGACATCATCTCCAAAGCAGCAAAGATCGAGAGTCTACTAAAACACCATGACAAAGCTCATGATCACAACTCAAGGGACACCAAATACGGAATCCCGCGAGACCTAACCCTCGCGCTGAATAGCAAAGAAATACCATCAGTGCAGTGGTAACAACTACACCTCCTCACTCTAACCCCATGACTAATTTCAACCCTCTTCCGACGCTAGATGTCTCCCAAGGAAGGATACTGACTAGAGATCAAGGAGGGTCCCAGCAACAGTAGACTCATCCTCAAAGTTATAACAGAGTACCCCCGCCTCAAAACCTGTACCAATTTGAGTTGTTCCAACAAAGACTAGCCCAGCGTTATAGTTTTAACAAAACATTGGGTACCAACTTTCTTGAAGATGCTGATAGAACATAACATGGTGACCCTGCCAGAAATAATAAGGTCGGAATAAGCAGAACTTGTCAATCACGGGAACTATTGCCTACCATCGAAGGTTAGGGCACCCTATATAGGAATGTGTTTAAATCAAAGAGAACTTCAAAGCCTTGATCCAAAATGGACAAATCGACTTAGAAAGCCTCATAAAAGCATTTGAAACCATAGAGGCTTTGCACCTGGTAACAGTATAGGAACAACAATCTTACAGTGTCTCTGTGAGCCAACTGCGTCCAAATATGTTCCCTGTTATCTTCGACATGTTTGTGCGACACAGGATGCTCTCATCCTGTGCAGCTAGGAAAATGGAACACATAAAAGGAGGAGACCCAAACTTGTGGTGCCAATACCACCAATTCAGTGGACATGATTTGCGTTATTGCTTGGCATTTCGGGATACCTTAGAAGGATTCATGGAAACCGGTGAGTTTGTCATAGAGAGCACGTCACTCCTATCTTCTAAGAAAGGTTATGGAGTCTAAACTTCCAAACAAGTTGGAGCTTCTATTCTCCCTCAAGCCCTTGCCAAAATGCACGAGCCATGGAGCAAACATCATGGTCGAGGCAGAATGAAAAGCCTTAAGGGGGAGACTATCCATCAAAAGTGTGCAATAGTATCATCAAAGAAAAGAAAAGGAAAGAAGAGAAAGAAAGAATGAAGGGTGTAATAGTATCCTCAACTATTGCGAGCAAAAACCATGCGAAAAAGCGCTACAAAAATATATATACGAGTTTTAGTGAAAACCAGAAATGGCACATACCCCAAGGACTTGGATGAAACCCGAGAGGGAATTCGTGTCACACATAGTGGAGTTTAAATATGCTTCCATGCGAAGCATGCCTCCAAGATTTGTCTCTTACCCCCTTTTAGAAGAGACAAGGGATGGCCACAAGAGATAAGAGAAAAAGAAGCAAACCATAAAACAAGAAAATTAGACAAGTCAAAGAAGAAAGAAAAGAGCATTCATTCCATATACATATAAAATTACAAAATTGTGGTTACAATTAACCAAAATCCACAAAAAGAATGAAAAATAGAAGATAGAATAAGAAAGAAGAGTAAACTATTCATGAGCCCCTATAAATTGTTAAGGGCTTCAAGAATCTTGGTCTTCAACACTTTCAAGTGCTCTGGGGCTGTCATCATCTACTCTTTGAGGTGGTAGATCACCTGATTAATTTGACTTGACAATGTGTTGATTAAGGCCATCTTGGGGTTCAATTTCTCTAATTCTTGAGACTTTCTTCGAACCTCTGCTCTCTTTTGATCCTACTCGGTCTTCAATCAGTGGATGTAAGTTTGCCGCTTTGCCATTTCTTAAGATAGGTTATGTTTTCATTCCTGAAGTTGGCCTAATAAGAAAGGAGAGAGGCGCTCTTCTCATTTTAGCTCGCCATGTGACTCTGATGCTGAGCTAGGTAGTCCTCTAAGGAAGCTCGATAGGCCCCACATAATTCTTGCACTTCATATTCACGTTGCAACCTCAACTCTTCATCGTTCAAGGTTACTCAACAGACCTTCGAATCGATAAAAGGTCTCCTTCTCATAACTGACACTTTGCAAAGCAGTAGCACAGTCCTTGACTGCAATAATCTCGGTTGTAAGATCAGAGAGGGAGCATTCCATTAACCCATAGAAACTTGATCGTAGAAAGCTCTCTACCAACAAAGCCTTCATATTCTAGATTGTGCTTGACACCGAAGAAGGCAACAATGCAGAACCAGTCATGACAAGGGGTGGAACATCAACAACAATAATTGGTTCCCTAAGAACAAGAGCCAAGAACTCACTGAAAGGAGTATTTTCCTTAGATGGTGGCTCTACATATGAGATTGCTAAAATTGGCATTTCAGGAGTAGAGACAATCACAAGTTCCATAGTTTTACTTGGAGAAGCATCTTGTTGAGATTGGGGCTCTGCTTCTAAAGTAGTTGGAGCGACCACTTTTAAAGTTGTTATCTCAATATTCAGAGCCACACTGATTGCTTCATCTTCAACTTCAAGAATATTTCTTTCTTTAGTAATAGTGCAGAGAAAGTCCCCCTGACTAAATGATAGAGTCGGGGACAGCATTATTTCAAGCAGAGTTGGATTATCAGAAATGTGTGCTTCTGTTTCTACCACATAAGAAGGAACACTCGCTGGTCAACAGCTCAAGCTGAAGGAAGTCTGACCAGATGAACCTGGTTGGGTTGTGACAACTTCAAGAAATGCCTCTTGAATGGGAGCTGCTACCTCTAATGGCAGAGTCGGGCTAGGTGAGCCTTCATCTTTGCATGCTTCTTGGGTTTAGGAGGTAAATCAGCTGCTTCACGCGTAGCAGATTGAACCAAAGGGGATGCATCTGGACTTGACAAAGCCTTATTGCTCAGTTGGGTGCTCTTTCTACGGACCTCAAGTTCCGCAGTGGTATTGGGTTCGGGGCTCTCTACGTTCTACTTCTTCTTTGTCCCTTTCTTCTTGGCTCATCCCCTAATTATGAAGAGGCACCCATGGTCTTTTGATCATAGCGAGATTTGGGAACTGGAGCTGAATGCGACCCACTCCCTTTCAAAGCATTGAGGTCTTGAACAGGATGACCTTCATAACCAGGGATAGCATGACCTTTGGTCCACATGAAGATTGAACAAAGGTCATCAAACAAAGACCTGAATTCACCTTCTAGAGACGGATACTGGCGGTTGGGCCTAATTTCTCATCGTCCCGGGTTGGAGGAATCTGGGTGACCTGGTCGGAGGAATCCTCTCCCAGACAACTTCGGGGCCCACATGCATTTGTACACGTGTGCTTGAAGTGTAGATAGGAACCAACAAAGAGAGAGATTTTAATCGACAAAGAAGGGCTCGAGCACCTACCTTGCTGTTTTGGGTTCAGGGGACGCGTCCAAGTGATTTTCCCTCTTAGATCATTTCAAAAGCCCTTCGACTCTCCTTGCAATGCGGTTTGAATTCGGCTCCCTCACTTCCTTGCACAACACTTGGATCCATACACTAAAAATGGCCTTTAGGGTATAATTTTTTGGGTCTCCTCCTACTAGTAATATGGGAGATCAGGGGTCTAAACAAAGGGTTAGAGGGGTTGAGGGTAGATAGAGGTGCAGAGTGATAAGGGTAGATTTAGCACTTGCTAAGTGCGGATGGAACTAGGTTGGGCGAGGGAATGGCTGGCTTTGGTATTCGGTATAAGGTGGTTAAAGGGACATGATGAAGAAAGAAGGAAGGAGGGAACTTCTTACAATTTTAGTGTTATAAGACTTGGTAGTTAGAATAGTAGAAAAGTTAGAACTCTGGGGAATACTGACTCAGGATGACCCCACCCGAGTGAGTGAGGACAAGAGCATCATTATCTCTTACAACTCGACTTGACTGTATAGAAGGGAGGTTATATCAGTTATCCGAGAGTTAGGACTCTAGAGCACTATTCCAAGCCGACCCCTAAGCTGGGCACTCAAGAAATAAGAGAAGCAATCAACAAAGAAAGATAGAAATGATGATTAAATAAAGGAGTGACTATTGTTCGCCATTTTTGACGTACTTCCATGAGCCCATGCGAATAAGGAGAGAGTCGGAAATAGTCTGGTCTCGTGGGTTCACGAAACACCCATAAGCCAGGATTGTGCTGAGAAATAAAGCCTCCACCAGTAAGAACCACAATTTTCTCCCAGTCTAGTGATGCGCACGACAAATGGAGCGTAAGAAAGAGGCCTAACGCCATTTGAAGCATTGCCACGCGTGTTTAAGTGGTAGCGCTAACTGTGTAAGAGGAAAATGCAGCGCCGACTGTGGAAAAGGAAAACGCAGCACCGGCAGTGTAAGAGGAAAAGTAGCGTCGGCTGTGTAAGGAAGACGCAACGCCGACTATGTTTGAGAGCCCATCACCGCCTGTGAAATGAGAGAAAGAAAGAGCAGCACCAGGGTATCTTGGTCAAACATACGGCCACCGCCCATGTCAGCGTCGCCCCATACGTGTCAGAGCCACATGTGATTGCGTCAACCACAGTGAATCCTATCAATCATGGGTACTTAAGCCCTCCTCCTCTCCTCTGACGACAAGTTCCCCTCATTCTACCGTATACTCTCGTTCTCTCTCCCTAAGGAGCTCACTATTTCCCCTTGAAGACAGCCAACGGGTGAAGGTGGAGGAAGCCAGAGAAAGCTGTTGAAGGAGATTGAAGACATCATGAGAGTCAAGGTAAGTGGGTTTAGCTTTTATTCATCCATGGTTTTGTGTAGATATCAAATATTGAAACGGATAAGATGATGAAAGGGAAAATGTGAGGTATGGATGGGTTGACATGAGACTGAAATTTCCGGTTTGTGCTTCTAAATGCCATGACTGATTTAACTATACAACCGATCTTGTTATTCATGAGAACTCATGCAATCGCTCATTTTGAGGCTTGCAAACATGGACGAGGTTCCACGCCCAAAGTATACCTTGGCCATGAAATATTATGTGTTCTTTAAAAGCATGGCAACTTGAAAATATGAATTTCCAGAACTGTGACTGTTTTTGCATCAAAGTGTTTAATGGCCAAATGGTGTCCAAATGATACGAAATATGTCTTGATAGAAAGGCATGTATGTCTACTTTAAGTCTACTGTTACTTGTCACTGCATCAATTTTATGACCATAAGGTGCTAAGTTATCTTGATATATGATAAATGTGAATGTGATATGATAAATTTCATGCAATTACCATAAAGATATGTGAATGATGTCATATGACTGTATTGTGTGAGAAAAAAGGGAGGGCAATAGTGATGAACTGAATTCATAATGAGTGCCAAATGCAATTGCGAAGACTTATGCCCTGTGAAAGCTTATGAAATAAATGTCTTTTGCTAAGTATTATGATGTGATGATGAAATATGATTCATCTACTATGAGGCATTGAATTGGCCAATACACGGTGGGACACTCATCAGTAGTGGATATTGTTATGATACTGTGATGAATGGCCATTGCTTATATGGATATTGACCACTACAGGGTGGGACACTCACCAGTAGTGGATAGTGTTATGGCATTATGACGAATGACCACTCCTTGTATTGATATTTCCCACTACGCGGTGAGACACTCACCAGTGGTGTTACTGCCATGATATTGCCTGCTACATGATGAGACACTCATCACTAGTAAGAAAAGTGATGCCGGCATATCCCCTAACCTGCATAATGATAGGAACGGGTTAAGGGAGAGGATAGAGGGTCGCACCCTAGATTCTTGAAAGGTTATGAACTGAAAAGAAATGATTGATGCCTTGCAAGGTAAGGGCCTATCAAACCCCCAATGCGCGTTGGGGACTGTGTGTGTGTGTTGAGGGCATTACGAAGTGGATTAACCCACTTGTCATTACCATCCCTCTTGTATGATGGTAGAGCTCTTAAGGAATGGGATTGACTTAGCCTGATGGATAAGGCTTCTACTACGGGAGTAGGTGATTTAGGGAGTGCGTGGGTAATAATTGAATTTTTGTATAAGGAATGTTTAGTATTGCAATGATTGAATGATTTATGATTTCACTGATTGAATGCTTATGATCACATCGAATCAATGATAACTTTCGCTTGAATGAAATGTTATACTCGCTGCCTTGACCTGATATTCATATATGCTAAACTATGACTTTATATTGATGGAATGAACGGTTATCACACATGGATAGAATTATTATAGATGCATAACACTAAACCTACTTACTGGGTTGTATAGCTCATTCCATTATCTCTCCTCTCCTTGTAGATTGATAGCGACAGGTGCAGGGCTTTGAGTTCGTGATTTGCAGTTGGAAGACGAAGCTAGTTTTCTCAAAAAAGGTGCTTAGATCTTGTTTGTGTCTAGGCTGTTTGGCCTTACGTTTTTATTCTTGGCGGATATGTGTAATTTTGGGCCTAGATGTCTCGAATTGAATGTAATATTTTCGAATATTTTTATGTTATGAGTTTTGGTGTATGGGAATTTCTTTTGTCATCAGCAAGCTGAGTTATTGTTTTAGTTCTTTTCCATGGTTTTTTCGATTACCGAAAATAAAGGAGTTGAGTCCACTCCTACCTAAGTGACGAACTTTACATTGGATAAAAAACTCGCACTTGATCGCCCATCGTCGCGTAAGGTACGGTGGTCGGTGGTGGAGTCGTGGCAAATATGGTATCAGAGCAGTCAGGATAGGATTCTTGGCCTAGGAAGTTAGAAGTGTCCTTAGATTAATTTTAGGGTAGACAAATGACTGGGTGTTTTTATGACTAGGTTAAAAGATGCCTTGAGCTCGTACCCACAATGCGAGTTCCAATAATGAAAACACTGAGGCACTTGGCGAGTTTTATAGAACTCTGAGGGCTATGACCTAAATGATGAAAGAATCGATGCCAACCCAGTCTACCCTTAGACCAGAGCAAAATGACAGTAGCCTCATGAAGAGGTTTAAGAGAATGACAGCCTCAACCCTTTTGGGGCATGGAGGAGTAGAGAAGGCTGAGAGGTGGAAGAAACAGATAGAGAAGATCTTAGAGGTGTTACACTGCTTGGATGATAAAATCGTCAGGCTAGGGGCCTTTATGTTGGAAGGGGAAGCAGAGTATTTGTGGGACTCGATAAAGTAGACTTCGAGGGAGACAGGGACCGAGGTCACTTGGGAAAACTTCTTGGCAGCATTTGAGGAGAAGTACTTCCCTGATTCGGTCAAGGAGAGGAAAGAAGTAGAATTCATTGAACTCCAGTAAGGGAGTATGACTGTTGAACAATACGTTGCTCCATTTGCAGAGCTCTTTAGGTATGCGCCCCACATCATAAATACCGAGGCACGAAAGGCCGTTAAATTTTGCTTCCAACCAGATATCAAGAGTAGAGTGATGTCAGCCAATAGATATTCACACACTCTGATGGTACACCATGCTCTGAAGATGGAAAAAGACTACGAGGATCGAAGGTTAAGGGAGGAAGGAAAAAAGAATGCAGTGCCATCGGGAAAGTTTGAGAAGAAACCCTAGCAGTTTTCGAGGAAAAACATCAGAGGGAAGCCATACCCACTTAACCCGAGGATCCCAAAGAGTCTTCCAAGCAATATGGACACTGACCGATGCCCAATTTGTACTTATTGTGGGAAAAGCAACCACACTGTCGTGGAATGCTATCGAAAGAAGAATGTATGTTTAAAATGCAACAAGCATGGCCACTGGGCGAGGGACTGCCCTATGATGAAGGCCAAGGATAGCCTGAAGACCCAAGGATGAGTGTTCGCACTCACTAAACAAGAGGCCAAGGCATCTACCTCGGTGATCAGAGGTATAATCTCAATTTGTGATATTAATGCTAAAGTCTTAATTGACCCCGGATCCTCTCACTCATTTGTTGCACCCCATTTTGCCCGTTACATGAATGTTGTACCTGCATGTCTTAATTATACGATAGTAGTATGCACGCGTGTGGGAGGCTCTATAGAGACTGACAGAATATATAGGTAGTGTACGCTTACGATCGATGAGTGCGACCTACTTGTGGATCTAATCCACCTAGATATTCAAGACTTAGATGTGATTCTAAGCATGGATTGGTTGTTTACACACCATGTCAACTGCCATGAAAAGATGGTAACGTTTAAAGGTCCCGATCAAGTAGAAATACACTTCAAGGGCATTAGGGACAATTCCCCACTGCACCTCATTTCTGCCCTCCGGGCCTCTCTCCTTCTGACTAAAAAGTTTGAAGGATACCTAGCTTATGTGGTAGAGAATTGGGTTGTTTAGACCCAGTTGGAAGGAATACCAGTAGTAAAAGAATAACCTGAGGTGTTTCCAGAGGAATTGCGATCCCTACCTCCAGAAAGAGAAATCTAATTTGAGATAGATGTAGTACCTGACACTGCTCCCATCTCCAAAGCCCCATATAGAATGGCTCCGGCAGAATTGAGAGAGCTAAAAGAGCAATTGCAGGAATTATTGGGTAAAGGATTCATCCAACCTAGTGTATCACCCTAGGGTGCAACGGTCTTGTTTGTGAAGAAAAAGGATGGGTCCTTAAGATTATGTACTGACTATAAGCAATTGAACCAAGTGATGATGAAAAATAAGTATCCCATGCCTAAGATTGATGACCTCTTTGACCAGCTCCAAGGGGCCCAAGTGTTTTCGAAGATTGACCTCAGATCGGATTATAATCAATTGTGGGTCAAGGAGGGAGACATTCCAAATATCGCTTCCAGAACTCGATACGGTCACTATGAGTTTCTTGTGATGCCATTAAGGTTAACCAATGCCCCCACTGTGTTCATGGATTTGATGAATCGGGTGTTCAGAACCTTCCTAGATGACTTTGTAGTGGTTTTTATCGATGATATCTTGGTATATTCAAAGAGTAGGGAATTTCATGAACAACATTTAAGAATGGTCTTGCAAACTTTGAAGTCGGAAAGATTGTATGTTAAGTTAAGCAAGAGCGAGTTTTGGCTCCCCAGTGTGGCCTTCCTTGGACACATTATTTTTAAGGATGGAATTACAGTCGACCCCTCAAGATCAAAGTCGTACTTAAGTGGAAAAGGCCAACAAATGTGACCAAGGTTCGTAGCTTTCTGGGACTAACAGGGTACTATAGGCGTTTCGTAGAAGGATTCTCAAAGATAGCGCTTCCCCTGACTTGACTGACCCAGAAGAATGCAAAATTTATTTGGTCAGAGGAATGTGAGAGGAGTTTACAAGAATTTAAAAAGAGACTAGTCACGGCTCCAATATTGGCCTTGCCCAAGGGGAATGAAGACTTTGTGGTGTATATCGATGCATCTCATAAAGGGCTTGGATGTGTACTCATGCAGAGAGGTAAAGTTATTGCTTATGCCTCTAGGCAGCTAAAGTCGCATGAGCATAACTATCCCACTCACAACTTGGAGCTCGTGATAGTAGTGTTTACGTTAAAAATCTGGAGGCACTACCTCTATGGGGCCTAGTTTAAGGTATTCATGGACCATAAGAGCCTCAAGTACTTATTTTACCATAAAGAGCTGAACATGAGGCAAAGAAGATGGATGGACTTATTGAATGATTATGATTATACAATTGATTACCAACCAGGCAAGACTAATGTAGTAGCCGACACCTTAAGTCGAAAAGCTGTGGTCTCTGAGGTACATTTGATGGCTCGAGAAATGAAGCTATTAGAGGATGTGGTGGAGTGGTACCCACCTTAGCCACGTAGTGAGGGGAAAGGAATGATGTTGTGTTTAAGGATGGAATCCCAACTCCCTCAACGAATCCGAGCAGCCTAAAAAGGAGATCCCCTGCTGATAAAAATCCTTAAAGAACTAAAAATGGAAGGAAAAGAAGATTTCTCTCTGAGCAGTGATGACTTGTTAAGCTTTAAGAACCAAGTGTGTGTTCCTAATGACGAGAAACTAAAAAGGGTTGTCCTAGAGGAAGCACACCACTCCCGCTACACGGTACACCCAGGGAGTACAAAGATGTACCAGAATTTGAAAAAGACCTTCTAGTGGAGCAACATGAAGCAAGATGTGGCACAGTTTGTTACTAAGTGTTTGACGTGCCAGCAAGTGAAGGCAGAGCATCAGAAACTTGCTGGACTACTGTGGCCCTTGCCCATAACCTAATGGAAATGGGAACACATCACGATGGACTTTGTTTCTGGATTACCAAGATCAAGGGCAGTGCATGATAGTCGTGGTGGACCGATTAACCAAAGCTACTCACTTCTTACTTCTAGACAAGCTAACCCAGTTGTACATCAGAGAATTTGTGAGACTGCACAGGGTGCCCATCAACATTGTGTCAAACAGGGACACTAGATTCACCTCCAGATTTTGGGCAAGTCTGCAATCAGCATTGGGGATCAGACTTACATTTAGCACCGCCTTTCATCCCCAAACAGATGGACAGTCAGAGAGAACCATTCAGACTTTGGAGGACATGTTAATGTCGTGTGTCACTGACTTTAAGGGAAGCTGGGAAGACCATCTACCTCTGATAGAATTTGCCTACAACAGCAGTTTCCAAGCCAGTATTCAAATGGCACCTTATGAGGCCTTGTATGGAAGAAAGTATAGGTCGCCCATCTGTTGGAATGAGGTGGGCGAAAGAAGATTATTAGGGCTTGAAATAGTTCAGATGACTTATGAGAAGATTACCTTAATCAGAGAGTGGCTCAAGAAAGCCCAAAGTCGGCAAAAGAGCTACGCCGATAATCGCCGGAGAGACCTCGAGTTTGAAGTAGGGGATCAGGTCTTCCTGAAGGTATCACCAACTAAGGGTGTTATGAGATTCGGTAAAAAGGGAAAATTGAGCCCAAGATTCATTGGACCTTTTGAAGTCCTGGAAAGAATTGGAAGCGTGACTTACCGACTTGCTCTGCCACCTGAACTGGTAAGCGTCCACAATGTCTTTCATATATCACTGCTGAAGAAATATCAACCTTCCCTTGTCTTGGAGTATGAACCATTCCTGCTTAGGGAAGATTTGACCTATGTTGAGTGACCAATTGAGATATTAGACAAGAGAGTACAAGTATTGCGCAATAAAGAAATTCCTCTGGTTCGGGTACAATGGCAGTATCATTCAAGGGAAGAATCAACATGGGAACGGGAGGATGAGATTAGGGAGAAATACTCGCACCTTTTTGGTTAATGTTGATATGATTTTGAGGAAAAAATCCTTTTAAGGGGGGGGGGATGATGTAAGGACTACAATTTTCTCCCAGTCTAGTAACGTGCACGACAAATGGAGGGTAAGAAAGTGGCCTAGCACCGTTTAGAGCATCATCGTGCATGTTTAAGAAGTAGCACCGACGGTGTAAGAGGAAAGCGCAGTGTCGACTGTGTAAGACAAAAATGTAGTGCCGATTGTGTAAGAGGAAAATATAGCACCAACTATGTAAGAGGAAAAGTAGCGCTGGCTGTGCAAGGAAGACGCAACGCCGGCTGTGTTTGAGAGCTCATCACTATTTGTGAATTCAAGGCCTAGCGCCAGCTGTGCCCAGTGCCGTCTGTGAAATGAGAGCAAGAAAGAGTAGCGCTAGGAGCTTCTTGGTCAAACATACGGCCGCCGCCCATGTCAGCGTCGCCCCGTACATGTCAGATCCATGTGTGATTATGTTAGCTAGTGAATCCCACCAACCATGGGTACTTAAGCCCTCCCCCTCTTCTTTAACTACAAATTCCCCTCATTCTACCTTATACTCTCTCTCCCTAAGGAGCTCACTATCGCCCCTTGAAGACAGCCAGCGGGTGAAGGTGGAGGAAGCTAGAGAAAGCTGTTGAAGGAGATTGAAGACACCGTGAGAGTCAAAGTAAGTGGGTTTAGCTTCTATGCAACCATGGTTTTGTGTAGAGATCAAATATTGAAACGGATAAGATGATAGAAGGGAAAATGTGAGGTATGAATGGGTTGACATGAGATTGAAATTTCAGGTTTGTGTTTCTAAATGCAATGACTGATTTAACTATACAAACGATCTTGTTATTCATGGGAACTCATGCAATCGCTCATTGTCAGGCTTGCTAACATGGACAAGGTTCCACTCCCAAAGTGTACCTTGGCCCATGAAATATGATGTGTTCTTTAATTGCATGGCAACTTGAGAATAAGAATTTCTAAAACTGTGACTATTTTTTCATCAAACTTCTTAATGGCCAAACGATGTCCAAATGGGACCAAATCAGTCTCGAATGAAAGGCATGTATATCTAATTTAATTCTTTTTCTTATGTCATGATAAAATTTGGCCTGGATTAAAAGATATGGCCTAAAATGTCAAGGCATGACACTGCTCACAGTCGCTGCTAATTCCAGCAACTGTGGCCCTCTTTGAGCAATACTTTTGACCCAGAAATGGTGTCCAAAAACCTTAAAATTTCCACATTGGAAAGGCCTTTGAATGTACTCAAAGTTGCATGTTTTGAAGTTTTTGAAATTCCCCACGGACTTGAGTTATGCCCTGAAGAGCATGAATATGTCGCTGTGCACTGTCGCAAGGAAAATTTCCAGCAACTAATGCTCGCCTCATACTAAACTATTGACCCATCAAATGGCACCCAAATTCTTTCAAATCACATTTTTTGTAAAGATATGTGTATTAGCTCAAAGTTTCATGTTTGAGACATTCTGGAACTCGCCCTAAATCGGGAGCTATGCCCTCTCAAAGAGGGACATGTCACTGTTACTTGTCACTGCATCAATTTTATGACGATGCGGCGCTAAGTTATCTTGATATATGATAAATGTGAATGCCATATGATAATTTCTTGCAAATGCCATCAAGATATGTGAACGTTGTTATATGACTGCATTGTGTGAGAAAAAGGCACGAGCGCACTAGTGATGAACTGAATTCATAATGAGTGCCAAGTGCTACTGCGAAGACTTATGCCCTGTGAAAGCTTATGAAATAAATGTATTTTGCTAAGTATTATGATGTTATGATGAAATATGATTCATCTTCTATGAGGCATTTAATTAGCCACTACGCAGTGGGACACTCACCGGTAGTGGATATTGTTACAATACTGTGATGAATGGCCACTGCTTATATGGATACTATTATAACATTATGACGAATGACCATTCCTTATATTGATATTGCCCACTACGCGATGGGACACTCATCGATAGTGGATACTGACATGATATTGTCTGCTATGTGATGGGACACTCATCGATAGTAAGAAAATTGATGGCGGCATATCCCCTAACCTACGTAATGATAGAAACGGGTTAAGGGAGAGGACAATGGGTACCCTAGACTCATGGAAGGAAATGAAATGAAAAGAAATTATTGATTCCCTGCAAGGTAAGGGCATATCAAACCCCCAATGAGCGCTGGGGATTTTGTATGTGTTACTGGCATTACGAAGTGGATTAACCCACTTGTCATTGCCCCCCCTGCTGTATGATGGTTGTGGTCTTAAGCAATGGGATTGGCTTAGCTTGATAGATAGGGCCTCTACTGCGGGAGTAGGTAATTTAGGGAGTGCATGGGTAATAATTGAATTTTTGTATAAGGAATGTTTAGCATTGCAATCATTGAATGATTTATGATCACATCGAATCAATGGTAATTGTCGCTTGAATGAAATGTTTATACTCGCTACCTTGACTTGATATTCATATATGCTAAACTATGACTTTATATTGATGGAATGAACGGTTATCACACATGGATGGAATTATTATAGATGCATAACACTAAACTTACTGATTGAGCTGTATAGCTCATCTCATATTTCTCCTCTCCTTATAGATTGATAGCAAAGGTGCAGGGCTGGGACTTTGTGTTTTGCAGCTGGAAGACGAAGCTAGTTTTCTTGAAGGAGGTGCTTAGATCTTGTTTGTGTCTGGCTTGTTTGGCCCTGGGTTTTTGTTCTTGGTGGATACATGTAATTATGAATTTTGGTGTATGAGATTTTCTTTGCTCATCTGCTAGTTGAGTTATTGTTTCAGTTCGTTTCCATGGTTTGCTCGATTATTGAAAATAAAGGCGTTGAGTCCACTCCTACCTGAGTGACAAATGTTACATTAGATCACAAACCCACGCTCGATCGCCCCATCGTCACGTAAGGTACGATGGTCGGGGGCAGGGTCGTGACATCCATCCTAGTGACCTGGGTGCGGTGCCCTTGCACCAAAGAAGGACCCTCCACTACAGCCCTATGAGAGAGGCTGCAGCAGGCCCCAGACCATTGCCCTTGTGCTCAGAACGTTAACCTGAGGACCAAATTTGGGCTCAATCGGACCCCTCTAAAAGGGTCTATGCTCTTGCGGCCTTGCAACTCATGCGTTTTACGTTAACACGTTGCGGTTTCACCCAACTAGTCCTGAAAATGGGGTTGTGTCATGGTTTTTCGGTAGCAACTTCTACAACCTATGGTGCCTTTCTCTGAAATCAGACTGAACTCAAATGTTGAATTGTTTTAAATCATGCCAGACCTGTCCTTTTGACCAAAGGCACTCACTGTGGCGTGACCGGGAACCCCTATTGCTCTGAAGAGGAAAGCAGCCGGAGAAACCATGACAAAGAAAAGAGGTCCAGTAGGCTCCGGATTCGGTGAAGCATAGCTCAAAATCCAGGTCATGGATTGGTGTGAGGAAGAGTTCAAAAGAACCACCTCGCACAGAGCTACATTCTGGTATGACTATTGCATTCAATCCCTGGTTCGATGAATGCGAGTCTCCAGTCGGTTGTCAGAATCCCTTTCTCTGATAACCTTCCAAAATAACCAAAGACGTAAATCAGTACCAAATTGGCCCCAACTTGGTGCAAAAAGACTGCAACGACCTCCTCTCTGACTTGCAAGAAGAGCGAGGAGCTAAAATGATGCAGCTTGGAGATTCGTGTTTGAAGACATTTTTTGACACCATGGGTCCTCGACACGTAATAAAAGGAGAAGCCGGTCAAAAAAGCTTGACAGACAGTGGAAATTTCGACAGTCTCATACTTTAGCCTCTGAACAGATCAAGATCTTCAAAGGGACTCCAAAATGTCTCTTGCCAAGTTTCATCAGGTTCCAATATCTCGAAGGCATTGCAGACCGAGAAATAGTTTCGACAGAATCAACCTCTAGCACCCTGAAATGGACCCCTGTAACTAGAACCATATTTTCAATATGTCAAAAAACTATGAGCCCACTGCCATTGGATCCGACACGGTTGAAAACCCTTAGAGGTTAAATTTTAGCTTGAACGGAAACTCCAGGAAGAAGTTATGGGCAAAGGATCGAAACAGAAGAGGCTGCACACTATTCTCGTGTGGTCACCCTGCAAGTAATCTCCATTAAAGGGACAGTCACGAACAATGACTTGCGACACTCATATCTCATTCGTCCCCAGCCAGATCACGTGCGACACTCATATCTCATTCGTCCAGAGCCAGATCACGCTCAAATTTTGTGAGTGCATTCGTCTCGTTAGGAAAAACGTTTTGATATGTGGCATGCCCCGCGATGACACCAGAGCGCTAATAATAGCTAGAGAGAAGTTTGCTGATCAATGAAGAAAGTTGCAGGAAAATTAGTAGCGACACGCCTCGCTTAAGTGGCCAAATCACGGTGTTCATGCATCGAATCGACATGAGACCAATTCCATCGTGTGCATAAGGTCTAGGGTAATCATTGGTCTGAACCCCGCACACGATGGATGGTCAGATTTCGCACACAATGCGTCAAAGTTACTATAATTTTCGACAGTCGGAATTTAGATTCCGGCCAAAGTCCAAGATTGCCCAAAACTTCACCATATCGAGTCTTGTTTGTTGCAACGCGATCATGGTAACATGCTCAGTGAATGCAGTAAAGAAGTCAAAGAAAAACAACGAGATGAAGAGGCATTATCAATCAAAAGTTTTCAAGATCTATTTAAATTTTAAGTTATGTGATCATGCCTTTAAAGTATGATTCATGGCTTAAAATTAATATCAAAATGATCGTAGCATCAAGCCCTACACGATGGAAATCATCTTTTGTTCAATCGGATGCCAGATCGTCAATGGATCGTTTGAGAAGAATCAAGAATGTCCCAAGTTCTTAGTAGGGATTGTTTTGGAATTTTTCCAATTGTTAGACAGGGGCAAATCAATCATTTTTCACCCTATTTTCATATTTTTCTTAATTTTGATAAATTGTAATTATCATCAATTAGGGTTAATTTTTGACGATCCACCCACGTTTCAGCCCTAGTCTATAAATAGACGTTACCTCTCATTGTAAACATGTTTTTTTTAAGACTCACAGAGACTCTTTCGATTAATACAAAATTCACTTTCAAGGGCACAAGTTGGGATCTTTGGAGAGAGAGAGGAGATAGAAAGTTTAGAGCGGTACCCCTCCCACCTCCAAGGTATTTTTTGTCTCTTCCCTTCTTCTCTCTCTGGTTTTCTTTTTTCTCTTCTTCTCTCTCTTCTTCTGCTTCTTCTTTGTCCGAGTCGTTCTCAGAGGCCATGCACTGCTGGCAGTGCCATGCACGCCTCTTTCTTCCTTTCCCCTCTTGTGACTTCACAGGTTATGCATGGCGATGACAGTGCCATGAGTGAGCTTGAGTCTCCTTTTCTTTGTTCGCCTCTTTCTCTCAACGTGGTTCATGCACGACGATGTGTATCACCGACCGTGAACCATCTTCCTCTCTTCTCACAGGTTGCAGACGACGCTGCCCATCACCGCTTGCAGCAGTCTCACCCTATTGTGCACCTATCGCAGACGTCGATGCCTATCGCAGCCCGCTAAGGGTCGCGGCAATGCTTATCGCCATACGTAAGCTTCTTTCGTGCTCTCTGTACCTATAGCCATCTGAAAGCTTCTTTCGTGCACTCCGTACTTGTCACCGTTTGAAAGCTTCTTTCTTGCGCTCTGTACCTATCGTTGTCTGCAAGCTTCCTTTGTGCACCCTTGCCTATTGCAGACGACAATACCTCTCGCTGCCCTCAAAAGTTGTACTGCCTTCTCGTGTTGCTGACGACGATGGCTAATGTTGTTTGCAGCTCACTGCTCGCCCTTTCACCGTGAGCAATAGTGTCTAACACCGTCCAAAGGTCATGACACTATTGCTCCACGATTGTTGGGCGACGATACCTAATGACATCTGGTCCTTCCTCCTTTGTCGTATCGCATCTTCTCTTCATTCCCTTTTGCCGTCTTGCATCTTGCGTCTTCTCTTCATTTTATTTTCTTCTCCTCTCGCTTGACTAAAGGCAAACCCAGTCTTGCACTGTCATAGCGGTCTGGCTATCGAGCAGTATTACCATCGTGCTGGTCCTCAGTACCATTCCCATTTTGCTGCCACACTAGATTAGGACAGTCATATTAGCCTTGGTTTTGAGTAGTATTACCATCATTCTGGTTTGAGTTACCGTATCTGTCTTACTACCACTCCGAGTCGGTCACTGTACCGGTCCAGCTATCGTGCTAGTCTCGTCCCCTTTGTCAAGTCCTCTTCTCTTTTCTCTTTTTATTCAAACGCTCTTCTTCATCACCCTAGTTTCTCATCTTTTCTCCCATATAAATGTGCATTGCCCTAAGACAAGGGTGGGTCCCTCGGCCCATTCCTCTTACAAATTAACCATAATAGTGCAGTGTAGAAAACAAGGAGATTGCATTTTAAGGGAGGCGATTCTGAACTAGCTAAAGCTGCTAGGGGGGTTTTCGTAGTGATCTAAGAAGGCACCTGTGCGAGTCATCCCGAGTATGTGACAGACCCAGGTGAGGTTGGTCCTCACCTCACGTTTAAAATTCCTCTCTCACTAGTTAGGTTCCTGCCCTTGTTCCACGAATAAGGATCCCGAGAGAACGTTCTCAAGTCCCGGGTTTTTCGAACCCGAGGCACGTGTCACTCGATTACCTAGATATGGGGCGCGAGATCGATGCTTTCGACCAGTTTGGCGACTCCACAGGGGACTTATTACCCCTTTGTCGGTTTGCTCTTGCTTGATCAGCATCAACTTTTATTTTCTGCATTGTATTTCATGGCATTTGAGTTATTCAAACCGTTCATCCGAGTTGGGAATTTTTTGATCTCCGCACTCGTGACCATCTCAGGGAAGCGAGCTTCTCACGCCTCATTTCTTACACTTCTTTTGAGTCAAGACTCACAGTCCGGATCCCAGGTTGTTTTATGGATTGGTGCAAAAAGGCACTTGCAAGTCTTTAACTCCCCATTGTTTAGTCCTAGGCCCCTTCGCATTGGTAGCACATTTGCTACCACCCACACTATGCACCCTGCTACTGGCAAGCCACTTGCCAGTCACATTACTAAGGTACACTGAAAGGCTACCCTGTTCGCTTTCACGACAGGCAAGTAGGTTGCCATTAGTTCTGTGGGTTGCCGTAAGGCCAACCCCCATACTCCTTCATCACCCCGAACCTCTATGCCTTGAGGCTCGACACACCAAGGTGGAGATCTTGGGGTCTCCATCTCTCGCACACACCTAAAGGCTTGTGGTCCGTCCACTCGAGCCACACCTTGTGGAAACTTTCATGCTGCCTTGAGCTTGTGTCCAAGGCTAGGCCTTCTCGGGTCAAACCCTGCACACAGCATATATTTGCATCCTACAGCTCGGGGAAACGCTAATTCTGAGCCTGCTTGAACATACGGGGGTTGACCACTTTGTCCTCCCTCTCAACATACACAACTTCACCCTGTGAGAGATGAACTTCTACAATGTCCCTCAGAGACACTAGCTCGTAGGTCTCGGCCTCCTAAGGTCAAGCCAGCTGACCGAACCCAGACTGACCCCCAAGTCATCTTGACGGCTACCTCTAAAGGTGCACACGTGCCAGCTTCACAGGTTCCTCCCCAATCTTGACAAAGGCAGAGTCGCGAGCTACTTCCTTCTTTTGTCACCATTCCTTCGCCAGGAAAACACCTCGAGACTTGGTACTCAAAGGTTTTCCCAAAGAGTATTGTCTTGAGTCAACCGCCTCAGGTCAGCCATGCACCTGGACCTCACAAAGGAATTTGGAGCAATGACCTAATGTCAGACAGAAGCCTATATCCTCCAAGGCAGCAAATAAGATTGCCTTCTATCCTTAGACCTCACTCTTTGCTCCAGCTGATGGACACAACCCTCGTATGCTCAAGAAAGACGGGGCAGTCCAAATCTTAGGCTCAATTTTGGAGTGGAGTTTATTGCAGCCTCAAGATCAAGCATAAGAGAGGCCTGCAGCTCCTGACTAGAGAGGCTCCTAAGGTAGTTGAGGTTACCACTCTCGATGACCTCCTGTCTCACAACCCCTTCTTTCCTCTTCGGATCCTAGAACCTGAGCATGTTTATGACTATTGCTCGGTGGTTACCATCAACCGAGGTTCTAAGAAATTATGGTCCCAAGACCGTCAAGAACCAGTCCTCACATTGTCCACATATAAGAACCGAGTCCAGTTGGGGCATGTTAAGCCCCTATAGATCGACTTGTTGCGTGAAACTCGCTGGCCTTAGCAATCCACTACCCCACCTAGCTTTGATCGTCTAGAAGAAACGGTGCACGCCATGGTGATCGATGAGCTGGATGACGCTTAAGAAGATCGGATGAACAGGTTCAAGGTGATGATGCAATCTATTCTCGAAAAGATAAATTATATGGAGGCCTCTTGACTCCCTTCTTCCTCTCCTCACCATGAGGCCAACTCCCAGCCTGGAGAGGATACAACTCCCAGACACACTCTCCCACCGGCCTCCCAAGATAGCTCTACTCCCCGAACGGTTTCGTAAGCCGATGTAGATGCCATGGTGACCCAAAGTCTCAAGAATAAGGTCTTGGGCATGCAAGGGATGCCGCTTTACCAAAATCCGTATCTCTCATATATTGATTAGGTGTCGTTTCCCCTAAACTACCAAAAAGGGAAGCTCCCCTCGTACAATGGTACTATGTCCCTGCACCAGCATACCGCTCACTTCCAAGCGGCTTGTCGAGAGAACGCAAGTGCTGGACGACTCCTCCTTCATCAATTCGTTATGACTATCGAAGGGCCAACCTTTTAGTGGTATGCTCGGCTACCTCCAAGATCGGTGCATACATGACAAGAAATGGAGCAGTTATTTTACCAGTGCGTCTAGAGAAACGTAGAGACCATCGAGCTCCTCTCTTTGACTCAAGACCCTGCTGAGTCCGTCGATAAGTTTATCGCTCGATAGAGAGAGTTGGCAACCTTTCATGCCACTCCCATGATTGATAGAGAAGCAGTTCAGACCTACATACGAAATATGTTGCCCGAGATAGCCGTGCATGTTGAGGCCTCCAATCCACCGTCCATGTTAGAGCTCAGCAGTGTGCATAAAAGGTATATCCAAGCACCATAGTGGATCTCACCAGCAGCCCTCTAGCTCAAGAAACAGCCAGGGCAATGGAAATCCTCGCTCTAATAATCGGGGCAATCAGCAAAAAGGGGTGATTAGTGCCGCTGTCACTGTGACTGATGCTAAGAAAGCAACCCTCAAACCTTGGATCTATCCAAGGCACAGACAACACCACATGCTAGAAGCAAGCAGCAACAGTCATATAGCAAGGTCTTGCCCCCTAACAATATAAATCGAAGTGACTACTGGATCCAACACCATACCCCTTCGGGAAGGAATGGGTTCCTGTGCTCCTTCAATTACTACTAGAGCAAAACATGATCTAGCTATCGGAGGCCCAATCCCTAGAGCAAGCAGGACAGGAGACACATGAGAGGTACTGTGCCTACCACAGGAGAGTAGGCCAACCCACTCAAAGAGGGCTTTACCCTCAAAGACATTATCGAAGCCCTTATTAACAAGGGCCAGAAAATGCTCGAAGAATTAAAGAAAGCATTCAGGGCAACTGAGGCTTCCCACATAGTGACAATACAAGAGGATGACGAGGCACCCGCTGTCCTCCGTGTACTATTCTCCGTAATGCTCGAAGAAGGTCTCATCACGCCGAAGCCGACAAGGCAGCCCAAGTTCTTTCCTTTAGGAACTGAGAACCTCTGGTGTCAGTGTCATCTGATACGAGGCCATGACCTGAAGGAATGCACTGGCTTCGACGAGCTCTTGGCAAAGAAATGCAGCAGCGCCAAGAAGTTCATGGTAACACCCTCAAGTTCTTGCTGCACCAGTGCAAGAAGACCTCCAGACCCAAGTTCAGGAAAGCGCTGAGCTGATGGTCGGACAGGATCTCATCACTCCCAAGCCCCCAAGCAACCAAGGCATCTTGCCCAGGGTACGGAAAATCTCTAGTGCCCATATCACCAGGTATGGGGCCATGAGTTGAAGGAATGCTCTAGATTCAAAGTTATAGCTACCGAGAAGGTACAGAAAGGCCACATTTTTTGTGCCGTTCTCCTTGAAAGCTTTCAAGTCATCACTCCCATCCAAGAGGAAATCCCACTACATGTCCGCTATGAGCTTACACTAGACCCTTCAGAGCCCTCGACTACTCAGCCTTGGGACATCTATCATGGACGAAGTAGGCTAAAGTCTCTAAAACGTGCGGCAGTCAGCCAAGCCGAGGGTACTCATCAGCTTTTTAGGATATACCAAAGACCTCCCAAGGGATCCAAAAGGAGACAAGTACCTAGGTCGGCTCGCTAAAAGAATCATATTCCTTAGCCACAACAAGGAAGAATTCCTCAGATCCCTTCCTCCACTGCCTACCCTAGAAGACTTCATCCCAGGTGCAACCCACCTTATCCCTTCGTCTGATCAACTGGACGTCCTTGAGTCATCAACTGCTCGTGACTTGTCCAATACGGGTGACAATGTTAAAAGCACCTCCCAACAGTCAGAGCCGGGGCAAGACTGAAAATACCCCCTTCAAACGTCCAATTCTAATGACGACGTAAAAAGCTTTCTAAAACATTCTAACTCCATTTCTTCTTCTTCTTCTTCCTCTTCTTCCATCTCTTTTACAGGTGCAGGTCGGCAGTGCCCAGATTTCGACGCTTTAAACATATAGCTCGCAGGCACCAACATCAGCATGTCACATCGGAAGCGCCTAAGAAAGATGCTAGCCCAGATGGCTAGATTCTTAACCTTTGTCGATGCCCAGATGGCCCAAGCCAAGTCAGAGCCATCTTCGAACTCCTATTCCCATGAGGCCTGTCACATGGTTCAAGTCCATGAAGCACCACCCAGCTCAGAGCAAGTACCGAGTGACCTCAGTTGTGATGCCATGGACTCAACGTTCAATGTTGACCCTTTCATTCCCTGGTCCGGCCAGAAACCAAAAATCGTCTCCCACACTGGGACCCTCCTAGAGGCCGAAATGTCAGGATCATGGGTCTATGCATTCGAGATTGATAAGAAGCATCCTGAATCCCCAAACAAAACGTTGCAAGAAGCTCTGGAAGAATGGGAAGAAGGTGGTCAAGCCACTGCTGACGAGCTTGAGGAGATAAACTTATGGGATGAAGCTGACTTAAGTCCAACTTTCATTTCGACAAAAATGTCCCCAGAGGAGAAAGAAAGTTATATTTCCCTCCTCCGAGCAAACCAGGACATCTTCACCTGGCATTATCATGAGATGGCGGGTTTAGACCCGACCTCGAGATGCAGATCGATGTTGAGGTGAATAAGCTCAGGTAGGGTGAATTTATACGTGAGGTCAAATACCCAAGATGGCTACCTAATGTTGTCCCAGTCAAGAAGAAGAATGGCCAAATCAGAGTCTGTATTGACTTTCGTGATATGAACACAGCCTACCCCAAGGACGACTTCCCCCTGCCATGCACCGAGATGCTCATTGATTCCATGGCTCATTGCCAAATCTTCTCCTTCATGGATGGTTACTCTGGTTATAATCAGATCAGGGTGGCACCAGAAGATGAAGAGGCCACTGCATTCTTGAACCCAAAAGGTGTCTTTTGCTATACTATTATTCCTTTCGGGTTAAAAAACGCCAGTGCTCATTGGTGACAACCATCTTCAAGGATATGATGCACAAGGAGGTCGAGTGTTATGTGGATGACTTGGTGGTGAAGTATGAAACAAAGGACGCTCACATGGAGGACCTTAAAAAGGTATTCGAGCGGCTGCGATGCCACTAACTCAAGATGAACCCCTTGAAATATGCCTTTGGTGTATGCTCAAGAAAGTTTTTAGGGTTCATCATGACGTACCGAGGGCTTGAGATTGAGCCAGTCAAAATCAAGGCGATCCAGGACATGCCACCGCCTACAACTCTGCGTGACCTTCGGTCTCTCCAAGGGTAGTTGCCCTACATTTAAAGGTTTACCTCGAACCTCTCAGGATGATGCTGGCCCTTTTCACACCTCCTGAAGAAGGAAACCCCCTTCATATGAGATGAGGCATGCCAAGCTGCACTCGATGATATCAAGCAATACTTGTTGAATCCTCCGATACTCTTCGTGCTGGTGTTAAGAAGGTCCCTCATCCTATACGTGACCTCTCTTGATGAGTCACTTGGAGCACTCCTAACACGGAACAATGATACGGGGAAAGAAGCAACACTCTATTAACTCAACCGCAGGATGCAAGGTGCCGAGAAGAACTACCCTCCCATCGAAAAGATGTGCCTAGCATTGATCTTTCCGGTATATAAGATTCGCCATTACTTGCTCAGTCACGAGGTCAAGCTAATCTTATAGGCGGAGTCGGTCAAGTTCCTTATGACTCGACCATGCTTGTCAGGATGCTTGGCCAAGTGGGCATTATTGTTGATGGAGTTCGACATTACGTATGTTCCATAGAAGGCCGTCAAAGGTCAAGCCTTAGCAGAATTTCTTGCAGCTCACCCAGTCCCTTCAGAATCTCCCCTATCAAGTGATATCCTGGATGAAGAAGTCTTCTCTACAGTGCTAACCATGCCGTGGGAAATGTACTTCGATGGAGCATTCCAGTCTGATAGAGGGGTTCCTGACTCCCAATGGTGGAATGATTCCTCTATCCTTCTCACTCGTAGAGGCATTTTCTCATAATGAGGCTGAATATCAAGCCCTCATAATCGGATTGGTGATCGCCCAAGAACTAGACTTAGAGCAACTGAACATGTTCGACGACTCTGAGCTAGTCATCCGACAGCTTAAGGAGATTTATGACGTAAGGAAGGATACTCTCAAGCCTTGTCATGACACGACAAAATCTTATATGGTCCAGTTCGACGATTTCTCTCAAAGTCATATCCCCAAAAGGCTAAACTCACAGGCCAATGCTCTCTCAAAGCTTAGGGCCCCCATTCAATTGTCCTCACCAGGGCCCACGCCTGTCTAGGTAACAGAATGGAGACATGTTGACTTGAGAACCAAAGTCACTAAGGTAGAAGGGGAGATGTCCCGTGGTAAAGAATCCAAGACTAAGAAGCAAGAGCCGGAATTCTTTGACTTGATATGTACGGAGGTCAAACAAGTGGACAATTGGACTTCATAAAGCATGAAAGATTGCTTGGGAATGCAACGGTAAATGACGGATGTCTACCAAGTACACCCTTTTGGATGGGGATGTCCTCTTTCATCAATCATTTGATGGAATTCTCCTCAGATGTGTCGATGCACAAGAAACAGATAAAGTAATAAAAGAAGTGCATTCGGGTATCTATGGGCTGCACCAATCCGGCCATAAGGTCTATGAGCGCATACGCAGGCTCAGGTATTATTGGCCTTCAATGGTGGCTGATGCCCAAAACTATGCTAAAAGATGCCACGTCAGCCAAAAGTACTCAAGCCTCATTCATCAGCCCCCGGAGCCTCTCCATCCTACAGTGACATCATGGCCCTTTTCCCAATGGGGTATCGACATTGTAGGACCTATTGACTCTCCTTCTGCCTTGGGTCATGGCTTCATCCTAGTAGTGACAGATTACTTTTCCAAGTGGGCTGAAGCGGTCACTCTCAAGTAGGTTCCAGGGACCACTGTGGCCAACGTCGTGCATCACCAGTTTGGTTTTGAGTGAAAGTACTCGACCATGTACCACCCTCAAGCTAATGGCTTAGTTGAGGCATTCAACAAAACCCAGTGCAGGGTGCTCCGAAAGTCAGTTTCAAAGTCAAAGAAGAGTTGACATGAGAGGTTTCTTGAGGCTCTGTAGGCCTATCGCACCTCCACTCGGAATGCTACAAACTCTACTCCTTATTCCTTGGTCTATGAAGGTGAGGCAGTTCTACCCCTCGAGGTACAAATACCCTCACTTCATGTCGCTATACATCAGGGACTAATTGAAGATGAGAGGCTCAAGCTCCGTTATCAGGAGTTGGATTCTCTTGATGAAAAGAGGCTAGCGAACCAGTAAAACATTGAACTCAATCAGGGGAAAATGAAGAGGGTCTTTGACAAGTTTGTCAAGGTTCGCTCATTTGTTCATGGGGATCTAGTCTTTGCAGTCAAGAGACCGATTGTCATGCATGGAGTGCATGACACCGCAAGGGAAAGTTTGAACCCAAGTAGGAAGGTCCCTTCATGATAAAAATGTTCACACCAAACGGGGCCTATATACTGGCAAACTATGATGGAGAAAAGGCAATGCCCCCTATCAATGGACGATACCTAAAGAAGTAATATTCCTGATGTGCTTGTCGTGCATGCAGAAAGAAATGGAAAAGAAAAATAGCAACCCAACCCAAAATAAATTCATTTCTTTTATTACAAAAAGCCCATTATAAGGGAAGTTACAGATATAGTATCAATAATTACTCTTGCTTCAGAGAAAAATTGGACGTTGACGTTGAAGTGTTGCTCTTACTGCTGAGAAGGACCAACCATTTTCGAATCAGCTTCAATTCATCTGACGAAGTACGGCTGATTTCTAGGAGAGGGAAGAAGTATAGACTCTATATAACATACAAAGCGGACTTCCTTGGAGAGGAGCTAGCCTATGATGGATGCCCTTCCTCAACACAACATGGACTTCACTATTGTGCTGGAGGACTTAGCTTCCAACAGACCACAGTGGCTGATCCTTCTCATTTTCCATCACTCTTGGCCCCCACAAGGCATTGACGTCCATGGTCATCACCATGCGCAACTCAATGCCATGCGTGATCATCACCGTGCATGGCTCAACGCCGCTAAGTAGCTCAACGCTACATGCTACCATCACCATGGGCAGGCCAACGTCGCATGCGACCATTACCGCGACCGGCATGCTAGCGAGCGTGGCTATCACTGCGCACAGCTCAGTGCCGCATGAAGGAAGCATTGCATGAGATTTAATGCCGCGCATGACCTTGTGGTGCTTCAGTTCCCACCGTCCCCAATTCCCAGGGGGCATTTAATGCTTCGTGCCTCTTCGGTTTCACCAACCGTCGTTCCCTGCAGACGATCCACCTTCCTACGACTTTGCCTCGATCGGCATTTCCTCTTTTCATCGGAAACACTTCTCCATCCACCGGGGACCCCCTTCTGACCCTATTCTTTCCCCTTACCGATGGTCGAGATGCTAGGAAATCACCAGAACCTTCGTAGAAACTCCCCTATGACCCCGCGGGTTTCTTTCTCCCTTCTTCGCACTCCTCTATTCATCAAAAAATTAGTGAACTTCTGGTAGAACCACTGTTAGACCTCCGTTCTGCTGGACAGCAATCACGAAGACATCAGGAAGTCACCGAAAAGCCCTGGGCAAATACTAACAATCCCTGTTTTCCTCCTTGGTGTCCCCAGGCCTCTGCAGCCTGCCGATAACCATGGAACTAGTAGAAAATCACTAAGAGCTTCTAAGAGTAGCCAGTAACCCCTGATTTTTCCTCTTCTACTCCCACAAAAGCCCTGAAACTCTGGCAGAGTATTGTTGCGGTTGCAGTTTTGCCAGATTCTCGATTAAAGCCCTGGGAATCTCCTTGTTCCATGCTCAAGAAGCCTTGTCACTCTCTGAAAGCACTATGCGAAGGCTCATGACTTGCTGAAGTTCATCGGAAGCCCCTGAATACTTGTGCGTTGTGGCTTGGCTGGAGATTTCTCGCCGAAGTTCACTAAAGTAGCTATCGTCACGTGCTTCGCCAAATAGCGATCGTCGCGAGCTTCATAAAGTAGCTATCGCCTCATGCTTCACCAAGTTCTATCGTCGTGCGCTTCATCAAGGGCCTAACGCCACATGTGTCTTTCAAACTTAGCATCATGCACGCGTTATGGCACTCTCATCGGAGCCATCGTTCTCTAGCACCAGGAAATTCATTCTCTGAACCACAACCCTCATATCCTCGAGGAGTCAAGCCTTCAGTTACGACTTTTTCCCCATGGATTCACATTCCCGTACCACATTACGGTCTAGGTGCATGACCCTAAACTTCATAATCCAAACTATACGACCTTAAAATTGTAGAGGTGGTCTAGTTGTACGACCTTAAATTATATGGTCCTAGCTGCATGAATTTAAACTGCACAGCTGTGGTCCAAACTATATGACCTTAAACTGTAGCGGAGGACTAGTTGCACGACTTTAAATTGTATGGTCCTAGCAGCATGACTTTAAACTGCATAGTCATGGTCTGAGCTATAAGACCTTAAAACTGTAACACACGTCCCTGTAGCAAGTTGTTAAATGGAGCGACAAATAGTCCATGCGAATGACTTTAAACTGTGAAATGGACGCACCTCGCCACCAGATGTATCCTACCACTATACTTAGTGGGGTTACACCCTACTCCGGACTGTCATTTCTAGTGGAGCTACATGCAAGCCACTATCCCTCATCCCCAGTAGAAGTCACATCCATATTGCTGCCCATTATCCTCAGTGGAGTTAAGAGTCATTATCTCTTCAATCCTCAGTGGGGTACATCTGTGCTCCAGTCTTCCATTCTCAATGGAGTTACATGCATACCATTATCCCCATGGAGTCATATGTACCCCATTAATCCCCAGCGAGTGCACTTCTCACCAAGCGAGTCTATCCCCCACGGAGCTTTACTTACACGGCGACCTATACAATGGTTCACGTTGCATGACCTTAAACTGTAGCGGAGGTCTACTTGCACGACCTTAAACTGCATGGTCTTAGTTGCATGAATTTAAACTACATAACCATGGTCCAAACTATATGACCTTAAATTGTAGCAGAGGTCTAGTTGCACGACCTTAAACTGCATGGTCCTAGTTGCATGACTTTGAACTGCATAACCATAGTCCAAACTATATGACTTTAAAATGTAGCGAAGGTCTAGTTGCATGACCTTAAGCTGCATGATCCTAGTTGCATGACTTTAAACTTCATAACCACGGTCCAAACTATATGACTTTAAACTGTATCGGAGGTCTAGTTGTACGACCTTAAACTGCATGATCTTAGTTGCATGACTTTAAACTGCATAACCACGATCCAAGCTATATGACCTTAAACCATAGTGCACGTTATGGCCGCATGACGTTAAATTGTTTTGCACAAGTCCTGAAGGCATGACCTTAAACTCGCCCCCACCCATGTGCACACGCCTTTTACGTGTATTTCATGCATGCCTTCCCTAACCGACCCATTTGTGGAGCACATCACCTTCAGCACCTCCCCAGTAAATCCATTTTCCGCCATTATCAGTCATCATTCCGCAGTGAGTCTCACCCATGCTCACATAACGGTGAACCACACTGCCATCCATACTCGTCATTAGCTAGTGGGTCACCACTTTTCACTCACCATTCATACATGCTCCATATCTCATAGATAGCCTTGTGCCATCTCCCCAAAGTGAGTCAAAATCACCACCATACTCACTCCATGGCCTCTATAGATTGCCATCCACCTCCATCACTGTCCAAGCTATATGACCCTAAAGCATAGTGCACGTCCCGGCCACATGATGATAAAAGGCTTCGCACAGGTCCCGAAAGCATGACCCTAAACACGCTTTCAAAAACAAAATAACGGCCATAGTGTATACCTAGATAAAAGAATTCCATGAGTAAAAATGATGGACTGGCATGATCATGAAACCATGAGTAAAAGAGTTCCGTGAAAACATAAACCCGGGCACGGTGAAACCCCAAAAGGGTACCATGAGAAAAACAGGATGAAAAGGGTGGACATGGCCGCAAGGTCATGGGTAGAAGAGCCCCAAAAAAAAGGAGGTTGGTGAAAAACGTCTTCATGGAACCACTTTCCCAGTCCAGGTGAAAACCTGCAAAGGGCGCTTAGACCGATAAGGCAGGTTGACTTAGGGTCACGGCCTCAGCCGGCACCCAATTCTCAAACAGGCACAATTCTGGCTAACGAGGTCCACACAAAATCCTCAGCTGTCAGGATCCAATCAAAGACACAAGATGGCTCACCTGGGAGTGAGAGCCTCGCAAGATCTCCCAAACACCAAAATAAAAAAAAGCATCCTTGAGGGTAAGGGCATTGAACAATGGATCCCTCAAAATAAAAAAAAGTCCCTGAGGATAGGGGCGATGAACAATAGATCCCTAAAAAAAAAAGAGTCCTTGAGGGTAGGGGCGATGAACAATAGATCTCTCAAAATAAAAAAGAGTCCCTGAGGGTAGGGGCGATGAACAATAGATCCCTCAAAATAAAAAAGAGTCATTGAGGGTGAGGACGTTGATCGAAAGATCCCTCTAAAATAAAAAATAGTCCCTGAGGGTAGGGGCGATGAACAATAGATCCCTCAAAGCAAAATATAGTCCTTGAAGGCGAGGATGTTGACTGAAAGATCCCTCCAAAATAAAAAAGTGTCCCTGAGGGTAAGGGCGATGAGCAATAGATCCCTCAAAATAAAAAAGTGTCCTTGAGGGTAGGGGCAATAAACAATAAATCCCTCAAAATAAAAAAGCATCCTTGAGGGTAGGGGCGATGAACAATGATCCCTTCAAAATAAAAAAGAGTCCCTAAGGGTAGGGGCGATGAACAATAGATCCCTCAAAATAAAAAAGAGTCCCTGAAGGTAGAGGCGATAAACAATAGATCCCTCAAAAACGAAACAAGGCCCTCAGGGGTACTGTTCGATGGGGTGAGGACCTTAAATATCAATCTCTCTATGTTGCAAACTCGTCTGACAGGGTGAAGACATTAAAAACTAACCCCTACGGTCCCATGAGGGTGAGGACTGCGATAAGATCCCTCAAAGTATCTTCTCCCCCTAAATTCTCCATGGATGGACCTGTATATTGCATCCAAACGTCTGAGCATCCTAGTTATAGCATTGTGTGAATCTCCTCGGCGTTCACATGGTCTTGTGCCTAGGAAGAAAAATGAAATAAAGCCAGAGGAAATTTTTCGAACGTTGTCCTTCTCACTTCTCTCGAAACACAACATTTGACGGGGCATGCTGTTTAAAGATATTTTTCGGCACCAAGGGTCCCCGATGCAGAATAAAAAGAGAAGCCGATCAATAAAGCCAGACAGACAGTGGAAATTTTGACAGTCTTAGAATGACCTCAGAACGCGTCACGATATTGATAAGGACTCCAAAAAGTCTTCTGTCAAGTTTCGTCGCATTCCGACATCTCTAAGGCAGTGCAGACCGAGAAACAGTTTCTACAAAATCAGCCTCTAACACCTTCAAATGGACCTCAGTAATTAGAACAGGAGAGGCCGCACACTATTCTCGTGCGGCCACCCTGTATGTAATCTTCATTAAAGGGATAGTCACGAACAGTGACTTGTGATGCTCATATCACATTCGTCCCAAGTCAGATCACACTCAAATTTTGTGAGTGTATTCGTCTCATCAAGACGAGCTTTTTGATATGTGACACTCCCCCGGAAAACACCCGAGCATGAAGAAAATCTAGAGAGAAGTTGTTGATCCGCGAAGAAAGTTGCAAGAAAATTAGTAGCGACACGCCTCGCTCATGCGGCCAAATCACGACGCTAGCGTATCGGATCGACATGAGACCAATTCCATCACGTGTCTGGGGCTATCATTGGTACGAACTTTGTACACGATGGACAGTCGAATTTCGCACATGCAGGCATCGAAGTGACTGTAATTTCTGGCCCCCAAAATTCAGATTCCGGCCAAAGTCCAAGATTGCCTAAAACATCATTCAGACACCAAATCGCGTCCTGTTTGTCCCAAAGTGATGGTGGTAACATGGTCAGTGCAATGCAATGAAGAAGTCGAAGAAAAACATTGAGATGAAGATGCACAATCAATCAAAAGTTTTCAAGATTTATTCAAATTTTAAGTTATGTGATCATACCTTTAAAGTATGATTCATGGCTTAAAGCTAATATCAAAATGATCGTAGCATCAAGCCCTACACGATGGCAATCATCTTTTGTTCATTTGGATGCCGGATCGTCCGAGAAGATTCAAGAACGTCCCAAGTTCTCAGTAGGGAGTGTTTTGAAATTTCCTCAATTGTTAGGCAGGGGCAAATCAATCATTTTACACCCTATTGTTTTATTTTTCTTAATTTTGATAAATTTTAATTATCATCAATTAGAGTTAGTTTTGGATGATGCACCCACATTTCAACCCTAGTCTATAAATAGACGCTACCTCTCATTGTAAACATGCTTTTTTTTTAGACTCATAGAGACTCTTTCGATTAATAGAAAATTCTCTTTCAAGAGCACGAGTTGGGCCACATTTTGTCTTTGGAGCGAGACAGGAGAGTGAGAGGAGAAAGAAAGTTTAGAGCGGTGCCCCTCCCACCTCCAAGGTATTTTGCCTCTCTTCCCTTCTTCTCTCTCTGGTTTTCTTTTCTCTCTTCTTCATCTGAGTCTTTCTCAGAGGCCATGTTATTCCTTTCCCCTCCTGCGACTTCACATGTCGTGCATGGCGATCGCAGCGCCATGCGTGAGCCTCAGTCTCCTTCTCTTAGTTCGTCTCTTTCTCTCAACGTGGTTTGCGCACGACGATGTGTATTGCCGACAGCGAACTATCTTCCTCTCTTCTCACGGGTTACAAATGACGCTGCCCATCGCTGCCCGCAAGGGTCTCACCCTGTTGTGCGCCTATCGCAGACAGTGATGGCTATCGCCATCTGCAAAGGGTTGCAACAATGCTTATCGCCGTCCGCAAGCTTCTTTCGTACACTCTGTACCTATACTGTCCGAAAGCTTCTTTCATGTGCATGCCCTTGCCTATCGCAGACAGCGATATCCTTCGCCGCCCGCGGTCATGCTGCCTTCTCATGTTGCTGACGGTGATGGCTAACGCCATCCATAGTTCATTGCTTGCCCTTTCGCTGTGAGCCATGACATTATTACTCCACAGCTGTGGGGCGACGATACCTAACACCGTTGGGACCTTCCTCCTTTGCCATCTCGCATCTTCCCTTTGTTCCCATTTTTTGTCTCGCATCTTCTCTTCGTTCTCTTTTCTTCTCCTCTCGCATGACAAAAGGCAGAACCAGTCTAGCACTGTCATAGCGGTCTGGTTGTCGAGCAGTATTGCTGTAGTGCTAGTCCTGAGTACCATGCCCATCTTGCTGCCGCTGCAGATTAGGAAAGACATATGGTGTTAGTTTCAAGTAGTATTTTCATCGTGCCGGTCTGAGTTACCTTGCCCATCTTGCTACCACTCCGAGTCGGTCACTGTACTGGTCCAGCTATCATGCTAGTCTCGTCCCCTTATCAAATCCTCTTCTCTTTTCTCTCTTTATTCAAACCCTCTTCTTCATCACCCTAATTTCTCATATTTTTTTCCATATAAATGTGCATTGCCCTCAGACAAGGGTGGGTCCCTCTATTTGAACGCATTTTTCAGCACCTTGGTCCTTGATATGGAATAAAGAGGAAGTAGATAAAGCCTACAAAACAGTGGAAATTTTGGTTATCTCAGAATGGCCCCAGAATTGGTCAAGATCTTCATAAGCACTCAAAAAATCCACTTGTCAAGTTTTATTGTGAAATGATATGTTTAAGGCAGTGAATACAAAGAAACAATTTCAGAAAAATTGGCCTCTAGCACCCTGAAATGGACCTTGTAACTAGAAGTATATTTTCAGTGTGTGAAACCACTATGAGAGCACCACCTTTCGATCCGACTCGGTCGAAAACCCTTATGAGTCAAGTATTGACTTAATCGAGCACTCCAAAACAAAGTTATAGGTAAAATACCGAAAAGGGGTAGGCCACACACTAATTATGTGTGACCACCCAGCACTAAAACATCATTAAAGGTGGTTGTTTTCACAGTCATAGGCAATGATGTTTGGGGCCTATATCTCATTCGGTCTAAGTCGGATCGCACTTAAATTTTTTGAGCATGTTCATCTCACCGAGATGAGCATTTCGATAGGTGGTACGCCCGGTGACGATGGCCAAGCTGGGAGAAAAATTAGAAAGAAGTTTATGATCCGTGAAGAAAATTGCAAAAAATTCAGCAGCAACACACCTCATTCGAGTGGTCAAATCATGGCGCTCGAGTACTCGATCGACACGAAATCAATTGCATTACGTGCGTAAGGTCTGAGGCTATCTCTAATTTGAACCTCGCAAACGATGAACGGTTGGATTTCACACATGGAGGCATCAAAGCGGCTGTAAATTCTTGCCACTGGATTTCAAGATTCCAGTAAAAAACTCAAGACGACAAAGTCTTCATCTGGACAAATTCTTCAACTGGACACGAAATCGAGTAGCACTTGTTGTAACGTGATCATGAAGGCATGCTTAGTGTGATTCCGTGAAGAAACGAAAGAAAAAATTCAAGAAACGAGCACACAATCGATCAAAATTTTTCAAGATTCATCCAACATTCAGGTCTTATGATCATTCATGGCTCAAAAACATGATTCATGGCTCGAAATTGGTATCAACTCGATCGCCATGCCGAGTCCTATAAGAAAATAATCTTCTCTTAATCAAACAAGCATCAGAGAAACCCCGGATCAGTCATGGAAGATCACACACGTTCTCGGGCAGTAGCAGGGACTGTTCTAAAATTCCGCAAATTGTTAAGCACGAGAAAAACAGTCCTTTTGCCCCCATTTTGATATTTTCTTTTAATTCAATTAAATTGCAATTATCTTCAATTTTAGGTAGTTTTTGGGAGTCCACCAATATTTGGGCCCAATTTTATATAAACATGCAAAGCTTCATTGTAGAAAAATCCTTCGGTTCAACTTTCATTCATTCAATAAAATTTCGCTTATTGCTTGAGTTTGTGTGTGCATCTTGGAGAGAGAGAATGGAAAGAGAAGAAAAGGGCCAGTATCCTTCAGTAAGATAATTTTCTCTCTCCTCCTCTTTTCTCTCTTTCTCTCTCCTCTTTTCTCTCTTTTCTCTCTCCTCTTTTCTCATCTCTATCTTTCTTTCTCTCTTTTCTTTTCGTCTTTATCTCTTTCTCTCTCCTTCCTTGCTTCTCTTCTCCATTCACACATGGCAGACCTATCGCCTGGTGTAATGCCTTCGTACTCCTGAGACATGAACAGTTAGCCAGGCCTTAGCCCAATCGACACAAGCCTAGTGCCGGTTGGGTTTCTCTCTATTTATTCTCTTTTCTTCTCTTCTGACACACCCAGCGCAAGCCTAGCATCGATCGGGTTTCTCACTCTTTCTTCTTTTCTCTTATGTTCTGTCACAATCAGTGCAAGTCTAGCATCGATTGAGTTGTCTCTCTCTTTCTTCTCTTTTGTCACAACCGTGCAAGCCTTACGCCGGTCGGGTTTGTCCCTCTTTCTTCTCTTCTCCTCTGTTCTTTCACAACCGGTGCAAGCCTAGTGCCGGCTGGGTTCCTCTCTTTTTCTTCTCCTTTGTCACAACCGGGGCAAGCCTATTGCCGACTGGGTTTTCTCCCTCTTTCTTTTCTTCTTTCACAGTTGGCAGAAGCTATCACCGACTGAGCATTCCCTCTCCTCTTTCTTATGACACAACTAGCGCAAGCCCTTTACTGCTTGCATGCTTTCTCTCTCCTCTTTCTTTATTTCATGGCCGATGAAAGCCATCATCATCTGAGTTTTCCCTCTCTCATTCCCGTCTGTGTCCTCCTCCTCCTTTCCCTCCCTTCTCTCTCTTCTTCATCTCTCATGGTTTTCTATCCGACTCTGTTTCTTCTTCTCTTTTATCTTCTTCTTTTCTTTCTCCTCGTCTCTCTCTCTTCCTTTCTTTCTCTCTCTGGTCTCTCTTCTTTCTTTTACTCTCTCCTTTGATCAAGAATGGTTGAGATTGGCCTCCAATGGTAGTCTTATCGTTTAGCTATAATATTGTTGTGCCAGTCATAGTTATTGTGCCCGCTTTATTGCCACGACAAATAAGTCATTGTGTCTATCTAGTTGGTATTGGTATTGTCGTCTAATAGTAACTATGTTGAGCCGGTCTGAGCTACCGAGCCTGTTTTACTACCACGTTAGGTCAATTATCTACTAGTCAAGTCATTGTGTCGGTCTCACCACTCGATCGAATTCTTCTTACTCCAATCTTCATTTTCCCGTTCTTCTCATCCTTTGAATGTGCATGCTTGTGTACATTCACCTGAAGGCAAGGTGTGGACCCATGACACACCTGCCTTGTAACATTTTCTATATGTGTGTGATTGCAAAAATAAGAGAATACAAGCCAATAGAGGCGATTCTGAACCAGTTTTACTACTGGGGGGATTTTCTTTGTGATATAAGAGGGCACCGACGCGAGCCAGCCCAAGTAAGTCCCGAACCCACCTTAAATTCCTCTCATCGGTTGGTAATCGTGAAAGAGGTTCTCGAGAGAGAGATCTCAAAAAGTCCTGGGTCTCACAGAAAACAGAGACGAGTGCCACCTGGGGCGAGATCAAGGCACCTAACCATCTTGGCGACTTCACTAGGGACTTACTACCCCTTGGTCGGATCGTACTTATTTGGCTAAGTTTCTGTTTCTATTTTCTGTGTCTGCACTTATGGCTGCTAGGTTCTATAACCCATTCATCCAGATCGGGGATTTTATTATCCCTACATTCACGAGTGTCCCCAGGGAACAAGTTCCTACCTTCTTTAGAGCAAAGACCCCATGTCTAGCTCCTCGGTCTTAACCTGAATTGACATGAGGAGGGACCTAAAAGTCCCTAACTTCCCATCTCTTCACTCTGGTGGAACCTCCACTAAGGCGCCTTGCATCGGCAACACATCTGTTACCACACATAGCATCCACCCTGCCACCGGCAAGCCACTTGTCGGTCGTTTTGCTGAGGTACGCCAGAAGTCTGCTCAGTCCTTGTCTGTAAAAGGCAAACAAGTTGTTGTTACTCCTGTGAATCGCTGCAAGGCTACCCCCCACATTCCTGCACCACCACTAGTCTCTATCCCTGAGGCTCAACACATCAAAGCGGATACCTTGCGACCTCCACCCCTCGCACACACCATAAGGCTCGTGGGTCACCCACCCGAGTCATACCTCGGGGCAACCCTTACGTTACCTCAAGTCAGTGGCCAAGATCAGACCTCCCAAGGCCAGGTCCTGCATACGCTGCTCATATGCATCCCACTACTCGAGGCAACGCCGTCAGTGCACCAACTCGAGTGCACAAGAGACGATCTTCTCGTCCTCCTATTCAGCACACACAAGCACACCCTGTAAGGGGCATGCCTCCACCTTTTCTCTTCCAGACACTTGCTCTCTGTTCTCGGCCTCCTAAGGCCAGACCACTTACTCGAGCTCAGGCTGACCCCCAGGTCACCCGTGATCCTTCTTCAAGGGTTGCACACGCGTCGCCATTTCAGACAGCCCCTCGCCTTTGACTTAGGTGTTCTCATGGGTCAACGTTGCTCTTTCCCGCACCTCCATCTTCGAGCAAGCATCTTCAGCCATGGTACTCGAAGACCTTCCCTAAGAGCACCATCTTGAACCAGCCCCATCACTTCGGTCGTGTCTCTGCAGCCCACAAGAGAGCTCAGGCCAAAGACCTTATGGAAGATCAAGTCTTCATCCTCCAGCCTAAGATGACTCCAGTCCCTAGCCCTCATCCTTTACAGCACCTGATAGAGACAGCTCTCTCTTTTGCAAGAAGAGCTGACCAGCCGCTGGTTCGATTACAGTTTTGGCACGAGGTCCATCAAATTGTCAGAGCTATATGCGATAGGGGTCTGCGAATTCTCACCAAGCAAGTGACCAAGGCGGTCGGGGTAACCAGCCTGATGACCCTCTTCGCCTGAACCCCTTCTACCCTCTTCAGACATCGAAGCCTAAAGAAAAGCTCCATGAGCCTTGCACAGTGGTTAGTGTCATAGAAGATGACCCATCCCCTTAGCAGCCACGGTCTCAAGACCGTCGAGAACTGGTCCTCACGCGATCGGCATACAAAAGTTGAGTTCAGTCATGGCATGCTGGGCCTCTACTGACCGATCTGCCACATGCGACCCTGCAAGTTCATAAGCCCTCAACTGCAACTAAGGCTGACCTCCTTGGAGAAACAGTCAGCGTGATGGTTATAGACGAACCTAACTTGCAGGAAGACCACATGAAAATTTTTGAAGGTATAGTCCGTGCAATGATGGAGAAGATTGGTCATATAGATGTCACACGACAATCAGCTAACCATGAGGTCAATTCCCACCACTCAGAAGGTGCACCTCCAAGGCAGCCCCTTCCCTATGCCTCACAGGACAATTCTGTCCCCCACCCCAACTCATAGGCAGACATAGATGCTATGGTGACGCATAGCTTAAGGAACAGGCAAATTCCAAGGATACAGGGTGCAACACCTTATCAAAGGCTGTATCCGTCATATAATGACCAGGTCCTGTTTCCCTCAGACTATAAGAAAGGGAAGTTTCCCCTATTCAATGGAACCATGTCCCCAAATCAGCATATCGCCTACTTCCAAGCAGCATATCGAAAAATAACGGCTGATGGGAGACTCCTTCTCGGTCAGTTTGTTGAAACCCTTGATGGCCCAGCTTTGGTATGATCGACTTCCCTCAAACTCAGTGCATACTTGGGAGGAAATGGAGAAGTTGTCCCACTAATGTTTCTATGAATTCAAGAGAGAGGTTCAAACCATCGAGCTTCTCACCCTGACTCAAGACCCCGATGAACCCGTGGACCAGTTCATATCAAGATGGAGAAATTTAGCTGCTCGCCATCCCAATCCCATGCCTGAGAAGGAAGCAGTCCAAACTTGTGTGCAGAACATGTGACCTGAAATTGCTCTACACATTGAGGCCCCTAATCCGACTTCCATGTCAGAGCAAATTTCTAAATCAGTCCGAATAGAAAGTCCATCACGCCACCATGGCGGGTCACAACAACCGTCAGCAAGCTCGGGGAACAACTGGGGCAATGACAGCTCTCAGACTAACACCCGACGCAGCCAACAAAAAGGAGTGATCAGTGCAGCCGTCGCAGTCACTGATTCGAAGAAGGCTCCCTCCCAACCTTTGGAACGGGGTGACCACAGTAAAGACGGCTCCTCAGACAACCAAGCAATAATAGTCGTACAACTGAGTACCCCCGCCGACGAGTCTTAATCAAGATGAGTATTTCACCAGGCATAGGAACAAGGTCTACCCCTTTGAGAAGGAATAGGCCCCTGCACTGTTCCGGTTATTATTGGAACATATTATGATCAAGCTTTCAAAAGCCAAGTTCCTTTAACAAGCTGGGCAGGCAAACTATTGTGCCTATCATCGAAGGATCAATCACCTTACAGATGACTGCTTCACGCTAAAAGATATCATTGAGGCCCTAATTTAGAAGGGTCAGATAAAGCTTGAGGACTTAAAGAAGGCGTTTGGGGCAACAAAAGCCTCTCATGTAGTAACCGTCGAAGAGGAAGATGAAGCCCCTGGTATCCTACATGCCTTCTTTGTTATAATGCATCAGAAAGGTTTAATCACACCGAAATAGGCAAGGCAGCCCCGACGCCTGGCTCAGGGGACTAAGGCCTGTTGGTGCCCTTATCATCAGATATGGGGCCACTACCTATGGGAACACACCAGTTTCCATGCTATATTCACAAAGAAAATGCGAGAATGTCAAGCGTTTTACAACGTCCCAATAAATGATCCCCAAGCCACTTCTCCACTGGTGCAAGAGGATCTCCCAACACAAGACCTTCTTATTAAGAATTTAGACTTCGCTGAACCCTTGACTTCCTAGCCATGGATAGTCCACCATGGGCAAAGTAGATTCAAGTCCTTAAGATAAGAACCAGTCTGCCAAGCTAGGGCTGTTCACAAGCCCAATGAGACAAATTAAACACCATCTTAGGAAACCAGAAGGAGACGGGCACCAAGAGCTGCACGCTAGAGAAACAAGACTGCTCAACCTCTAGTTGAGCAGGAATTTCTCAGGCCCATTCCCCTACTGTCGACTTTACTGAACTTTCTCCCTGGCACGATCCTTCTTCCTTCCCATCAAGAAGACGTCCCTGTGTCATCTTCTCCTCAGAGCATGTTCAATGAGGGTGACGACGTTAAAGCACTCCCCAACGGTCTAAGCAAGGGAAAGACCTAAAAGACCCCCTGCATATGTGACGACATTAAAAGCACTCCCCAATGGTCTAAGCAAGGAAAGGACCTAAAAGACCCCCTGCATACGTCCAATGAGACTGACGACGTTAAAAGCAGTCCCCAACGGTCTACGTAAGGGAAAGACCTAAAAGACCCTCTGCATACATCCAATGAGGGTGACAACATTAAAAGCAGTCCCAACTATCTAAGCAAGGGAAAGGCCTAAAAGACCCCCTGCATACATCAAATGAGGGTGACGACATTAAAAGCACTACTCAATGGTCTAAGCAAGGGAAAGACTTAAAATACCCCCTACACATGTCCAACCCTGGTGATGACATAAAAAGCTACCCAGATTGGTCTGATGAGTGGAACGACCTTAAAAATCCTCCACCTTCTGACCCTTCGCCTTCTTCTTCTTCTACTTCTCACCCTTCCTCTTTTATGTCTACTGCGGGTATGACCTTCAAATGTTTGGACTTCGAAGCTCTCGATAGAGAACTTGAGGATCTAATATAACCAGGATGCAACGGAAGAGGTTGAAAAAGACACTTGCCCAGGCAGCATGACTCTTAACAGTTGTTGGTGCCTCGACAACTAAAAATAAAGCAGATCCACCTTCTTTAAAGAAGCACAAAAAGTCAAAATCGAAGAAACCCCAGTGGCCCCATAAGCCCGACTTTGAGTAGAATTTGAGAGAATCAAGAGGGCACAGCTTCTACTCTCAGGAAGCTTACCACATGGTACAAGTTTATGAAGTACCATCCAGTGTGGGGCAAACGCTGTAGATACCCATGCAAAGAACGCTGTAGATACCCATGCAAAGACCGTGTGATTCGTATGAGGACACTTCTGGTCCTATAATCGTTGAATCTCAAATGCCCTATAAATTCCAAGTCGAACTCTTGCAACCTGAGATGCAGTCCATATTTACGGAGGATCTTGTTGTTCCTTAATTTGAGAAAGGTGCAGAAACTATGATCTACCCTGGAGCTCTATCGGAGGCAGAGATGTCAAGGTCATGGGTATCTGCACTTGAGGTCATTCAAAAGACCTCTGAAAACAATAATGAGGAGTTACAAGAGGCTCTAGAAGAATGGGAAGAAGGTGGTCAAGCTACCATTGACAAACTCTAAGAAATAAATGTAGGGGATGAAGCTGACTATAAGCCTACTTTCATCTCGGCAAATATGTATCCAGAAGAAAAAGAAAATTTCATTACTTTCTTACGAGAAAACTGAGATGTCTTTGCTTGGCATTACCATGAGATGCCTGGTTTAGACCCTCAAGTTGCCGTTTACCGTCTCGGCATCGATCCTACTGTTAAACCGGTCAAGCAGAAATCAAGGTCAAGCAGAAATCAAGGAGGTTCAGGCTTGACCTTGAAATGCAGATAGACACCGAAGTTAACAAACTCAGACAAGCAGGCTTCATTCGTGAAGTCAAGTACCCGAAATGGCTAGAAATGTTGTTCCAATTAAGAAGAAAAATGGCCAAATCGGGGTTTGCATTGACTTCCGCGACTTCAATACTGCCTGTCCCAAAGATGACTTCCCGTTGCCATTCACCAAGATGCTCATCGACTCTATGGCCCACTGCCAGATCTTCTCCTTCATGGATGGATACTCCATTTATAATCAGATACAAATGGCGCCCGAAGATGAGGAATCCACTACGTTCTTGACTCCAAAAGGGGTCTTCTGTTACCCAATGATGCCTTTTGGATTAAAGAATGCTAGTGCCACATACCAAAGAGCAATGATGAGCATCTTTAAGGACATGATGCACAAAGAGGTGGAGTGTTATGTAGATGACTTGATGGTAAACTCTGAGGTGAAAGACGCTCACATGAGAGACCTTGAAAAGGTATTCGAGCGACTACGTCTTCATCAACTTAAAATGAACCCACTAAAATGCGCTTTTGGTGTGCGCTCGAGAAAGTTCTTGGGTTCGTTGTCAGTCATCGAGGGCTTGAAGTTGAGCCAGTCAAGATTAAGGGGATCCAAGAAATGTCGTCGCCAACTACACTGCGAGAATTGCGTTCTCTTCAAGGACAACTAGCATACATTCCCAGGTTCATCTCAAATCTCTTAGGTCGCTGTAAACCCTTTACATGCCTGCTGAAAAAGGATATTCCGTTCATTTGGGATGAAGCATGTCAAGCAGGCCTTGATGACATCAAGCAGTATTTGCTCCATCTTCCAGTACTTTCTACACCAGTGTTGGGAAAACCTCTTATCCTATACGTGACTGCTATGGATGAGTCACTCGGAGCATTGTTAGCACAAAACAATGACGAGGGAAAAGAAGCAGCACTTTATTATCTCAGTCGCAAGATGCAAGGGGTTGAGAAGAATTATCCTGCAATAGAGAAGATGTGCTTGGCCCAAATCTTTGCAATACAAAAATTCCGCCATTACTTGCTTGGTCATGAAGTGAAATTCATATCAAAATCAGATCCTATAAAGTTTCTCATGACACGCCCCTGTTTGTCAGGGCGCCTTGCTAGATGGGCATAATTGCTGATGGAATTTGATATCACGTATGTCTCTCAGAAGGCCATCAAGGGCCAGGCCTCGACTGATTTTTTTTTAGCACGCCCCATACCAGTGGATCTCCGTTGTTGAGCGACCTCCCTGATGAAGAAGTGTTATGTTCTAACCTTGCTCATACATGGGAATTGTACTTCAATGGAGCCTTCCAATCAGACCGAGGAGGCGCTGAAGTAGTATTCCTGACTCTGAAAGGAGAAGTATTGCCACTCTCTTTCTCTCTCGCTCAGGCCGGTTATCATAATAAGGCAGAATATCAGCCCTTATAATCAGGTTGGAGATAGATTTTGACCTAGACTTGGAGTTGCTCAAGATCTATAGCAACTCTGAGTTGGTTATCTGACAACTCAAAGGGATCTATGACGTGCGGAAAGACACTCTCAAGCCTTATAACGATACTACAAAATCGTATATGTCCCAGTTTGAGGACGTATCCTTGAGTCACATCCCCATGAGGCTAAACTCGCAGGCTGATGCACTTGCAAAACTCGGGGCTATAATTCAATTATCCTCATCAGAACCCATGCTTGTTTGGGTATCAGAATAGAGACACATTGAACGAAGAACCGAGGTAGACGTAGATGATGAGAGAAATATCTTCACCGAGTGCCATCCTTATCCATTCGGAGCACTTCTATCAACTAAAGAAGTAATTATGATTGAACAAGAAATGGCACTGAGTCAAGGAGCTAAGGTTCAAAACCAGCAACCCAAGTTCTTCGACCCAATATGCACGGAAATTGAATAGGTAGAAGATTGGAGAGAGCCCATCACTAGTTTCTTAAAACATGGTAGACTCCCTGAAGATCGTGTCGAGTGCAATAGTGTACGTCGAATGTCTACCAAGTATACCCTCCTTGAAAGAGATGCTCTCGATAGATGGTCATTTGACAGTATTCTTCTTAGATGGTGGTGCACTTGAAGCAAATAAGGTGTTTGAAGAGGTACGCTCAGGCATTTGTGGACTACACCAGCCCGGTCCTAAGCTCTATGAACGAATATGCAGATTGGGGTATTATTGGCCTTCCATGATCGCTGATTCCTTAAACTATGATAAAAAATGCAAGGTATGCCAAATGCATTCCAGCCTTGTTCATCAACCTCTAGAGCCCTTACACCCTACAGTGGCTTCTTAGCCCTTCTCACAATGGGGTATGGACATTGTGGGGCCTATTGACCCTCCTTCAACGATAGGCCATGTCTTTATTCTAGCTGCAACATATTATTTCCCTATATGGACTGAAGCAGTCCCCCTTAAGCAAGTTCCTGGGACAACAATGACGAACTTCATCAGACATCACATTATATATCGGTTAGGGGTGCCTGACCGAATTATCTTAGACAATTGCCCCCAATTTTGAAGTCATCATATTGATCGCCTGGTTAACCATTTTGGTTTTGAAGGGAGATACTCGATGCAAAGCAAGCAAGATAGTCCAAACAAAGGTAAAACTCTTTTTATTGCATTAAAAAGGAGTTACAAGTTACAAACCAAAAAGCCCATTATTTGGGAGGTTACAAGTCTCTTGTATCTGAGGAAAAGAGAATAGTTAACACCAAAAGTGTTGCTCTGGCATCTGAGGACAAGAGGACGGTTACAAACCAAGCCTGTACTGTTGCTCTCGCATCTGAGGATAGAGGACAGTTACTAGCCAAAAGAAACACTTTCCTCATGAAGAAGAAGCAAACCCACGAAAGAATTGCTCTCCTAGAAGAAGCAAACCCACCAAAGAAGCACCCTCATCATGAAGAAGAAGCAAAACCACTTGGAGAGTCAGCTTCAATTCATCTGACGAGTGCCACTAAAGAGGATGGTTACAGGCCAAAAAAAGAAGCCAACCATTTTTTAGTCAGCTTTAATTCATCTGACATGTATATCAAACATACAAAGCAAACTTCTCCGGCAAGGAACTGGCCTATGATGGAGAGCACACCCTTTCCACAGTGGATGCCCTTCCACAGAACGACATGGACTTCACTATTGTACTGGAGAACCTGGCTTCCAACGGGCATCATAAGCCAAGCTTTACCACTAATCACTACCCTTTACTGACCTAAGTTAGCGCCGTGCATGAACACCGGTTGCGAAAACTAAGCCACCGGTTGGGAAAACTACACTGTTGGTTGGACCGGTTACACGAGAGGGACCGATTGAATCGTGTAACCCAAGTCAACTAGAGTTACACTAGAGGGACCGGTTACACGAGAGGGACCGGTTACACGAGAGGGACCTATGCTATTAGGCTGGTTTTGGACCAACCGATGAACTGGGGCATGAATTGTGTAACCCAAGTCAACTAGAGTTTTGGGGGCAGCCTGAATGCCTATCTCCCCTAAAGGTTTGTCAAGAAAAGAATTTTTTTAGTGAAATAAATTAAAACAAAGTGAAACAGAAGAACAACAGATAGAACAGACTTGTATCAAGAAAAGCATTTTTTTGGTATTTTTAAAAATTTTATTTTGCTCCAAAAATTTTGAGTAGTAACAAGAAATGCCCTAGAATAGAAATTTTCAAAAAAATTTGAATTGGGCGATGGGGGGAACCAGAGAGCATGTCGCCCTGGACCTAGGCGAGATGAAATTTTTATTTTTTTTATTTTTTTTATTTTTTTATATTTGTTTCTTGTAGATATTGATAAAAAATCTTACTGTAAACTTGGAGAAACAACAAATAAAATTTTTTTTTATGAAAATAAATAAAAATAAAGTGACAACAAATCTAAGAGAAAAAACTTTTTTTGTATTTTTAAATATTTTATTTTGACTTGAAGCTTTGGGAACAGTCACAAATTTCTACCTAGAACATCCTGCAATGTTTCAAATGATTTTGAGATTTTCGAAATTTTGATGCTCGGATCACGCTCGATTTGCCCCACGATGGGCACCTAACTGTTTATTGCACAAAATCGAAGCGATCTAACGATATATATATCTCATATCTGACAATTTCAACTGATAAAAATAAATGAAAAAGCAATGGTAGAGAAAGTGGGAACAATCAAATTCAGATATGAGATCAGATCTGCCTAGAAACGAGCAGATCTGCTCTCAGATCTGTGGCGAAGCCAGGGTGATCCGAAGCATTTCAAAACAAAATTTTCAATCATAATGAATCAAACCCAGATCAAAATAAAATAAATACATTAAAATAAAAGAGCTAATGAAGGAAAAGAAAATACAAACTAGGGCCGGATGGCCCGAGCTTCCCGAGCGCTCGCCCATATCAAAACCTGTTCCTTCTGCCCTTATGGTCCAGATGTCCATCAGCAAGTCTCTGGTAGTAGTAGGGTGGTTGTTCCCTAGAAATGGTTTAGAACGAGGGTTGTTATGCCCTAGGTTTAGGTTTACTCAGGCTTAAGATGGGGGTTAGGGTTTTCTCGGGGAAGGTCTTTATACTCTCCTAAGGTTTCTCTTCCAGCCTAAAGTTTCTAAAAGTCTCATCCCTTCCTCAACCCTCTCGGTTTTCATCCTTTTATGGTCACCCAAAGTGAGTTCATCTAAGCAAGGGATTTGTTGGGGCAGTGTTATCCCGTAATCAACAAATCCCTTGGTCAAGCCAATCTTTAATTTTTTAAAATTCGGATTTGACCGACACGGATAGCATCACACAGCCAAACCACCCAAAATATGACCATAAAAACCCAAAAAATGATAAAAACGTGTTTGGGGAAAAACGTGGCTGGGCAGCACAAGTCGTGTCGCCTAGGCGACACGCCCCATGTTGCACAAAATAGAAATGCTCCAAATTGAAAATTTTCTTTTCAGGTATGTTCCTTAGACTCTTGTGAAGCTACCAGAAAAAATTTGGATAAAAATAGGTTTTTTTTACTATTTTTAATGATTTTTTTGGTAAAATAGGGCATTTGCAAGATGACTTGGGCAACACCCCTATGTAACCTGAGCGGCATGCCTAGTGTCGCTCCAACTAAAACTTGTCCAAATTGATGTTTTTCAATTTGGGTGTCTTCCTCAGCCTCTTTTGAAGCTCTCTGATAAAATTTGGGTCAAAATCGATTTTTTTACTATTTTTAATGATTTGTTTTGTAAAACAGCACGTTTACTGGATTACGGGTCAAAATAGGCATCTGCTGGATTCTGAGCTGGCAAAATGGTTCCGGCTCACAGGGTAAGTTGTGTGACCTATGTATTTTGAGTTTACTAGGCCACATTGATCCTAAGGGTCTAAGAAAACCACCGAACTTACATGATTTAAAGCGGGTGTCTACAATTCCCTTCCCCTATTTCTTCTTTTGAATGTGCATGACTATGTGCATTCACCCAAAAACAAGGAGGGGTCACTTGACCCACTTGTCTTGTAAATTAACCATGTGTGTGTGTGATTGTAGAAACTGGAGAGTGCATGCCAAGGGAGGTGATTCCGAACCAGTTTTACGACTGGGGGGCTTTCTTCATGATCTAAGAGGGCACCCATGTGAGCCAGCCCGAGTAAGTCCCAAACCCACCTTAAATTCCTCTCTCATCGGTTGGTATACCTGCCCTTGCTCCTGAGCGAGGTTCCCGAGAGAGTGATCTCAAAGTCGAGGCACCTAACCAAAGAGTTTAAAAGAACCACCTCAACCTGAGCTACATTCTGGTATGAATCTTGCAATCAATCCCTGGTTCGATGAACGCGAATCCTCGAGTCACCAAAGAAGCAAATCCAGTCGGTTGCCGGAATCCCTTTCTCCGGTAACCTTCCAAAATAACCGAAGATGCAAATTTGCACCAAATCGGCCCAAACTTGGTGTAAAACAACTGCAACGACTACCTCTCTGACTTGCAAGCAGAGCCTGGAGCTAAAATGATGCAGTTCAAAGATGCATCGCCAAACAAAGTTCACAAAACTGACCGGACTTTCACCTCGGGGTAGAAGGCCACAACAATACGATTGAAGGGTATCAAAATGCTTGTAATCAAAAGAAGAACGAAGATATGTTGCTGAAAAATCCAAACAATTGTCGCATGTTGCAGAACCAGTTTCCAAGGTCTTCTCATGGCAGAGCAGCCTGTATGTAGGGACCATCTCGTCATTTGGACAAAAGATTACAAGGACATTTTGGTCATTTGCATCTAATTTTGGATTTGTTTTCATTTATTTTAATTGTAGTTAAGCTTGACTTTTGAGCATTCACCCCTGTTTGGTGAATCCTTGATATAAGCAGGCTTAACTCATTTGTAAAAAAGGCTCCAAAAGGGTTCCCTTTTTAAAAGCTCCAATACCCCCAAAGGCTGGGAAGAATCAAGGCTTTTCATTATTGCTTTGTCTTATTCTATGAGCCCCTAGCCCATTTGAGAGAGAAGAGAGGAAGAGAGAGAAACCTCGGGAGGGAGGGTACCCCTGAGTGTGCGGTCTCGCAGACGCCCCGATCACACGGGTCATCCCATTCCCCCGAGCCGAGTCATTCCTTCTCTCTTTCTCTTCCTCCCACTTCCGCATGCACGACCCTGTCCATGTGGAAGCCCCTGTCCGTTTGCTAGCCCGTAGACGTGTCCGAACCTGCGAGACTCTCCCCTCGACTTTTACCCACGACCCCTTTTAGTGGTCAGCAAACCCTTCAAAGAAGGGAATCCATGGAGGAGGGACATCAGGATCCTGTCCCTATAGCATGGAGAGAGTGGAAGGAGAGAGAGAGAGAGAGAAAGAGAGAGAGAGAGATTGTGAACTTGAGGAGGGCTCCCGCCCAGACCATGCTCACAAGCAGCTGGAGGGCTTCGTAATTGCTCTAAGAGGACCGTCCACCCGGGCGCATCCCGGAACCCTCAAGCGGTGTAAGAGCGATCTGCACTCTATTCATAAAATCTCTCTCATCGTCGGCTTCCAATCCGCGAGTAAGAGGCCCCACACGCCCACTGCATGCCGTACCTCTGCGGTTGTTTGAGAGAGGGTTTCCTCACCCCCACGTGAAGGTAAACTAGGACCCCACCGACATCAGTGACGTGAGAGATTAGAGATAGGAGTGTGTGGTATGTGAAGAAGAGAGTGTAACGTGTGAGTGGCATGTGTAAGAGAGATTGTGTGATGTGAGTGTGTGAGTGAGAGTGTGAGTGTGTGAGTGAGAGTGTAAGAGTGTGAGTGAGACATGGAGGAGAGGGTGTGTGATTTGAGTGTGAGGTTGGGTGTGTGTGATTGTGAGAGTGTGTGTGACGTGAGTGTGTGAGGGAGAGTGTGTGGATGTGAGTGTGCATGATTGTGAGAGTGTGTGATGCAAGTGTGTTAGTGAGAGTGTGAGTGTGAATGTGGGAGTGAAAGTATGTGAGTGTGAGTGTGATAGTGTGTGTGTAAGAGTATGTGAAGAAGAAGAGGTATAAAGAAATTTGAGAGAGAGATAAAGATGTGTAAGAGAGAGAGAGATTTGAAAGGGGGGAAAGTAGACTTGCAAGAGAGGGAGAAAAATTTGAGCAAGGGAGGTACGTAATATTTGTTGAGGGGATTGAGAGAGATAGGGGTACATGGGATAATGAGGGGGAAAGATTAACAAGATAAGAGGGAAAGAAAATTATGGCGTGAGAGAGAGGGATAGAGATTGAACAAAATAGGAAAGGGATTTGACATAGAGATATCTATGTGTAAGAGACAGCGAGGGAGATTGAGAGAGAAATAGGAGAAAAGAATGGCATGGAGGAGAGAGATGAGAGTTAGGAGAGAGGTTGTGTTGTGTATAGAGGAAAGCGAGAAGATAAATACGTGAGGGAGAGGGAGAGATTCAAGGGTTGTGTTGTGTTGAGAAGAGAGAGAAGATATATAGGTGAGGGAGCCTCGAGGATTTGCAAGATTTTGAGGGAATGTTGCTAACGAGAGGCTAAGGCAGGAAGAGAGCTGGCACCGCTCTTTTCGATGTGCTAAACCTCAGGTATATGCAACATCTTGAGCTGGTTGGAGGGCAGCCAACCTAATATGGAAGGGCATTTCGTTCCCCCTTATTAGAGAAGCTTGGATGCGCAGGATCTTTGGGTCCGTCTTAGCTTGTCGTGTTGTCTCTGCTTCTAGAAAAGGGATGGGGATACACAACACCTTCAGGCCACTACTAGTATAAGTGACTGTGGGTGTTGACAGGCTCGCATTGGCCGTTCCTTGCTCCACATGAGCTACCACTTGAAGGAGTTCTTGCAAAGATGGACCGGGAGACGAAGTCCCTTCCTTCATCAGAGGGATCACTTTTCTAAGTATCTTTTCTTCTTGAAACATGCGATTGAGTGACCCCGCGATGTCTTCCATGTCTTTGTGAGAGGTCGGAGCCATTTCTCTCATGCTGGGGCTGGTGACTACTTTTGTAGACAACACTGGTTCTTGAGATCACTTCAAATAAGTGAAATAATACTTTGTTCGACATAGTGTGACTTGGTGATAAGGAACAATCTTTTGTCAGCTTAAACCATGTGCTGCTTTCCATCCCAGCTATACTTGAAACACTAATGCAAGGTAGATGGGACCACTCAATGTTTATGAGGCAAGGGATGCCCCAAAAGGATGTTATACGATGTGTCCTTATCGATAGCTTGGAGCAGTGTGGAGGTGGTCAAGTCTCCGATCTTGAGTTTGAGACGAATGATGCCAGTTGGTTTCTCTTCATATTGGTTGAATCTGTGAACTGTTAGGGTCGTAGGCTTAAGGTGTTCAACACCTAACCCAATTCGGGTGAGGATTCCAAGGCATCAAGTTTATCGCCTATCCTCCGTCCAATATTATACAATTGATTTGACAGGTGTGAAACTTGCCCATCACTAAAAGAGGCTGGTTGTGAAGGCATTCTCCCAACTGGAGGTCATCATATGAGAATGTGATGGCCATGCAACTATTAATTATTGCAGGATCAACCTTGATTCTTTCTACCTCAGTTTCGTACACCTCAGGGTAAAGAGAGCCATACGGAAGTCTTGCGACAGCATGAGAGCATCATAGACACTCAGAAGAGTTGTTAGTTTCATCAACTATCCAACCACATCGTATTTGATTTCTTCAGTGTCAGAAGAAGCTGTTTTTTGGCCCACCACTGGTTTCGTTTGAAAGAGTCGTGATGAGTTGGCCTTTGAAGAGGAAGGCTTGGCTACCGCCGCTAGAGAGGGGTCAACTGTAGCCACGGGATTGAGAGGATAAGGTTGATTATGTTGTACAACTGGTATGGGTTTAGGATTCTCAGCAATATGAGGTGAAGAATTCGCGCTTGGGACTAGTGGTGATCCTCAATATTTCAGAAGAAGAGGATTTTGGGATGGAGATGGATGGGTCCAAGTAGGTAACCAATGGTGGCCCAGGATACTTCGAAAGCTTAGAGGGGGCAGGCGTTAGACTTGACCTCAGCTACCTACCTAACCTCAGTCGTATTTGGTCGATTGGCGTTGCCGTGCTTCCCTCATGGAAAACTAGCATGTGTCATGCCTCGTAGCCGGGGGAGAACTCCTCCTTGGAGTCTCTTAGTAATTCCCTGATATTAGGCTCTGTGGGCCATTGAGGCTTCTTCTCAGGCTTCAGGTCGAGAGGCTGATTGAACATCTCCTCCGTGTTGGATGGAATCTATGTTGTTTTCGTAGTCGTGCATTGGCTGCCCTCCGCAAAAGGAATTTACCTTGGGATGAAATTATGCAAGGTGGGAACAGAGGGAACAAAGTTTTTCCTCTTCAAGGACTTGGGGACAACTCAACCTGCTACGTCGGGCCCTAGAAGACTCCATGCTGCTTCTTCCTTTTTCGGCGGGCTGGACCTTTTGAGGTTGGGGAGTAAGCGCCACATCTATTTGATAGATAGCTTTCCTCTTAAGGCTTTTCATTTTCTCTGACCATGATGTTTGCTCCATGGATCTCGCGCTTTGGTCAGGGCTTGTCGGAGAATGGAAACTCGGACTTGGTCAGAAGTTTTGACTCCATAATCTTTCATGGAAGATAGGGGTGACATGCTCTCTATGATAGCCTCACCAATTTTTATGAATCCTTCTAGGATATTCTGAAATGCCTAGCAATAACCCAAATTGTGTCCACTGAATTGGTGGTATTAGCACCACAGGTTTGGGTCTCCTCCTATTATGTTTTCCATGTTCCTGGTTGCACAGGGCACGAGCATCCCTTGTGGCACCAGCGTGTCGAAGAGAATAGGGAATATATTTGGGGGCAGTTGGTTCACGGAGACACTGTACGATTGTTGCTCCTGGATTGTTACCATGTGCGAAGCCTTTATGGTTTCGAAAGCTTTTTTGAGGCTTTCTAATTCAATCTGTTGTTTCAGATCAAGGCTTCGATGTACCCTTTGAGCTCAACACAATCCTGTACAGGGTGCCCTAACCTTCAATGATAGGCACAATAGTTCTCGTGATTGACAAGTCTTGCTTGTTCTGGCCTTATTATTGCTGACAGGATCACCATGTTCGGCTTTATCAACATCTTCAAGAGAGTTGGTGCCCATGCTTTGTTAAAACTATAAGGTTGGGCTAGTCTTTGTTGGAACAGCTAAGATAGGTACAGGTTTCGAGGCGAGGGTACTCTTTTATAGCTTTGAGGGCTAGGCTGCTATTTCTAGGACCCTCCTTGATCTCCAGTCGGTATCCTCCCTTAGGAGAGGTCTAGTGTATGAAGAGGGTTGACCTAAGTCGTGGGGTCAGAGTTAGGAGATGTAGTCATTACCGTTGTGCTTGCGACATTTTTTTGTTGGCCAGCGCGAGGGTTAGGTCTCGCAAGATTTCCTATTTGGTTGTCCCTTGAGTTGTGATCATGAGCTCTGCCATGGTGTTTTAATAGACTCTCAATCTTTACTTCTTTGGAGATCATGTTCGAGAATGCAATAGGGTTTGAGGCTATGGACTGAAATCTCCCTTTTCATGTTTCTGATGCATGTTTGAACAACATCAATCTAGGGCATGGGGTTAGTGTGGTACCCCGCCAAGTCTCTCCATCTTTGGATGTAGTCATTAACAGGCTCATTGACACCTTGGGTCATGGTGAGAAATTCCATAGCATGAACTTCACGCTCTCTCTCATAGAAACACTTGTAGAACATGTGTTCCATTTCTTCTCAGGAGTGCACTGCATTATGTGGTAATCGCGCGTACCACTTGAAAGAAGGTCCGACTAATGTCTCCATGAACTATCAGAGGAGTAATCGAGAGTCGGAGGTTGACTCATGACATGCTGACACGAAATGAGGAACATGTTGCTGTGGTGACCCCTTGCCATCAAAGATAAGCAATTTTCCTTTTTGGTATCCTGCAGGGAATTGGACTTGATCGATGAGGGGTGGATAAGGATTTTTATAGTGAACATATTCTTGCGTTTGGACATCTGTAAGCCTCGGATGCTTTAATTGATCATGTTTTGGATGTATTCTTGGGTAAACGCTGGTAGGGCGGCTTGAGAAGCCATGTTGGGTGGGCCCTCAGAAAAGACAGGGAGACTTGGTGGCCACAAAACTTGAGGCATAGGAGAGGAAGGGAGTCTTCATCCTTCTTTCGGGCGGCACAGATCATGAGGCGAGTTGGCCTCTTGTTGCGAAGATGGCTCTCTCTGGCGAGAATTCTCCAGGCCTGTGAGCCTCTCCATTATGCTAATAGCCAGCCATGGGGTCTTCAAGCTCTTCACCATCCTGACTAATTGCCATCACATCAAGTCGTTCACCATGCTCTTACAGTTCAGGGATGGGAGTGGTGCAGATTCTTTTCAACCCGTGATCTGGCAACCAGAGTAGCAAAGGCTGAGCCTGCCCCGCCTGTCTCAAAGATTGAGTGAGTACTGACTCTTGATAGCCTTGGGGCCGTGTGGCTGACGGCCATTACGCTTGAAGGCCTTGAGGTCATTCTGTAACTCAAATGGTCTCGTGACAGCCTTGGGTCCATATCTCATCTACTTGCTTGTGACGGCCATGAGGCCGCAGATTGGGTGACCGTACTTCCTCTTGGGATTCTACCATGTGACAGTGTTCCACGTCGCTCTCTTCATATTACTATGTTGTTCGCAGTGGATGGAACATATTCCACTCTAGTGGATCTTCCTGAGTAGGTGGAATCACTCTCTTTGTGCGGAGTGGCACTTCCATCCCTTTCATTTTCTTAGCACGTAAGTTTTTGTACTCTTTCCCAGAATTGGAATTGGAGTTGACTTTCGGTTTGATTGGCTTGCCTCATAGAGTTGAGAGCGAAATCAATCAATTCAGGCAATGTATGATGGAACAGGGAGAGAGAACTTGGAGTTGTTCTTGGAGTCTTAGCTTTGCTTGAAGAAGGAAGGTTCTGCTTCGTCGGCCGAGGCTGTATCATCCTGCCTCGAGTCCGACCTTGAGGGCCAGCACACGAATGGGATGGAGAAATAGATAGTATGGTAATCGAAAGGAACTTCTTCAAGGACCACGGGGGCTCATTGTTTTGGAGTGGATGAGAGCATGTTCAGTGCCCCCTCTTTTTTCTGCGCGGTGGCAATCTCAGGCCTGCACGTGTGTGCATAGTCCAAAGTAGTGTTTGGGGCGGTTTGTGTTCCAACCCCTTGCGAAACAAAAGTCCTGGCATTTGAACTACCAGTCTTCAGGATTTTAGTTGCCTTAGGGTCGTTCGCATTCATGTCCGCATTTTTGTGCGACATTTATTTGAGCAGAAGGTCGTGTGCTCATTTGCGTTCAGTCTTTGGACTGCCCCGAGTGAGATGAATGTCATGCAATGCATTGATGGTCCGACAAGTATATAATCATATATAGCCTACAATAAAGCATATAATTCGTAAAATACGACCTAATACCAATATAAAAGACGATGTTGTTCTTCATCTTGGTCACCCTTATGCCATTGATTGAATTCGCATGACAATTCATTGACTCAATCTAGGAAGAAATTATCTAAATTAGTGGGCACATGAGATTAATTCAGAATTTTAATCATCAAATTATTTTAAAATTATATAGTCAAAGAAGCCTAAAATTTTAGAATATGTATTTGCATTAAATAATTGACAATAAAGTTGAACAATACAAGTTATTTTCACATGATAATTATAAATTGACAATCAATTGAATATAATTCACAATGTTATGATATTAAAAGTATTATGTAATGAAATTGAAATTATTGCTTATATTTTATAATTATTTTACTATACAAATAAGAACAAATCTAAAATGTCTTATTATATCATCAAATTTAAAAAATCTTATTTACAACTATAAAAAAAATAATACATTACATAATTTATAATGTAAATAAATAAAATACAAGATTCAGTTATCAATATATAACTATTAATTATAATATTATAGTAAAAGTGATTAAAAAATTATTAAAAAAGGCTTCCATATCATATGATTAAAAATAAAAATAAAACCACCAATAAATTCTAATATTATTATATTAAAAAGAGTAATGATCCTATAAGACCCTCCCCCACGCATGCATGTAGGATTCCAAAGGATCACCATTAAAGTTGGCATGGATCTCTAGAAAAGTTATCACATGGGTGTGGGACTTGATTTTTCTATAGATTCGTGCCAGATCCTTTGAAGTCCTACACACATGGGTAGGGGAGGGTCCTATAGCATTATTTCTCATTAAAAAACTTCAAAAAAAGTTTATCCAAAAAAAATGAAAAACAAAGATGTCAAAATTCCAAAAAAAAAAAATCCTATCGGCAATATACACAATAACTATAAAAAAATAAAAATAAAATATTATAATAAAACCTATCGAAAAAATCATTTTATTAATAAATAGCAAAAAAAATTATATGGCTATTTTTTTAACTTGACATACTAATTAACCTATTTAATTAAAAAATATGTTGATGAGGCTCGACACGTTAATTTGGAAACATGTAAATGAACGCTGAGCATATGGTTTGCAATTTTGCATGGCTATTAAGTGATGTCTTGCACGCTGCCCGTATGATTTGCAATTTTGCATGGCTTAAAAGACATGAGGAAGAGTGCTTTATCTGCGCGTGAGTTAACGGGACATGAGGCACGTGATCGTGTGTGGGGTGATGTCAGCTTAGTGCGTAAATTACCTTTATTTTAAAAGCAAATATCTCAATTACCCTTGAAAGCGTCATACACACCGAGTCCATGACATCATCGAGCAGTTCACTGTAGAGAATCTCCGATTCATCTCTAGAACTGGGTGGTTCATTGTAGAGAATCGTGGATTCTCTTCTAGAACTGGGCGGTTCATTGTAGAGAATCGTCGATTCTCCTCTAGAACTGGACTATACACGATTTTTTACAGGGATCAATATGGAGTGACCGATTCTCGTTTCAACTCGCCCGAATTCGTGCTGACTCGACGATTTTTAAATCACTGCTTAAAACTAAGATTGTCTCACTCAGTGGACGTCAGTGTGGTAATGACTCTAGGTGCTTGACGCACTGGGGCTATGATTCATAAAGCTTTGATTCATCAAACCCCTCGTAGCTAAGACAATGTGTATTATATAATTTATGAGAGAGATATTTAAAGGGCGGCTTGGGGTAATCTTCGGAGTCAAGGCAATTTCATTGTATATTGAGTTGTGGTGATTTGCAAGGGCTAGGAGAACCAAAATGGATACACAAAAGAACCTGAATATCTATTTGAATATCAGCCTTTTGCGAAGTGGTCATGACTCAAAGGACATGAGTCTGTACCCTGACATGAGACTATACGACAACATGTACACTTACAATAGCAATTGGACTCTTCTAGTTTGATTCAATTAAGAAGAGAGTGTACAGGTGTGTTGAGAGGACCCCTAAATATATGTGTTAATTGTCCTACGAGGGTGTACCTATAATCTATTGAAAACTTGATGATAGAAAACTTTGATTTGGCCAAATTATGTGTCTCTGTCATAAACTCTGTGATATAAACCCATGGAGTCATCTTGAGACAAACTATACCACCATTATCGACGAGCCTAACGGAGTACCCCAAAGGTTAGTATTAATCCTAGAGATCTCATTTACCTTTGGTCCCATTTTATTTTGATAAGAAAATATGCATTTATGATAAAAATCAATAGTTGATTTTTTTGAGATTTTTTTAAAAATTTTCTAAATTTTTTCTAAGGCACAAAAATCCCTATTTTCATTTTGCTTGGGGATAATTCCAAACAAGGACACCTTAATGGGGGTCCATATGGCAACCACGTGGGAACCCCACTACTCTTCATAGTGATGACATCATAGTAGAGTGGATATCTAGTGGGTGTCCTCTTTTAAAATTTGTGGATTCATGTTATATAGTTTTCAATTGCTGAAATTATTTTATAAATCATTTAGTCTAATTTTGTTACATGGTCTTTTCAATATATGTGGCTTTGGTGTCATGTGTCAAAGGCCAAGGTTAAATTGAGTTATTTTAGCCTAATTCCTAACCCATGGGAGAAATTTAATTTTAGAGTAGCTTTTCAAGTAGCTACATCCCATTGGCCTAGTATATGGGACTTTATGGGATCTCATTATCCTATTGACTAATTCATAAGATATATTTCTTACAAAGATTATTTTTTACAAATTACCATAAGGGCATATCCCTGTTCTGATGGTGCTTTATTGTTTTCATAAAAAACTTTGGTCTCTTATGGAATTTTTCGAAGGACTAGAAATGAAATGATTTATTGGACAATGACCTAAAGATAAAATGACTAACCCAGGGTTTCTATGGGGTGATGATGGTGTAATAATTACGTCCATTCATCTTGATGGTTAGATGTGGATGTGTGGCTAGGATTTAAGCCATCTCATGTGCCACAGATTAAAAGCATCAAGGGTATAGATTACTTCACTATCCATCACTTTAGTATATATTAATAACGTAGGTTGTGTCAACCCTAATCTACTTCATCTACAAACTTTTGAGAGAGAGAGAGAAAGAAACTTGGCCTCTACGCACCTCCCATTGAGATCATCCCTTGTGTTCTAAAACTTGAACCTCAAGCAACTATGTTATTCCCATCTCGTCATGGAAACTAGGTAGCTCATACTCCACACTTGAGGTAATCATTTGGATTATTTTTATTTTTTATTTTTAATTAAGCTTCATCTTCTTCATGTCTAACTACTGTAAATCTTGAATTTCAATACCTCGTTCATGATATTATCAACAGTTTTTCACGTTCTTCCATGACCATCTTGAACTAGGCTCATACTCCCATCAATATTCATAAGATATATTGAGATCCAATCTTCTAGACAACATTTCTTCCAACTATTTGATTTTTCTGAGATTTTGAGTGAATATAATTAATCGATAAGTAAGTATTTCATCCTCTCTAAAGTTCCATGATGATAAAAAATTGCGCTACCGCAATTATTTGAGAAATTGCCCTATGCTAGACTACACCACAGACATGTGCTTATTGTCTTAAGCGAAGTGGTCTGCATCTCTCTCGATTATTTTGACATCTAAAATTCATTATCTCTGTCATTGTGAACCTATCCATGTGGTGAAAAAGTGATTACACGCTTCCCATAGTTTGAGGGAAGTAAACCCCATGAGAATTTCAAACCATCAATGATTTCATCTATGGGACAATAAGTCCCTAAATGATCTAATTGGTGATCCGGACACAAAGGGTTCAATCATTGGTTTCCCATTGATTTCTTAAAACTTTATTTACTACAATTTCGAGTTATTAAATGTTTTGTGATACAGAATAATTGAACATGTCATATTTGAAACATGTTTGTCTTTATGCTAATTTAGCTAGTGTTTTAATGCCATGATAATCCCTTTGATATATCATGCACATTGAATTCAAATTTGACTTATCATGATCAAGTCATTTAGGCATATGCAAGTTTTTGTTTTGATGGAGAAGTAGATTGGTCTTGAAGTGTTTGATGTAATTCATAAGTGATGAGAGATTTGAGAATGTATCTTAAATGGTATGGTAAATATGAGTACTTGAGTATGGTCTTCCTTTTGTTGTATCTTAAGTTTGAGTACTCGTATCTTATGTGTGAGTACTTGTTGTATCTTAAGTTTGAGCTTTTATAAGGGACCAATTAGAGTTGTATTTCTATTTTAAAATAAGGTAAAGATAGGTTTGGTGGCTGGAACGTATTTATTATAAATTTATATGAATAATTTATGTATTTGAAACCTTATTGTTTTGCAATGACTATTTTATTTTTATTTTATTTTATTTAAATGCATCGTTTAGACTTGGCTTAGCACACCAACAAATGGTATTAAAGCCAAGGCTCTAAGAGGGCCCCCTAGTCCTTATATTTAGTCAAAATTTATGATTTAGAAAGTGCATAAGTACTTGATCATGAATGACAAAGCTATTTTTCCTTTGTCTTTGAGGATGAGAGGCTAAAAGGCACTAAGATCATGAGATAAAATTCCAGATTTGATCATTGTTTTCAATAAAATGATAAGGCATGATTTTCTATCATATGATGTGATTATTCTAAGTGATATTTTATGTTTTTTAGTATATTTCTATCTAGAGAAAATCTTATGGTGAAATCATGCATATTTTGAAAGATATTGATAGATCTTTTGAGCATGTTAGTTATGTGTGACAAAGTTCCAGGAACTTTGCACTTTTTTGTTTGATCTTTTTGTGATAACAAATGATATCATAATTAGTAGAGGAAATGTTTTTCTTATAGATAAATGAGTTTAGTTTTCAAAAAATTAAGTCTCTTTAGAAAATTCCCTATATTTTGTTAGTTATGGTCATTTTATCAGAGGTATCTCAACAGTTATTTTCTACGACACAGTCCTAAAAGTATGCCTTTGGTGTACAATCAGGGAAATTTTTGGGGCTTGTTGTCAAGTATTGAGGCTTGTAGATCAAACTTGTTAAGATTAAAGATACCCAAAAGATGCAATCTCTGAGGAATTTGGAGGAGCTCAAATCTCTTTAAGGCAAGCTTGCCTATATCCGAAGACTCATCTCAAATATTTCAAGATGGTGTAAGCCCTTTTCCCTCTTATTAAAGAAAGACGTGCCTTTCGAGTGGGACAAAGCATGTCAAATAACTTTCAAAGACATTAAGAATTACATGTTGAAACCCTATGTCCTCTCTACACCAATTCTTAGGAAGCCTCTCATCTTATACGTGACTGCATTGGACGAGTCACTAGGTGCCTTGCTAGCCTAAAATAATGATGAGGAAAGGAGAAAACTCTAAACTATCTCAGGTGAAGAATGCAAGGAGCTGAAGAGAATTATTCTCCCTTTAAAAAGATGTGTTTATCCCTTATATTCATGATTTAAAAGCTCCGACACTATTTGCTTGCACACCCGGTTCAGCTCATCTCTCGAGCAGACCCTTTTAAATTTCTCTTGTCGCGCCCATATTTGTCTGGTCAACTTGTAAAATGGTCACTACTTCTCATGGAGTTTGACATCACATATGTGCCACAAAAAGCTATCAAAGGCCAAGCGCTTGCAGATTTCTTGGCTGCACACCCTCTCCCAGCTAATTCTCCCTTATCTGATGACCTTCTAAATGAAGAAGTATTTTACGCTAAAGCATTGTGTGATTGGAAGATGCAGTTTGATGGGGCTTTTCAGTTTGAAAGAGATGGTGCCGGAGTAGTGTTCTCCACCCCTCGTGATGGTCTTGTCCCATTATCATTCTCTCCAAGAGATAGAGTCCCATAATGAAACATAATATTAAACACTCATCACATGCTTGGAGATTACTTCTCATATGAACTTGAAGTACTTGGCCATTTATGGAGATTCAGAGTTCGTAAGCAGGCAGTACAAAGGCGTATGTGATGTAAGCAAGGACAACTTCAAGCCTTATTTCAATACCGCTAAGACACTGATGGTAGAATTCGAAGAAGTTGCCCTTGAACCGTGAAGGCTTATTTCACATGCTGACACGCTCACCAATTTGGGGCAGCTATTCAGATCCCATTAAAGGAGCCGACACCGATATGGAGGGCTGAATGACAATGTGTTGACTTTGTTAATAAGCTCGCTAATGAGGATGAAATGTAGTTGTTTGAGGAGTGCCAAACTTATCCATTCGTGGCACTAATTGCAACTAGAAAGGCTCTGCATGCTTCAAGTAGTTCTCAAAATCCTTATATAGCTGAAGAGAAGGAAGAAGAGGAGTCGGAGTCTAAGGTTATGTGCAGAAGAGGATCAAGTGACATACTGGCAAATCCCTACAAAAGAATATTTGGAACACAATAGACTTCCTATTAATCCCATCAAACATAACAAGATATGAATGTCAACCACACGATATGAGTATCGTGACAGTATCTTGTTTGAACTTTCCTTCAATGATATGCTGCTCAAGTGTATTGATCAGAAAGAAGTGAAACATGTACTCAAGGAGGTCCATGTTGGAGTTTGTGGGATGCACCAGTCTGGCCCCAAGCTGTATAACAGAATTACCAGGATAGGCTATTGCTAGCCATGTATGATTACTGATTCACTCATATATGCAAGAAACTGTCCAGTTTGGCATATTCATTCAAGTTTTATTCATCATCAAGCTCCTGAGGCTCTTCGCCCGAGTGTAGTAGCATGGCCATTCACTCAGTGGGGAATGGATATCGGAGGTCCTATCGATCCACCATCATCTTTGAGGCATGTGTGCCCCTGCTTACTTCTCTAAATGGGATGAAGCCATCCCTCTTAAGAAAGTTATAAGGCTTACAGTGGCCAACTTTGTTCGTCACAACACCATTTATAGATTCGGGGTGACCGACCGGATCACCTCAGAAAATGGTCCTCAGTTTTGACGTTGCGTGGTCAATCAGTTTGGGTTTAAATTGAAATATTCGACCATGTACCATCTTAGTGCTAATGGTTTGGCTGAAGCTTTCAATAGAACCCTGTGTGATGCCCTACGAAAGTCTGTTTCTGAAACAAAAAGAGACTGGCATGAAAGACTTCTTGAAGTATTATGGGGATGAGACTTTTTTCCTTTGGGAATTCAGTTACCCTTACTCTGGATAGCCCTTCATCACGAGATGACGGATAAAGAACAAGCTGCTATCTGTTATCAAGAGCTGGATGCACTCGATGAAAAGAGACTACAAGCACAACAAAGTCTCGAGATTTACAGAAACCGTATGCAGCAGGCCTTTGATACGTTGATACGGGTACGGTCCTTCATTACATGAGAATTAGTCTTGGCAGTAAGAAGACCAATTATTACTCGTGGCAGTACAAAAGGGAAGTTTGAACCGAAATGGGAAGAGCCATTTATGGTAAAAATTGCTTTTCCTAATGGAGCTTATGTACTAGTTATCATGAGTAAAAATGAAAAAATGGCAGACATGGTGTAAAAACCATGGGTTAAAGTGGCACAAAAAAAAAAAAATGCTGACGAGATTCTCGTGAAAACGTAAAATGGCATATGCCCCAAGGACTTAGATGAAAACCCGAAAGGGCATTCAAGTCACACATAATAAAGACCAAGCATTCTTCCATGCGAAGGGACCTCTAAATTCATCTCTTAACCCCTTCTGAAGGAGACAAGGTTTGGTCATAAAAAATGAGAGAAAGATGCAAACCATGAAGCAAACAAAGCAAACAAGTCAAAAATGAAAGAAAAGAGCATTCATTCCATATATAGATGGTTCTAAAAAATATGGTTACAGTTATCAAAATCCACAAAAGGAATGAAGAGGAGAAAATAAAACAAGAAAAATGGTAAAAGAATTCATGAGCCCCTAGAAATTGTCAAGGGCTTCACAAGTCTTCATCTTCATTGTCTTTGCGTGCTCTAAAGTCATCCTCATTTGCACTTTGAGGGTAGAGATTGCTTAAGTAATTTGACTTGACTATATGTTGGTCGATGCCATCTCAGAGTTCAACTTCTCTAACTCTTGGGACTTGCTTTGAGTCTCTGCTCGCTTTCGATCTAGCTGGGTCTTCAATCGAATGAGATATGCTTGTAGCCTTGCTATCTCTTTTTTTGCAGCCTTCATCTTTGCAAGACAAGTTGTGTCTTCATTCTTGAAGCTATCTTGATAAGCAAGGAGGAAGATCTTCTTCTCATTATATCCTATCATCAGATTCTGATGCTGAGCTAGAGAGTCCTCTAAGGAAGTCAGACAAGCTCTACATAACTCTTGAACTTCAGATTCACATTGAAAAGCCTCGGAACTCCACCATTCTAGGTCATTCAAAAGACCTTCGAATTGGCCAATGGTCTCTTTCTCAAAGCTGACACCCCTCAGAGTAGTTTATATTAGCCCATATAGTAAAATTGGGTGTGACTCAAGTAATTGAAATTTCATAAGTTTGGGGTACTGAAAATTGGGGTTTTTGGGTTTGTTTTCTTTTGAATATAATGCAGGCTTCTTTGCCTATTTCAATTGTGAAATTCAAGTGTGTGTGTGTGTGTGTGTGTCTGTGTGTGTGTGTATTTGTCTAAATGTGGGTGCATGCTTACTAAATTCTGTTAAAGGGTATTCTAATTTCCATAATTGTGGTCCCTGTTTGAGAGATTGTTAGGGTACCTTAAAATTTGCCTTAGACTATGAATTTTTGTGGTTCAGTAAGATGCTGAATGTATTTCCACATGGAAAAGACCCTTTGTTAATATCTCGTGTAACTTGAAAGCTATTATTAACTATTTTCTGATGCATGCCAGCATCCTATGGATTTCTAAACCTGAGTAATCACCAAGTCTTTAGCACACAACATAGATGAATAAACAATATAATTCAACAAGTTCAACTTTGATTTTGAGGAATCTCTTTAATAGCATATCAGTTCAATACTCTATCGAAAGAACTAACAAGAAACACTGCATTTGTGTGGTGGCATTATTTAATTTTTTAACAAGGTGAATAAAAATTAGAGGAATGGTACATAAGACAGAGATATGAACCCAAGAAAACCATAAACACGAAGAAATTGTCCTGAAAAATTACATAGTGCCTATCACAACATACAGATGCAAATATCATTGCAACCAAATCAAACACCCTTTGGATTTCTAAACTTGGGGAATCACCAAAAGGAAATTGGCTTCTCTCTCTCTCTC
>NW_006499997.1:1613425-1652720 GCF_000471905.2 Amborella trichopoda | reverse complement strand
ACTAACTAACGTACTACTAACTACTACGTACTACGTACTAACTACTACGTAACTACGTACGTACGTACGTACGTACGTACGTACGTACTACGTACTACTACTCTCTCTCTCTCTCTCTCTCTCTCTCTCTCTCTCTCTCTCTCTCTCTCTCTCTCTCTCTCTTTTTTCTTCAATAAGCCCAGTAGTTTAAAGATTTACCAACTCTCTCGTTTTTCTTCAATAAGCCCAGTAGTTTAAAGATTTACCAAAAATTCCATCTTAACAAGAAGCGACTTGGTAAGTCCAACAACAAAACTATATTTCACGTGAAAACAATATCAATTTCATATATTTCCTTATAAGTTGATTAATTATGCAGTCCAAAAGAAATTATAAAAAAAAAGCAAAATGGTCTCCAAATTTTAGTTTGAAGCATGGTATCCCGCCCTATAAGGAGCTGATGTTTTTAAAATAAGTTTCATCAATTTGATGCAAGGAAAAAGTAAAGACTTTCAAGGCTTTAGGCCTTCAAAGGGAATTCCACAATAGATGTCTGGGCTTGTCTATGCTTCGTACCTGAAGAACCGTTAAATAATTGGCTGCCGTATGTCTTGAAGAAAAAAGACTGTTGCTCTTAGGGCCTCTTATAGTTGAATAATGCTCCTAGTGCCTTTTATAGACCACCTCTGAATTCTCCGCTTTCCCCTTGCTAACCATGTTCCAACTTCTAGACCATATTCACTTAATTTGTAATCTCCACCACCCCATCGCAATCCATTCAATCATTCTAACTCTCTAATCTTAATGGTAAAAGCCTTGTATTCTAACCATACATTCCATGACCACACAAGACTCCCTTAACTATTTAACACCAAAATGTCAATCCAGTGCTCCATATATAATGTGCCTAAAGACAATTTTCACATTAAATTACTCAAAGTTGCAAGACAACTGACACACACAAAGACCGTAACGCCTTTAATTACTCCCCAAGTTTGTTCTCATAACAACATTCTGGTACTCCTTGCATGTTGATGCATATTCCATATAATTAAAAATGAACTGATTCAATTGTACACAAGTTGTTTTGCTATTTAATCATCTATATGGTAAGAATTAGTCAGCATTCAGCCAATCTTCATCCAAACTCGTCCATTCGAAATATTTTTATGAAATAAATTCATATAAAAACTATGAAGTCCTTAATTATTGTCCAAGAGCGTCCTTATATCATCAAGGGGCTTTGCACAATGACACATATTTCCCAAAATAAAAGATGATTGAACTCAAATGTTTACAAGTTACTTTTGTTTGTAAATCACCCATATGTGAGAACTAGTTGTGGTTCAGCCAATTTTTATGAGTAAGCGTTTTCCAAATCCACTCCACATAAGGATTACTCTTTTATTTTTTGAAATCGAGATCAATATAAGTTAATAATCTTGCATCAAAAATTAGATAACGATGCATAAATGATACTCAGTTTGGTTTTTCATGTGAATTAAACCAAATAATCACTATTTTCATTCCATAGGATCATTCTAACGATATAACCTTGAAACATCCCCGAACTAAACTGATATATAGTCTTCCATCGTATTCAAAAGTGTAACAGCCCGCGTAGTGTTACAACTGCCTCATAGCAGGGACGTGCAAAGCAGGACAGTAAGAAGTTACTACTACAGTTGAAGAGAATAATGGCTCACAATGTTGACCGAGTCTTTAGAGAAGTTTGTTTTTGAGTTTGTTTTTATTACCTGTTGTTACCAAGTATTTAGAGTAGTTGCCGATTGTTATCTTTCTTAGAGTGTGTTTAGCTTAAAACTTCTCCTTTTAGTTATTTTTGTTATTGTAATCTCTTATTTAATGAGGAAAACAGTCACTATCAGCAAGCCGATTTTATCTTCAACTTGTTACGTATTGAAGGCTTGAGTTCCCTCGAAGTAACTCTTTCTTCTTATTTATCACCATTTGGAACGGGTAAGAACACCCTGGCCGTACCAAAGTGGTATCAAGAGCTAAGCGTGGAACAATGGGTTGAGCAAATCGAGCAGACCATAAACTCACTGTCCACCAGCCATCAGGATATCATGCATCAAATGGATGAGCTTTTCAAGCAGCTCAACATTCAGATAGATCAGATGACAACACCTTCAACAAAAGAGAATGAAGGTAATTCTCACACGCTAGCAAAATCATATGGAAGTCATTTTCAGTCAGGTGGCACTGCAAGTTCTTACACCCCAAAAATGGTCAAGCTAGACTTCCCTCGTTTCAATGGAGACGAAGACCCAACAAGCTGGCTTTGTAGGACCGAGCAATTCTTCCACTTGCATACAACGATTGACGACGAGAAAGTATCATTGGCATCCTTCCATCATGAAAGAAAAGCCCAACTATGGTTCCAGCTCTTGAAACAAGAGAAAGGTTCCATCTCTTGGGATGAATTTAAAGAAGGGCTCCACTCTCGCCATGGTCCTAATCAATTTATGGACTTCTTCGACAAACTCACCAAACTACAACAAATAGGGTCAGTACACGAATACCAAACACAATTCGAGAAGTTGTTGTCCAAGGTGGGGCATCTTCCTCAAGCTCGCCAAGTCAGTTGCTTTGTGAGCGGTCTACACGAAAGTGTGAAAGCTGATGTGCAGGCAAATCGGCCCACAACCCTTTCAGGGGCCATTAGCATGGCACTCCTCTTTGAGGCTCCATCCCAATCTTTAAAAAAAATTGCTCCACCTGTCTCACGGCCCACCTTCTCACTCAATAAGAAAACCAGTTCCAACCAGGCGACCATTCTAGTGAGAATGATGTCATCTGCAAAATTACAAGAAATAAGAAGTAAGAGTCTTTGTTACAACTGTAATGACAAGTGGAACCCAGGCCATGGTTGTAAGAAAATATTCTTGATTGAAGCTTGTACGGAGGAAATCAATGGTGATGCGGTCATGGAGAATGACGAAGATGACTCAACAGCAACGCCTGCAATCTCACTTCATGCAATTTTTGGAATTCGAGCACCAGAAACGATGAGAGTCACAGGACGCCTCAGACGGGAAGCCACTATCCTCATCGATTCTGGGCGTACCCATAATTTCATCAGTGAGAATCTAGCGCAAAGGGTGGGACTAAAATCTCATCTTAGAGGACGATTAGAGGTGGCCGTCACCTCTGGAGAGAAAGTTTCCAGCACAGGGAAATGCTCTAATGTCAAGATGAGTTTGCAAGATATTTCACTTTATGTTGATTTCTTTTCACTACCATTAGAAGGCTATGATGTAGTTTTGGGAGCAGAGTGGCTACAAATGTTGGAACCCATCACTTGGGACTTTTCAAAACTACAAATGAAATTCAAAATGGGCGGAAAACACATTAAGTTGTAGGGCTTCTCGGTACCCAAAAACCGACTGATTAAAGACCCTGATATGAGACGTGCTGCTAGGAAGACTGCAAAGGGAGTGCTACTTCAAATGCCATGCTTGAATACCCTATTGCAAATGACTGAGAAGCCCGCCATTTCGCACGAGATTCAGTGTATGTTAAAAGGTTTCAAGAGATTATCACCAAACCCACTGGCCTACCTCCACAACATGCATCAGATTACATCATTCCTCTCATGAGTGGGCATGGCTCGGTGTCCATCAAGCCATACAAGGCATTAAACAAAATTACAATCAAAGATAAATTCCCAATGCTTGTAATAGACAAACTTTTGGACAAATTGCATGGAGCTAAATTCTTCTCAAATTAGATCTGCAGTCTGGATATCACCAAATCCGAATGCATCCAACCGATATTGAAAAGATAGCATTCATAACCCATCACGATCATTACGAGTTTTTCATCATGGCTTTTGGACTCACCAATGCACCATCAACCTTCCAAGCACTCATGAACCAGGTATTCAAAATTCATTTAAAGAAGTTTACTCTTGTGTTTTTTTATGATATTTTGGGGTACAGTAAATCATGGGCTGATCACATGAGACACTTGGAAATTACTTTTTTAATTTTACGGTTGAACCAATTATATATAAAATTTGAAAAATGTCAGTTTGGCCAAAATAAGGTTAATTATTTAGGTCATGTAATTTCCCAAGATGGCGTAGCCATGGATCCGGACAAGGTAATAGCAATGATGGATTGGCCAAGGCCCACCACACCCAAGGCCTTGCGTGGATTTCTTGGGTTGACGGGCTACTATAGGAAGTTCATCAAGGACTATGAAAAAATAGCCGGGCCCCTCACCAAATTGCTCAAGAAAGATTCATTTGGTTGGAATCAACTTGCAAAGGAGGCATTTCAAAAATTAAAGGAGGTGTTGACACGAGCCCCCAAACTAGCACTCCCTGATTTCTCATGAGACGTCATCATAGAATGTGATGCATCCAGATCGGGTATTGGCGATGTCCTCTTACAAGATTGACCCATAGCTTTTTATAGCTATGCTCTCCAAGGTAAAAATCTTTTTCTCTCCACTTATGAAAAGGAAATTTTGGCTTTAGTTCTTGCTGTGCAAAGGTAGCGGCCTTATATTTTGGGGAGAAAATTTGTGGTCCACACCGATCACCAATGTCTCAAGTTTTTATGGGACCAGAAAATCATTGCTTGCTTTACAAACTAATGGGTTTTGACTTCACCATCGAGTACAAAAGTGGGAAACAAAATAGTGTTGCTAATGCTTTATCAAGAAAACATGAAAAAACAGAGACTTGAGGTGGGCTCGCAGAACTTTCATTGCCCATTCCTCACTGGGTGGATGCGATCAAGGAAGAAATTCATACTAATCTTACTCTTCAAAGGTGAGTTGAATTAGTAAAGGGTGGAGAGGCTATTGGACCATGGAAGCTACAAGAAGGAATTTTGTTTTTAAAGAGAAGGTCTACATTGCAGAAGATTCGGCACTTATAAAAGACATTGTCAATTAATTTCATGGAAGCACCCATGAAGAGTTTTAAAGTCCCTTCTTAGAATACGTTCTATCTTTTATTGGAAGGGTATGAGGCTACACGTCAATAAACATATCAAAAGTTGTGATGTATGTCAACACCACAAAGGGGAGAACATGACCCCGGCAAGTCTTCTACAACCTTTACCAATACCAAACTTGATATGGGACGACATATCCATAGACTTCATAGATGGATTACTAGCTTCCAAAGGAAAGACAACAATATTGGTGGTCGTTGACTGGTTATCCAAATATGCACACCTTACGACCATTTCACATCCTTACACTGCTGTAAGTGTAGCCCAAACCTTCTTTGACCAAATTTTTCACCTACATGGGATGCCAAGATCTATTGTTTGTGACCGTGACCTAGCCTGCACTAGCATCTTCTGGCAGAAATTGTTCCATTTGAATGGAACCAAGTTCAATTTTAGTTGTGCATATCACCCGCAAACGGATGGCCAAAGTAAAGTGGTCAATTGTACATTAGAAATGTACCTCCGTAGTTTTTCTAGCTCTCAACCAAAGGACTGGTCCAAATCGCTTTCATGGGCTGAATACTGCTACAACACCAATTGGCACTCCACTATTAAAACGATACCATTTGAGGCCGTGTATGGAAAAGCCCCTCCTACCCTCTTAAGCTATGATGAAGGTACTTCAAGGGTGACCGCGGTTGAGAAGGACTTAATTGATCGAGACAGGGTTGTTAAATAACTTGGAGAAAAATATCAAGGAAGCCCAAAAACGCATGAAACGAGTATATGATTCAAAACACAACGAGCGAGAATTTTTAGCGGGTGACTGGGTTTATTTTAGGCTCCAGCCATATAGACAGTTATCAATGGCTATAAGGAGGGACTTGAAACTTTCTCCTAAATTTTTTGGTCCATTCCAAATCTTGAAACAAATTGGAGCAGTTGCCTGCAAATTGGATCTACCAAGTGATTCCAGAATTCGCGTCGTTTTTCATGTCTCCCTTCTCAAACCAAAACTAAGGGTGAATGATGGGGTACAAACTCAACTTCCAGTCATGTGGGAAGAAGACGGAATAATGAGCCCAAAGCCTCAAGCTATTTTGAATCGTTGTGTAAGGAAAAATAAAGAAGAAGTGTTAATCTTATGGTACGGCTTACCTCCATCAGATGCCGCATGGGAACCAGTGGAAACCATAAGAAATCAATTTCCTGACCATACCATTGAAGACAAGGGTATAATTTAAGAGGGAGAGAATGTTACAACTGCCTCGACCATACCATTGAAGACAAGGGTATAATTTAAGAGGGAGAGAATGTTACAACTGCCTCACTGCAGGGACGTGCAAAGCAAGACAATTAGAAGTTACTACTACAATTTGAGAGAATAATGGCTCACGATGTTGAACAAGTCTTTAGAAATATTTGTTTCTGAGTTTGTTTTTGTTACCTGTTGTTACCGAGTCTTTAGAGTAGTTGTTGATTGTTATCTTTCTTAGAGAGTGTTTAGCCTAAACCTTCTCCTTTTAGTTATTTTTTATTGTAATCTCTTATTTAATGAAGAAAACAGCTCACGATCAGCAAGCTGATTTTATCTTCAACTTGTTATGTATTGGAGACTTGAGTTCCCTCGAAGTAACTCTCTTTGTTCTTATTTATCACCATTGGAAAGGGTAAGAACACCCTGGCCATACCACTTAGTCTAGGGCTTAAACCCTAAGGGGCCGTTTGGGTACCTGAAAATCTATTACGTGACAATAGATTACAAGGCAATATGACATTTCCACTATTTGGGTATACTTAATCGTAAATAAATTAAAAGAGATTATGTGAGATTTCTCAAAAAATCAAAAAATCCATTACGTGCCCTGATAGGTGAAAAATCTAGCCCTGATAAGTAAAAAATATATTACGAGCGTGACGGATAATTTTGGGAAATCTTTCACGTGTGTTTTTTCCTACCCTATCCCTAATTAGAAAAATCTTCTAAGCCCTCTCTCTTCATAATAACTAGGTGATCCCTCCCTTTTTAAGCTCGTCCCCTTATCTGAAGGCATCAGCTGTCATATAAAAACAAAAATCAAAAAATAAAAAATTAGTAATCAATGATAATTTACATAGCACAATCATAATAAAAAATTTCACACAACATAATGTGATCCCTTCCAAGCTCGTCCCCTCATATGAAGGCGTCCGTGTCATATAAAAACAAAACTAGTAATAATAAAAATCCCTCTCTTTTTAAGCTCGTCCCCTCATCTGAAGGCATCATTGTCATATAAAAACAAAACTAATAAAAATAAAAAATTTAAACTATATAGTCCACGCTAGTACACATCGTTCACTTACAAAAAAACATTATATTCATACTTCGTGTCCCAAAATCAATCACTATAGAAAATGGGATGAACTTTAAAAAATGAAAAGGTCGAAAAGGTATGTAAAAAATTTCGGATAACTAAAATATTATTCACATCCTATTACCCTCAAGGAAATAGACAAGCTGAAGTCACAAGCAGAGCACTCTTAAAAATCATAGACAAAATAATCGAAAGTGGCAAATACTGACATGAGAAACTATATGATGCGCTATGAGCTTACTGAACAACAAAAAATAAAATAAAATTTCTTGAACTTTGTGACACCTTAAAGCCATCCAATTTGACATCTAATGATTAGAAGTAATTGTGACTTTTTTATAACTAAGGTAAATAGTCTCGTAGTATCAATCCCTCTCCAAGGACATAGTCGCAATGGTTTGGAAATGACGGTACAATCGTTGTTAGATATTGCTTTATTATTTTAGTGAAGCACTCTAACCGGCGTTTGAAAACTTGGATTGGAGGGTGGGGTGGATTGTTAACCCACAAATTTGTATGGGATCATTGGATTGGCGATTTAGATTAGTCTGAATTGACAATTAAAAAAAAACTAAAAATATGTGAAATATAATAATATAAAAATTGGGGTTTGTGGAGGTGGCGATTTAAAGGACCTAAGTAAATATTAGACCGACTAAAAAATACTAATGGTACGAATTGGTTCAATCCTGAACGATTCCTATATGCATCGGCAATCCGGATTGAAATCGGTGGGTTTTAAAAGACTGATTCTAACAGTTTAATAGAACCAATACCTCTCTCTCTCTTTCACTAAAAAAAAAAAAGTTGTACTGATGTATGATCCAGGGAAATTCGTTAAATACCAAGAAAATAGAAAGTAGAATCTCAAGTCAACAGAAAAAAACAAAGGAAGCAAAAAGAATAAATAGAAAAGTGAAATAAACGAAAACTAACTGCCAAGTTAATTTTATTTTCCTGCTGGTGGAGCTTTTTTTGTTTATTTTTCATTTTCTTGCTTTCCAGGGAGAAGTTAGAATTCGAACTTTAGAAATTGCTCGAGTCCTCGGCAAGCGGCTGAGCCACGTTTTTTTTTTCCTGGAATGTTAAGAGAGGTTGAACTTGATTTCAAGCCATCACCTATTTAATTAGACAGACAAACTCGTATGTTCGAACAAAGTTAAAGTTTTCCCCTTCTTCTGTTTTTCTTTTTTTTTTTTTTTTTTGTTATAGAAAAAATTTAAAAAAGGTTAACATATTAGAATGTAGAATTAAGGTGCATCTCTAAAATTATTTGAAAAAGATTGATTCTATGTTGGAAATATGTTGAATTCATAATATTAACATCAAGGTGTGTATAGATATGGAGAGAAAAAGGTCTCGAGTCCTAAAAGTAGTGTATTTTGCAATACATTATTTGGATCATCAATTTATAAGATTTTCATGTGTTTATAGATCTATTTGATTTGAATTTGTTTTTAGCTTAAAATTTTATAATTAAAGATAAAAATAGAATCTTCCACCATCCTAAGACTTTACGACATCAAAATTGCTTCTCATGACTAAGCTTGAAGGTGCATTTGATTGTTTAAATTGCAACAAACCATATCCTTCTTTTAAAAAAAATTATCATCATTTGTTATCCCTCTTTTTTTTTAATATTGTACAAAGGAGAAGCTAATCCAATATATAAGAGTTTCAAGAATATACAACGGAATATTATATGAACCTACATTTTTTAAAATAATGAATTTAATGTTATTATATAGACCAGCATTTTTTTAAGGGTGCGGTTTGTATAGAGCCTAGGTTCTAAACAATCAAATTAGAGCCTACCTTCAAATAGCGTCGAGAAATGTGGTTTCAATACTAGAAATCTTTGTGATAGCCTTAAAATATATTTTCATATTTATTTATAAATTTTAAAGCTTAAAAAATAGTGTAGATTGACAGATCTATGAAAACTTAAAAATTGATGGTCCAAAAATGCGTTACAAAATACACTATTTTCAAAACTTGAAATCCATTTTTTTCTCATGTCCATACATCTAGATATCCAGATCATCAATTTGGGGATATTTGGGCATCAAAACAACCTCTTCTAATGAAATTTTTGTAGTGGGCTCCAATGTGATTGTTTAGACCCTCGGCTCCATTGTTTAAAGCGCAAAGTTTATATAGAGAGAAGGTCCTGTAAAATCAAATTGGAGCCCACCTCAAAAATTTTACTAGAAGAGGTTGTTTTGATGCCCAAATATCCTCAAATTGATCATCCTCAAGTTTCTTAAGTTTTTATGGATATGGTCGTTCTACACTATTTTTGAAGCTTTAAATTTATAATTAAAGATGAAAATATATTTGAAGGCCATCACAAAGATTTCACACATTGAAAACACATTTCTCGACACTATTTGAAGGTGGGCTTTAATTTGGTTATTTAGAGCATCGGCTCTATACAAACCGCACCCGTTTTTTAAAAACCGTACTCTAGTATTTCAATACTAGATTGAACTACAAGGTCTGACCAAACTACTAAAGATTTGACTATAAGGTCTGACCAATTGGACTGCTAAAGTTCAAACTACAAAGTCTGACCGATTGGACTCCAATCGATGCATTGGCCAGTATTGTTTAAAGCAAAAACATGGTTATGTTGAAAAATGGTTCAAACTTTTTTCTATCATATTTCATAATTTTAAATTATTATTATTATTATGTATTTTTTAAAATGGGCAAGCTTTCCGTGTTTTCCCTACAACATAAAACTTGTATACTTCCCTTCATCCTACCATCCATTATGAATGGAGGGCTACAATTGCCTCAATCACAATGTCACGTCTTTATACTATTTTATTTTTAATGTTTTTTATATAAGCTATTTTTGACACCAAATTTTGTACGTCTAATCCTCTATTAAACTCGCACTAGCAAAAAATATAAAAAAAATATGTTCAATAAATTAAAATGACCACAATACACCTGAAAGATTCAAGTGGCACTTTGGTTATTATATTTTATCGAAAAATTATTTTTAATATTTTTTATAGGTGTGCCCCAATGAGAAGATGGTGCCTACCAAATTTCATATCCATACAATTTGTATAAAAAAACTAAAAATAAAATACGTTTAGACGTTGGATCTAAGATCAAACATTGAGTGGCTACCTTGATCAAAATTGGATGGCTGGATGGTAGGGAAAGCATAGATTTTCTATGATGTAAGAGAAATATAGAAACCTTTCCCTTTTAAAATATGTCCAACCAGTTCAATTGATGGTGAAACTGGTTTTGATTGTATTAAATCCCACTTGCTCGGTTGCTATTCCGAACTTCTTAAGAATGATATCTCACATGACCACAACATAGCATATCAGTCTTCACAAAGTAACACAAAACAATTGACAATATAGTTAGAAGATGCTAAAATTCTTTTGGGAAATTTATTAAAATACACCTTACTTTTCAACAATTTAATATTTTTAACCTTTTTTTCATTATTCCAACACAATAAAAAAGTGCATTTTAATGATATTTTAAAATGTAATCAAAATGGATAGTAAAATATTAAACTTTTTCCTACAAAAGAAAATAATTTTGTACTTATATCAAAGAAATTATATAAGGTGATAACCTTATATTGTAGAAATAAGATGCACCTTAAACATACATATGGAAAGCTTGTTCCGATGTCAAAAAATCCTACAATTGATTCTCTCAATCTCGAGATGTATAGATATAAAAAAAAAACTGGTTTCAAATCCTAAAAACATAGTCTTGTAACACCTTATCCAAACCATATATTTTCAAGATTTTAGAGCATTTATAGATCTACTTATTCTACATTATATTTAGAATTTTAAATTTTTAGAGCGAAAATAGATCTTTAACCACGATAAAATTTTTTTGGTAGCTGCATAATATTTTGGATGTGGTGTGTATAAGGTGTCAAGCTTAAATAATAAAAGTAAAGCACAACTCTAAACTAAATTGTACAGAAAGATGTACTTTTGGTGTCAAAACCCTTTTGATTTTCTAAAAATCTAATTTTACCCCCCCTAATTATGAAGTTTAAAACTCATAAAATGATGTAGATCAAGTATATCTATAAACACTTAAATATCTTGAAAATGGATGATCTAGATAGTGTGATACAAGTGATGCATGAGAAAAAAGAATTAAAATAAAGTAATAATAAAGGGTGAGAAAATATACCATCTTTCAAGCCTGGAATGAATCCACGCCGAAAGAAATTTTCACCAAATCAACTCTTTACTCAATTCCAATCTCTTTGTTTATATTAGTGTTTAAAAGATCTGCCGACTTTTAAAAAATCGGCCGACTAACTTGGGATTGGTCACTAGCCGATCCCGATCTGGCCCGATTCCAACAGTCATGTATACAATAATTTTTTTTCAGTTAATCGGCCAACTAATCTGACTAATCGGCACTAATCATCGATTTAATCTAAAAATTGTCTGATAAGTGTATTGTCACAGTCCAGATTGTGTAAAGTTATCCTTATAACATTTTTGTATATATTTCTCCTTTGTTTGATTTTCCCTATTCTTCTATGGGCATGGTTTCTATGTGGCCAGCCCGCATATTGTAAAAATGCGGGATTGACAATAAATATATTTTTTAAATATAATTTCATCCTAACTTTTAGAGAATATATAATCTTTAACATGAAGATCATGAATATGGAAATAATAATAATAATTTGAAAACTAAAAATAATAATTATATTAAGAAAATAATTGGACGGTTAGTTACCTTGTTTTTAGATGGACTACCTATTTGCATCCATCTTTAAAATGGATGCTTTATACCTATGGACCGCATATTATTAAAATGCGGTCCAGCCTGAATGAAACAATTTTCTTTATACTATTTCTCTACTTAAAACTTTATATATTATTACAAATTTTTTATTTGCTAACTGCTGGGTTTGCCATCTTGGGCGAGTAGACTCAGACGCACAAGAGTTGGTCAGGCCTGACTCGGGGGATACAAAATTTATTCGTTATTCATCTGATTTGATCTTCAATCTAATACCTACACCACCAATCCCCTGAGGATCACATAGACATAGACATACACTTAGGCGAAATCACTTTTCATTTTCACTAATAGGTCCCTCAACTCGGGGGATAAAAAATTAATTCGTTATTCATCTGATTTGATATTCAATCTAATACCTACACCACCAACCCCTTGAGGGGCACATAGACATAGACATACACATAGGAGAAATCACTTTTCATTTCACCAATAGGCATTGAAAAGAGGTTTTCTAGACAGAAGATACTACAAAACGCTTATAGGTAAAAATAAGCAGTGATGTCGCCTACCCTCATCACCGTCCAAAGTTCATTGGACGGTCACGATTATCCGGTAGTGTTTTATTTTTAATTTTTTTTTCTATAAATTGAAATGACCTGAAATTTGGAGAGTGTGTTCATCAAATAGGCGAATCTACGAAAAATATCAAAAAACTATTTTACAAAAAAAAATTGATCAAAATACCCCTGAAAAGTTTTGGAGGGTATTTTGGTCAATTTTCTTTCTACGAACTATTTTTTTATATTTTTATTAGGTGAGCCTCACTAAGATATATACACTTTCCAATTTCAGGTCATTCCAATTTGTAAAAAAAAAATAAAAACTACCGGACAATAGTGACCGTGCGATGAACTTTGGACGGTGATGAAGGTAGGAGAAATCACTGTTCATTTTTGCCTATAGGCATTGGAAAGACTTTTCCTAGACACAAATATGAGAGAGAGATGAAAATTTATTAAAATTATCGCAAAGAGATGAAAAATTTTATATGGGAAAGTATATAATGAGACTATTTACCTTTGGTACAAGGTGATCACAATTAATTTTGACCAATAAATGTGAAATTGGGTGGCTGCATTTATTTTATTGACCAAGTTCAAGGTTCAAAAAGAATTTTCTCGAACTTTGTGACACACCCAAACTATCAGATTTCACATCGAATGGTTATAAGTAATTGGGACCTCTTTATACTAAAGGTATACGGTCTCATTATATACAATCCTATTTTATATTGTACCCTACCTTTTTAATTGCATTCCAACATACCTAAAAAAACAAACATGGTCTTGAGTTAAAATATTATAATATTATAATATTATATTATATATTTATATTTATTTTATCAATGTAATTTATATTATATAGTATATATAGAGTACATACTATATATTATTAATATATATATTTATTGCATACTGATCACTAAAAAAGTATTGCTTGAGCCTAATAATTTTCTTCAAACCCTTTTATTTTTTTAACTTTTTTTATATGACAATATAAAAAAATAATACATGTAAATTTAAAATTTAAAACAATTTTTACAATTTTTTTTATAACTTTTTTAGGATTTTTTTTTAGTTTTTTTGGATTTCTTTTCAAAAATTGTATTTTTTAAAAAAATCGGGGCACTAGTCAGCCGATCTAGTCAAAATCGATTGGACTAATCAGATTGGGCAAGGACCTAGTCGGCCCGATCCATTATTTTGAACACTCATTTACATAAAATGGGACACCTCCCCTTTACATACATAGAAAAATAAAATAAAATAAAATAAAAAAACCATATATTTCTCTCTTATCCATTTTTGTGTTTCTCCCTATCTTCTCTCTTCGTCACATCCAACTTTTTCAAGTCCCCCCTTATCTCTCTCTAAAACTCACGTATTACCCTTTTTATTTTATCCTAACGAAGCCACCTCATTAAAACAAATATATGATAATCAACCCAACAACTAATCCTATCCACATCCTAAACAACTAAATCCCCAAAACCATCCTTTCTCATAAAAATAAAAAAAAAGTAAAAATTAAACAACCACCTTAATTTTTATATGCATAAATAATATATACTATTTTAAAAATTTAAAATTTTTATTTTTCTATATCCATACATATTGAGATCGAGATGTTCAAATAGATAGCTTTCTAGTATCAAAACAACCTTTTTGAGAAATTTTTGAGATTCCTTACTGTATAAGGTTAGCACCCTATATAAATCTTTTTTTAAAATATTTTTAAGGTAGATTTTTGAGGTGTTCATACTTACATAAACCACACCCGCACGTGTACTTTCCAAATCAAAATTAGGGTCTTTTTAGCTCTAATGCCCAAAATTTGGTTTTACATATGGGACCTCTAAATTTGGTCAAAAGATTAGTTATGTAGTTGAAACTTTATAATGGCTTAAAAAGCTATGTTCAATCCTAATTATAAAATTTTAGAATTTAAAATAGTCAAATCCTATTTTACTATTTTTAAAACCGCACCCAAATAAAATAGTCAAATCCTCATCGAGAAAGTAGATTTGGCTTGAGGCTTGAATCTAGCATACAAAACGGAATCAAATGTAATAGTATGTGCCCTTTTCCCTTGTTTGGGGATACATTTTTCATTTGTTTGCTCTTCAAGGAAGAGAAGAAGATCGTAGCCTTCAATTTTAAAAATCAAAGTGGTCTTGGATCCTATTTGATAGGTATCGACCTACCCTCTTTATCTTGTGAACCATACAGACCCTAAATTCGGTAGTTTCTTGAGCCTGGTCTTAAATTTCTTTGTTTGTTTTGTCCATTTTCTTGTTGTTTTTGTTTTCATTCGTTTGAACTCTTATGTTCAATGTTTGTTGTTATTCTTCTTATATGAGGCTTTTGTTGGGAAACTTCAATGTTGGATATTTGGTAATAAAAAGTTTTAGGTGTTTGCTCTTTGCTATTTTGGGATTTTAGAAGCTGCCACAATCTTAGTGGCTTCCAGTTTTTTTGTTATTTTATTTATCTCCTTGCTCTTGAAAAATGCAATCAGATGTTGTTACTAATTGATTTTGATCTTGTTAATTGGGCATAGTCCAAATGGTAGGAAATCACGTTGGTGTGGCAGATGTCAACAATATCAACCCTTGAAGTTTTCTGCAATAACTCAACCAAGCCTACCTACCCTTTTTCATATATGATTTGCTCTATGAATCTATCTTCTTATGAATTTACCTTGTTTTCATCCAACGAATGATGCTTAGGTCGATACTTGAGGCCTTCTGTTGGTGAGTAGCTTGGTTCGTACAAGTGAGGTCTAGAGCTTCAGCCTCAACGTTGCAAACCAGTACTACCTACCTCAAAATGCTAAAATGTTGCTTAGTTTGTTTTCCCCATTCATACTTCTATTTTTGCTTGTGCACTTTTTTTTTTGGGTCATGTCCATCAACGCATGCATCTTGTCTGGTGCAAATCTGAATGAGACTTCCGTGATGATTGTGATTTGATTGTAATTTTCTCAAGATTGTATCTTGTTGTCAATTGTGTTCTAACGCTACTTTATTTGTGAATTGATTATATTGAGTCAAAATGGTTTTGGAGACAATGAGAGAAGAGGCATGTTGCTCTAGATCTTTCTCTACATAGAATGTTTTAGAGACTACTTGAGTCTTACCTAACCAAGTAAAGAAAAAGAAAAAGAAGAAATAACAGAACTTATTGCATTGATGTTCTATCTTCTTATGTGCTAGGCTGGAATATGAAGAAGACTTATATTGAAGTCCATGAAATTTTCGGATTATTTCTGAAGAATCCATTTTCTTTCACCATATGGAGCTCTTTCTGAATGCATATGTCTAGACTGCATGAGCAAACATTGTAACAAAGATATAACTGCATTTCCAGAACTTGTCTTTGTTACTTGATTCAATGAATCAGTATTGAAAGTTTCGATCTTGTTTACCATTAGGGGTCGTTCGGATACCTGGAAATATATTGTCTGTGAAATATATTACTGGCGTAATACATTACTGCGGAATACATTACCTGTAAATAGATTGTTATTATTTGGGTGGTATTTAGATGCAACTTGAGAAATACATTGTTATTGTTTGGCTATGTCTAGAAGGAATATAGGAAATGCATTACTAACCCTTTACCAGCACGTGCCTATAAACTATCCCTTTTACCAGCACGAGCCTATAAACTATCCCTTTTACCAGCACGTGCCTATAAACTATCGTTTCTTTCTCTTTTGTCACAAAATTCTACTAAAATGCAGAATTATCATTTTCTTCTTTTTGTCACAAAATTCCACTAAAATATTGACTTAAAATCATCATCACACCATTCCAAAAAGATTTTTAATGATAACATTATCACCATTCCAAAAATATTTTTAATAATAACATTATCACCATTCCAAAAATATTTTATAATAATAACTTGTACCATTTTACAGTCATGACACTATTTTCTACTTATTTTAAGTGCCTTTGGAAGGCGCTTACATGCAATCACATGTTTTCTAACATGACATTGGTTTCAACATGATAAGTCATCTGGACAATATGATTTTATTATGATAAGCATTATTTTTATTTATTTTTTATAGAAGTCTTTCAAATGTCTCTCTATATAATTTCAAATAAACAATAAATTTATGATACTAAATTCAAAATCTATAGGGTATGAGTTAAAAAATGGGAAGAAGTTTGATTAGTAAACTAGAAGGTGTGGTAATTGTAGTATAAAATTTTGAGTTATTGGAGGAGACTAAAGATGTATGTTATTTCAATTGAGATTTTAGTACCCTCTTATGAGGATTATGTTGTGTGAAATTTTTTAGGTTAGAACACTTGCATAAATCCGGTGTTTACAATAAGTACTCAAATAAATAAATAAATAAATTTGGATTCTCACAGCCATTTTAACAACTCTTCATTACATAATCAAAATTACACCAACTTGAACATGGAAACAAGAAACATTAGAATGCAATAATAATAAATAAAATGTCAAAAGATTATATTAATTGAACTTTGTACACCCTACACCGGATCTCATCCACCAATGGCGCACAGGATCAAGGACTTTTTTAGATCTCACTGTGTTGGAAAGCTTTGAGTAGAAATCCTTCTATGGGTTTGAGAGCAAGTGGAACAAAGGTGCTCTCTTCTTGTTTCTCTACGGGGAGGCATGCCACCTTGAGGAGAGAGAGCGTAAGACCCCCTAAATGAGAGATGTTATAAAGATGAGGTTAAGGTTATAATTTCTAGGGTTTAGCCATCTTTTTAGAGATTTATCTAAACTATTGATCAAAGGTGACCTGCGAGGTGAAAGATTTTAGCCATACAATCCATATATCAACCATAATGATCTAATAGAAGGTGCTAGACCATTATTCTTTAGCTTTCTTAACCTAATTCTATCAAATATTTAATGTACATAAAATATAATATACTCGCTTTTATTTTCAATCAATCTCTACACATGCTACTTTTGAAAATCAATTAGTCTCTTTTCAAAAACTGTTCTATCTTATTTTAAGAGGGAGAAAAGTGGGGCTTGCCACTCCATGGCATTAGTGGGCCCCACAGCCTCAACAAAATGCGCTGAAATGGTGGTGCCAATAGAGTATAATGGGCCCCAATATATTTTAATAATTTTAGAACTATAAAATGATTTTTAGAAAAGTATAAATATTTTATTTTATTTTATGAATATTTAAATGCAAAAAACTTTAGTTTAGCTTATTTAAAAATCAATTTTAATGAAATAAAATATCCAGAGACTTCTAAAAATTTATTTTAATATTCTAAAAATAAATTATAACAAAATAAATTATTTATAAATTAATTTGATAGGAATTAAATCCAACTTCGTTAAAAAAAATGTGAAAATACTGAGGCACCCCATCCCTACTAGTGACCATATCCCACACTCACTTTCTCAAACTAATTTAGTATACCCACAGTCCATCATAGGAGTTCATGATTGGGCTATTAAACTTAGTCAATAGGTGATGATAACACAATCATAGTTTATGGACTGCAAGTTCCCTCTAGGGACAAGCCTAAGTCACACATACTAGTTCACACACCTCGCAATTGGTGTATGGGGACAACCTCTCATACATGTACAGGCAACACCCTCAATAGTGTTCACTTTCCACTGCAACTATTATATGTAGATGTTGTGTGATGGTTATGCTGACGATTTGGCCCTTGTCCCTTCAAGCCTATCAATCACTCACAAGGATCACAATCCATTAGATAACTATCTCAGGCATCTCTCCTACCTCATCAAGGGTTAACCCTACTAACATTTCCAGTTGTGCTATATGCTCAGGTATCATAGGGTTTCACAACTCAACTCAATCTATCTCGTCAAGTTTAGTCTAAGTCTCGGCATCAGTATTGCCAACTTCAATTCCTCTGGACTATATTCCCACTGGAGTTTATTATTCCATTAACACAAAATTCGTTACATGCTCGCGTAAGGCCTTTAAAGGTCCAAAAAAACCCAGCATATTCCAGTTGGTCTTTGAAGGTTTTACAATCTCTCTTCTTCACTCTCTCTCAGTCTCATCCTATATACAAAACATTTGAAACTAACATTTTGTTAAAGGGTCTGCAACCATTGCCTCTGTGGGAATGTATGTCATCTCGATCTCTCCAAGTTGTTTCTCATTTCGAACATGATAATATCACGGCTTGATATACCTGGATTTATTATGAAATTGTGGCAACTTATTCCCAAAAAATGCAGCTTAGTTGTTGCAAAAGATCCTCACACGCACATCATACAGCCTCAAAACTATAGTCGATTAAAGAACTTCTTTATCCATATAGCCTTAATGGCTGCTAAACAACAAGCCATGTATTCTGACTCCACTGTGGATAATGCCACAACATCTTCTTTTTTTGAAATAACACCACCTCCAAGCACAAACACATATATAGATGTAGATTTCATGCCATCAAGTTCATCTTGATAGCTAGCATTTGTATATACTTGCACCACAATTTTTTAACATCCCCCATACGTTAGTGCATAGTTCTCAATTCTTTTTAAGTACCTTAGAACTCTTTTAACAGCCTTCCAAAGCTCATTCTTAGGGTTACATTGGAACTGCCTAATCATACTCATGGAAAAGGACAAGTCTGGTCTTGATCCAAACAAGACATTGTTATAAGGAATTTTTCGACATTTGTATCCCCGGTGCCAATAAAGAGGAAGCCAATAGCGATCTAGGCCCGCGAGTACCAAAATGCCTGCAGACTATGGAAGCACTATTAAAATAAACCCTAATCTAGACCGATTTTTTGAAAGGCATTGGATCGGTCCCAGAAAGCATGTGGGGGTAGCTCTTGACTCACTTAGAACATCCACCAAGTTTCGTCGCGATCCGACGACGTTAAGGTAGATCACACGTAAAACCAATTTTCAAATTCAGCCCTTTACATGCTGAAAAAGCACCTTTTAACTACAACCCTATCAACGGGGCCACAGATGACCACCAGACTACTTTCATTGGATTTAAAATGTCTGAAAACCCCCCAGATATCAAATTTCAACTCATTCGGTCACTTCTAGACCATTTTACGGTCAACTTACCCAAAAAAGGTAGGGTATGCACTATTTTGGTGCACCCTCGGTGAAATGGAAACTGTCTTATGATTTCGGGATCACCTTCAAAAAGGTCATAACTTCTCCATTTAAGTCGGATCGAGCCCAAATTTCAGGAGGTTCTTCTTCTCGTCGACGCTCACGTTTTGATACGTGGCATGGCCCGTGACACGGCACAAGGTGGAAGAAATCCTAGAGAGAAGTTGTTCAAGAAAACTCATGTATTACAGATTTATGCAAGAAGGAGATCCCTTAAATCAAACAGTCATATCATGAAGCCCCGACCTCGAATCAACTTGAAACGAGTCTGTTGCGACCATGACGTCAAGGGCTGAACATCATATGTGATAAACAACCACAAAGGCATTATTTTGAGTTTGCAAAAAGAGGTATTTTTCGACGACAGGAATCCATATTCCAGCAACTTCCCCAATTCAGAAAGTGGTGTTCCGATGACAAAATCGAGTCATTCTTGTCACAAAATGATTATGGTGGCTTTCCCATCAGTCTAGGATAGTAAGATTGAGTCAAAACATCAAAGAACGGATAAGATCTAAGATCTAAGATCGTAAATTTCCTATCTTTTGCCAGATTTTGTCAAGAACTCAACACTTCGATTCGAGGATCAAGTAGTATGTCAAAACGATCGCCTCGCCAAGACCATCACTTTCGTGCATTTTTTTTGTCGGAAGATTGTCGGAGGGGCTTGAAATGAGCCCCAAATGACCACCATAGTCCATGGCCCCTTTTTGAGGACCATATTGCTATTTTCAAGATTGTGGGTAAGGACAAATTGGTCATTTTTCCCCAAAAACGGGATTTAAATTTAAATCATAAAAGTGTAACTTTTAGCCATTAGGGTTAGTTTTGAGCATCCACCCTTGTTCCAAGGGGGTGCTATATAAGTATTGCATGATCATTTGTAAAAGCTCTCTTGCTCATAAGCTCAAAAATGAATGAAATTGACTTGAGTTTCCTTGGTTTGCAATATTTTTGTCTCTACTCCTTTCCCCAAAAGAGAAGAGAAAGAAAACGTTCCCCCACTGGAGAATACCCCTAAAACTTCTCACTTCCTACCAAGGAGCCCTTGCTTCCTCTTTGGAACTCTTCACTCCCAATTTAGTCCCCGGTCCTTTTCAAGGGCCACACTAGGTAACCCCTCACTCTTTCTCTTTCCTCCCCCATTCACTCTTTCTCTCTTTTCCCTTCTCTTTTACCTCTTTGTCTCTCCTCTCTCACTCACTCTCTCCTCCTTCCCTCTCTTTCTTCCCCCTCTTTCTCTCTCATTCTGCCTCTCACTCTCCTTCTTTCTCTCTCTCCCCCCTTTCATCTCCTTCTTTCCCCTCTTTCTCTCTCGTTCTCTCTCTCACTCTCTCTCTCGCACTTAGCGGGGCTGGCGAGTAAACCATCGACCCATCCCCTTTTTTCCCTCTCTCTTCTCTATCTATATATCTCTGTCCTTCTCTCCCCCTCCTCTGACGACGTATGGTTATTCTCCCCCGATGCCTTCTCAGGCTCTCCCTCACCCAATTACATAGACTAATATTTGCTACGGTTAATCATAGCCTACGAAACAGACAGATCCCTGGGGTGCAAGATACTGCTCTTTATCGCAACAACTATCCTGTATTCATCAATTTGTTTCCGTTCTCGACAAATTACCAAAAGGGAAGGCTTCTGGTCTTCAATGGTACAGGCTCACCCAATTAGCATATTGCACACTTTGTGTCTGCATGCCAAGAAACGGCCTCAGACGGTAGACTCCTTCTCTGTCAATTTGTGGAAACCCTAAAAGGACCGACAGTCAGGTGGTATGCTCGTCTCCCACCAAACTTTGTTCAGTCCTGGGAAGAGATGGAGCACTTATTCTACAAGCACTTCTATGAGGTTGAGAGGGACATGCAGGCCATATAACATCTTACTATGACCCAGGGACCACATGAACCCGTTCATCAGTTCATCGTCAGATGGAAGGATTCGGCCATGTACCAAAGCAACCCTATGCCAGAAACTGATGCAGTGCAGCCATGTGTCCGCAATATTCGATCCGAGATCTCATTGCATGTTGAAGCCTTGAACCCCACCATTATTTCAGATCTGATTTCTAAGTCAGTCCGTATAGAAAGCTTGTTCAAGAACCACAGGGGAGCCTCGTTGTAAACCTCGAGCGGGGGAGTCAACCAGCATACTGGTAATAATCGCGAGGCAGCTAGCAAAGAGTTGCAATTAGTGCAGCAGTCACCGTTTCGCCAGCTAAACAATCTATTGACCATGCCCCTCTTCAAACCTTGGACACTTCCAGGGCATATTGCCCTTAAAAACTCAGGAGACCCTCAGCAGAGGCAACAACAATCATAGTCCTACAATAGGGTTCCACCACCTCAAGGCCTCTATCGAAAGGACTATTGAGAAGAAAAGAGGAACAAGGTTTGCAACTTTGATAAGGAGTGGGTCCCGACCCCCTTTCGGATGCTGTTGGAGCAAGGAATGATTGTCCTTCCTGAGGCAAAGGGTCAAATGAGACCAGACTCGTGAACAACAAGAGGTATTGCGCATACCACCTGATGTAGGGGCATCCAGTCCAAGATCGCTTCACCCTTAATGACCACATCAAAACACTGATTTAGAAAGGCCAAATACAATTGGATAGCCTCAAGAAGGCATTCGAGACCGCTGAAGTTTCTCACATAGTCACAGTCCAAGAAGAAGAACAAGTTCGAAGGCTTCATTCCAATGAGTTGCCATTCGACCTTGTCCCCGCCATATTTGCCATGATGGTCCAAGAAGAAATGATCTCCCCTCAACACATAGTCCAGTGGACTAAGAATCTTTGGTGCCTATACCATCAGATAATAGGCCATGACATATCTCAGTGTTTCGGCTTCCGAGCTCTTGTACAAGAAAAGATGGAAAGAGGACGGATAGCAGTGAACGTCATTGTCATGGACCACGAACAATCTGCTCAAGAGCCTAGACTGATGGTACATGAAGTCAATTAAGAACAAACCACGTGTGAAGATGCACCTCCTCAGGTCCACGACTCCGAGGAGCCTACTACTTCACAGCCTTAGTAAACTTCCAAGGGGCAAAGTAGGATGAAATCCATGAAGAGGAAGGTAATTCGCTAGGCAAACATGACACGTAGACCCTGCGTGCCTCGCCAGCCTGCTCCTGTCAATAAGAAGGGAAAAGGTAGACGAGCCCCGTGAGCTGGTCACCAAAGGAGAAGAAATACCCCAACCCACCTTTGATGCAATGTTCCTCCCACCATTCCCTCATTTGCTAACCTTGCAAGACCTCCTCCCCGAACTAGTCATGTTGCATGAAGATGGCTATGATTAGAATTTACAAACTAGTCAAGAAGTCGTCCCAAGAGTGGCATCTACCCAAATCTCCCCTCATTCGTCCGATAAGGGTGATGACTTAAAAAACACCCTTCAATGGTCCATGCAAGGTAAAGACCTTAAAGATCCACTGCACATGCCTAGCAAGGGTTATGACATAAAAGGTTTCCCGATTACGTCCAATGAGAGTGAAGACGTTAAAAGCCTACTTGATTGTAATACAGGTGATGACCCCAAAAGCTACCTGGCTCAATCCAACTTGAGTGATGACCCTAAAAGATCTTCCCCCTCTCCTATCGCCGACTCTTTAAACCGTTCTTCTCTCAAGCTGGCACATGCAGCTGGTTTTCTAACCGTTGCTGATGCTTTAGCCTCCAGGTCCAAGAAGAAACCCCTTCCCTCTCCTGAAGAGTTGATCGAGCGATACCGGAACCCGAGGCCCAAAAAGTCTCGATGGCCTCCTAAGCCCGACTAGAAACAGCAATGGACGGATAGAAAAGGCCAAAGGTACTCTTCTTCTGAAGCATGCCACGTAATGCGAGTCGCTGAAGGGATGATCAATGTCAGCCAAATTGTCTTAAGGTTAGGGAGGAAACTTCAACCACTCGTATAAAAACCAAAACAACCAAGACTCCTAAAATACGCTGGTCTGCCACTAATTCCATAGCCAAACACTCCATCTGATCCACCGACCCTCCTCAAATACCCGGGACCACCCTTAGTTCCATACCCAAACCTATCTCCAACTTTCATTATAAATCCTCAACGCCCTCAAGTTACATCATCCCCCGTTCTACCTACACCTACCCTCACTGCACAATCTAGCCAGCCTGTACTCGTTCCAATCATCCAATCTAACCAGCCTACACCCATCCCGGCAACGCAGTCAATCTAGCCTATACCCATTCCAACCATCTAATCTGACCAACTGATACCAAGCCCAGCTGTGCGATCAAGCCAACCCACACTCACAAACAACCCTCCATTACCCAAACCTGCTTCACCACCTCCAATACCACGAAGACCAGTGGCAAAACCAAGGAGTCCATGAGTTAAACGATGACAAAGTCAAGTATGAGGTGATTGGACACCTAAGGAAACTCCCTGCCCTATTGAGTGTCTATGACTCTCTAATGGTTTAAGGTGATTATTGTATGGCTCTCATACAAGCTCTCTCCCGTCCCGAAGTATATGAGACCCAAGTTGAGCGGATTGAAGTGGACCCTGCAGTTCTAAACAATTATATGGCAGTCACTTTCTCTGATGACGACCTTCAATTGGGAGGGAAGTTTCACAATCGACCCCTTTTCGTGACTGGTGAGTTGCATGCTCATCCCATATGTCGAATCATGCTTGACAGAAGATCTAGAGTAAACCTCATCCCAAGAAGGATTCTCACCCACATAGGGTTGAGACCAGACGATCTCACACTGATGAACGTCACAGTTCAGGGGTTCAATCAGTCAGGGGAGAAGCCGGCTGACATGATCCTTCTCTATCTAAAAATTGGTGACTTGAACGACTATGCCCAATTCCATGTGATTGAGATGGATACCTCGTATAATATCTTGCTCGGTCACCTCTGAATGCATGACCCAGGGGTCGTCCCATCCACACTTCACCAATGTTTCAATTACAGTCGGGAAGGGAGACAATACACGTTCTATGTTGATAAGAGACCTTTCTCCATCGCTGAAACTCATTATGCGGATGCAAAATACTACTTTGCCAATCGTGAACCACCCCAAGAGCCAGTAATGGCCTCAGAAGCTCATCCCATACGAAAGGTGGAAGGATCTTCTCATAATGATGCAGAAGATGTGGGAAGAACTCTCCTCAGCATGTTCCAAGAGGAGAAGAGAAATGGCAAGGTACTCCCTTTGACTTCTATCCATGCAAATGTCCCCATCTCTCCCTTGGAAATACCACTTGAATACCATGAGGGCAAACTTCATCCCCCATTCCCCTGACTCCAGAGTCACACCTAATGACGACCGAACCAGAACCCACTGCAAAGCATGAGGAAGCTATGGACATTGATGCTCTGGCACCAAGGGTCACTTAGATGTCGGATTATCAAAAAGTCCTGCATATCCCCATCCCCCTCCTAAAGGCAAAAGCATCGCACCAGACTATTGAGGCTAACCAAGCCGACCACAAGGTCTTGCGCATCCCGACCTCTTTAAGAGGGGAGGATAACACTTACCCAAAGGCCAGCTTATCTGTGCAATCCCAAAAGGTCTTGCACATTTCAGACTCCTTGGCAAGAGGAGATCTGAGCCACCCAATTACAATTGGCACTCCCCCTTCACCAGCCCAAGCTTCTAATAACACCCCTCTTCCTTAGCTTGACCACTTGGATCAACTAGAGGTCATCAAAAACTTCTTGGTCAACGGGAGGTCATCAAAAAAGGGAAGGCTAATGTAGAAGAGGTCCTCTTGAAATTTACATCTTTTAAGCCATTGTTGGGGTTTGTTTCAGAGACATGAAGTCCCAATGGACTTGGGTCCACCAAAGGACATCCTTATAAAGATGCTAAGGTACTTCCGGAATAGCGTCTCTATAGTCACCAAGTCCCTCAAGTCATGAGGAAGATGGATTATGAGCCCACGATCATTCAAGCACTAAAAGATGGCAAAGGGATGATTGCCCCATTCAAAGCAATTGAGGTAGCTGCTGCTCAAAATGATGCAAGAAAAGGGATTGGATATGCCAAAGTCTCTCACCCTTCTTCCCAGCAATATGAAGTTTGTCATACAATATGGTGGCCCCTCCCTATTCATTACTCTCACCTTTTGAACCTTCACCCCCACCTCCCTTACTTCACAAACCTCCCCTCTCTCAAGATGATCTTCCCCAAGCTACCCAAGCTCCTCAAGACCCTTCCCCCTCATCTTCTAAGCCTTTTCCCTCCGACCCAGGTCCTCATTAACTCATCCAAACTCCTCAAAATTCACTTTTCCCACCTTTTAACCCCTCTCTCCTTGAAACCAACCATTCCCAGTTCACACAGGAAACTGAGACAGTGTCTATGTCCCATGTCATTGAAACCCTAGCCGAAGTGGAGATGGCAAGAGAATTGGTAACTCTTAGTCAGAAAGTGGAGGCATTCAAGGTTACAGAGGAATCCTCTAGCTTTCTGACTGCCGATGAAGCGGAGGTTGAGCAAGCCCCCAAGTATTGGAAGATGGCATACAAGCCACAACCGATGATCTAGAAGAGATAAATCTGGGTGATGAGACTGACCCAAGGCCAACCTTCATTTCAGCCATCATGTCACCGGAAGAAAAAGAGGAGTATGTCATCTTCCTACGAGCAAATCGATACATCTTCGCTTGGTACTATCATGAGATGTATAGTCTTAGCCCTCAGGTCGCAGTCCATCGGCTCGGTATCGACTCATCCTTCAAGCCCGTGAAGCAGAAATTTAGGAGGTTTCGATATGGCCCTAAAATTCACATTGATGCTGAGGTAAGAAGGCTCAAGGAAATGAGTTTCATCCGAGAGGTCAAATACCCGAAGTGGTTGGCCAATGTCGTACCAATTAAGAAGGAAAATGAGCAAATCGGGGTCTGCATCGACTTTCATAACTTGAATACTGCATGTCCGAAAGATGACTTTCCACTTCCCTTCACTGAGATGCTCATTGATTCCACGGCTCATTGTCAGGCCTTCTCGTTCACGGATGGTTATTTGGGATACAATCAGATAAGGATGACACTCGAAGATGAAGATGCTACTGCTTTTTTCTGTTATGCAATGATGACATTCAGGTTAAAAGAACACAATTGCCACGAACTAACAAGCCATGACTACCGTCTTTGATGACATGTTGCATAAGGAGGTAGAATGTTATGTTGATGAATCGGTGATGAAATCAGGAGACAGGGGTACCCATATTCAAGATCTTGAATGGGTGTTTGAGCGGCTTCGTCTTCACTAGCTCAAGATGAATCCCTTGAAGTGTGTCTTCGACGTACGATCAGAGAAATTCCTGGGGTTTATTGTCAGGTGTCGAGGATTGGAGTCGAGCCCATCAAGATCAAAGTAATTTAAGAGATGGCGCCGCCGATAAATCTCTGAGAGCTTAGATCTCTTCAAGGCAAGCTTGCCTACATTCGGAGATTCATTGTCAATCTCTTAGGAAGTTGTAAACCCTTTACATGCCTGTTGAGAAAAGATGTACCCTTCGAATGGGATGAGGCATGTCAATTAGCTCTAGAGGACATCAAGACTTATTTACTGAACCCCCCGGTGCTCTCTATTCCTGTGCCTAGGAAGCCTCTCATCTTATATGTGACCGCTCTCGATGAGTCACTTGACGCACTCCTTGCGTAGCATAACAAAGAAGGGAAGGAAACCACCTTGTACTACCTCTGTCGCAGGATGCAAGGGGCTGAGAAGAATTACTCCCCGATCGAGGAAATGTGTCTAGCCTTAGTCTTCGTAGTTCAAAATCTCTACCATTATTTGATCACCTATGATGTCCGACTCATTTCACAAGCTAATTCGATCAAGTTGCTCATGCCACGCCCTTGCTTATCAGGGTGCCTGACGAAATGGTCACTGCTATTTATGGAATTTGACATCACCTATGTGCTACAGAAAGCTATCAAAGGCTAAGTCCTAGCTAACTTTTTAGTTGCATACCCCCTGCAGTCAGATTCGCCCTTATCAAGTGACCTCCTTAATGAAGAGGTGTTCTATGCAGAGGAACCACTTGACTGGAAGATATACTTCTACAGAGGCTTCCAGTTAGAATGAGGTGGTGCAGGTGTGGTGTTCTCTACGCCTCAAGATGGAATTATCCCCTTGCCATTCTCCCTAACAAAGATCAGCTCACATAATGAGGCGAAATACCAAGTTTTCATAATAGGTCGTGAGATTGCCATTGACCCAAACTTGGGGCGATTAGCCATTTTTGGCGATTCCAAGTTGGTGATACGGCACCTTGAGGGAATATATGATTTGAGAAAAGACAATCTCAAGCCGTATCATGACACTACTAAGACCTTGATGGCTTGACTTGATGATTTCTCCCTTGGACATGTGCCCCGTAGGTTGAACTCACAAGCTGATGCCCTTTCCAAGCTCGATGCGACCATGCAGGTCCCGTCGAGAGAGCCTGCGCCTATATGGGTGGCGGAAGGACACATACTTAGCAGATTGAAGAGGTTGACTCAGATGATTAAAGGGTCCTCTTTCCAGAGTGCCCACCTTCCCGTTCGAGGCGATTCTTGCAGCTAGAGATGTCATTAAAGCTGAAAAAGAAGTCAAGCAAGCCTCAGCCCCTGAGCCTAAGGTGGAATTCTTTGACCCATTGTGCGCAGAGGTTGAACATGTTGAAGATTGGAGGGAGCCCATAATCAATTTCTTCATGCATGGTCGGCTTCCAAACTATCGTATTGAGCACAACAATATACAAAGGATGTCCACAAAGTACACTCTACTTGAAGGCAATGTTCTCTTTCGACACTCTTTTGAAGGCATCCTCCTTAGATGTATTAACATGAGAGAGTCGAGGCAAGTACTTGAGGAGATGCACATTGGGATTTGTGGACTCCACCAATCTGGCCCCAAGCTCTATGAGCGGTTCCAAAGGTTAGGGCATTAGTGGCCCTCCATGGTCCCGGATTCTCTGGCCTATGCTAAGAGTGCCAAGTGTGTCAAATGCACGCAAACTTCATCCATCAAGATCCAGAACCTCTCCACCCCACAATGGCATCGTGGCCCTTCTCACATTGGGGCATGGACATTGTAGGTCCCATTGGCCTACCTTCAGCTAGCGACTTGTCTTTATTTTGGCTACTACAAACCACTTCTCTAAATGAGCTGAGGCAATCCCTCTCATGCATGTCCCTAGGATGATGGTAGCTAGCTTTGTCCGGCGCCACATTATCTATCGATTCGGTCTCCCTGACCGGATTACATCAAATAATGGTCCTTAGTTTCGAAGCCAGTGTATCGATCGCATGGTCAACCAGATTGGCTTTGAGTGGAAGTACACTATTTACAACCCTCGAGCCAATGGTCCTAATGAAGCCTTCAACAAGACCCTCTGTGACATCTTGTGGAAATCAGTCTCAAAAACAAAGAAAAACTGGCCTGAGAAGCCCCCTGAATTCCTATGGGCTTACCGCACCACCATGCGGAATGCTACCGACTCCACTCCTTAGTCCTTGGTTTATGAGAGTGAAGTTGTCCTACCCCTCGAAGGTCAACTCCCTTCACTCTGCATCGTAATACACCATGGCATAACCGAAGACAAGAAGATCAAGCTTCACTATCAAGAGTTGGAAGCGCTTGACAAGAAGAGGTTTGAAGCCCAACAAAACCTAGAATTCCATCGAGGCAGGATGAGACGAGCTTTTGATAAGATAGTCAAAATACGCTCATTTACCTACGGTGAATTAATCGTTGTTGTGGAAAGACCCATCATCATGCATGGGCAACATAAATTCACGTTTGAACCAAAATGGTAGGGGCCATTTTTGGTTAAGAAAGCCTTCCCCAATGGAGCTTATGTACTGGCTCATCTTAATGAAGAGGAAGCCATGCCTCCCAACAACGATCGCTACCTAAAGAAGTATTACCCATGACTTACGGTCCCAGAGAGACGACCTTAAACATGCCCTCAAGTCTTGGTGTACGACCTTAAAACACACTACCATTACGGTCTCGAAGGCACGACCTTGAACATGCCCTCGGGTCTTGGTGTACGACCTTAAAACACACTACCATTACAGTCCCTGAGGCACGACCTTAAACACACCCTCAGGTCTTAGTGTATGATCATAAAACACACTACCATTACGGTCTCAGAGGCACGACCTTGAACACGCCCTCAGGTCTTAGTGTGTGACCCTAAAACACACTATCGTTACGGTCTCAGAGGCACGACCTTGAACACGCCCTTAGGTCTTAGTGTGTGACCCTAAAACACACTATCGTTACGTTCCTGGTGGCATGACCTTAAAGATTCCTCCCCAAAAAATGGACATGACAAAAACCCGAAAGGGCATCGTGGGTAAGAAAGCCAAAAGAAAAAAAAAATGACGGGGCACTGTAGCACCATCAATCATCGTGAGTAAAAAATGTCAGAAATAAAAAAAAATGGGCACGGTGAAAACCTGAAAGGGCATCGTGAGTAAAAATGAGAAACTGAATGACATGGTGTAAGAACCATGAGCAAAAACACCACAATAAAAAAAATCTCATGGGGTTTTGCAAAAACCAGAAATGGCACACCCTAAGGACTTGAACGAAAACTCGAAAGGGCATTTAAGTCGAAGACACGTGAAGGGCAAACGTACCCACAAAAAAGGCTCTCAACGGCTCACCACTCTCAGGAGACAGCAACCGAAGGCAAAGGAATGCAAACCACAAAAATGAGAAAGGCGGATTAAACGTGAGCAAATCGTGGTATTTCATTTCATGTATGTTGTCAAGGTCTGTATATAAGCAAGGGTAAGAAGGGAGGAAACAAGAACGCCCTTAGAAACAATAAAACAACATAGCCGATCTTTGCTCTCGCCGTCTCGAAACGCCCACAAGACTTTTGCGCGCGTTTCCTGAGGTCGATCACTGCCTGGGCAACCTGTGATGCAGAAGTGGTCTCAGACTCAATGATGCGATTGAGCCCGATCAACTCGTCAGATAAAATCTGACTCTCTGCTCTCCACCGGTTCACTTATCTCTTCAGCTCGCCATACTCAGGGTCATCCTCAGTATCTCTGCCTTCAAAGCCCTCATCTTTGTCAAATGGGTTGTACCTTGCTTGCTGAAGTCGGACTTTTGAGCAATTAGAGTAGCCTTCCTCTTAAGTGCATCCATCAACTTGTTCACGATGCTGCTCAAGTGAAGCCTCCAACATGGCAAGTTGAGCCCCCTGAAGCTCATTCCCCTCCAACTCTGCCCTCAATGCCTCTAATTGCCAATTCTCCAACTTACACAAAAGATTGTCAAAATGGGTGAAGGCTTCCTTCTCACAATCTTGAGTGCCCAGGGCAGCTGTACAGCCGTGAAGATTGGCATATTCAGGACCGAGCTCCGCAAGGGGCCACCCCTTCAATGATTGAAGATCCAAGCGTTGCATGCCCATGACCATGGCTGACTTGGCACTAAAAAGTGAGCTGATCGTTGATGAGCTCGGGGCTCAAGTAACTTTGATCGGAGGAATAATCGCGAGATCAATAGTCGTCTTTGAGGCCGTGCCATCAAGGCCCGCACTCAAAGACCCTTCTGGCTCCGAGCGGGACTCGACGATTGAAGCCAGAAAAACCAAGGCCTCAGCCACGTTAGTAGTGTCAAAGTGGGGAGCAGCTAGAGGTTTCCCAAGCATCGCATTGGCATCCACGCCCTCCCTTGGAAGGTTATCCATGCCACCATCAATGGTCCCACTGACCATACTGCCTGTCCCCATCACTGAGGGAGGGTCGCTTTCCTTTGAACAAAGAGAAAGGCCGAAGCTGACCCACCGAGAAGGAATCGGTGCAGCGGTTGCTGACTCGTGCACCGGCTGCACAACTGAGGGAATGACTTCTGATACAAGAGGGACATTATCTGAATCGGGGCATCCCGCAACAATGGTAGTCGTAACACCAGTCTCAGTCGAGGCTGAACAAGGAGGATCAATGACACGCTGAGACCTGGAAGCTGACTTGTCAATCTGGCACTCTTTTGACGAGCAAGTGGTTCTTGTACAAGCTTGGATTCAAAAACGTCTAAAGTCACTGGTTTCTTTCTCTTCTTCTTCTCCCTCGAAGGTGGCTCAGGCTTTTCTGAAACATGGCCATAGCGAAAACCGATGTCAAGGGCTGAATGGGGACCACTACATATGAGGGCATTATAATCCTGAACAGGGTGCCCTTCTCGATCGCAAACTTTGCGACCCTGTTTTCATTCAAAAATCGAGCAAAGATCATCAAAGAGGGTCTTTGTCCTCTCTTTAAGTGCAAGCACCTGTGGTGACTCCTCATCTACCACCATTGCTCGCGGGACCCCAAGCTGCTCCAAGTCTCGGGGGGTACTCCAATTCAAAGGGCTTCAAAAAGGCAGACAGCACAAAATTCCTACCTTACTTGGTATCATGTCGTCAGGTATTATTCTCACCCTTCTAAGGATGATCAACTTGCCAATGCCAGCTGTTGGTAATTCTCTACCAATGCCAGTAATCCTCTGTCGCCTGACCCATTCTTCCATAATGGGGAACAACAAATTTGTTCACCTCCATAACTTCAATGCAGGTTGCCCTGGCTGTTCTTACGTGTACTGTCTTCCAAGACTCCTGGCAAGTCCCCAAGTCATCCTTCTTCTTCTTCGAGCACTCTTTCCCGCACCGCTTCACCCCTGGTCTAAACCATGTTGTCATGCAAAGTAGTGAGGGTAGTACGCCTCACGTTTCGAGTCAAATGGTGTTCGAACAGGTAAAATACACCCCCTCATGCTCAAAAGAAACATCAGCTCGAAGATATTAGTCGCAGCACCAATGAGCTCATGGCCCAGCTGATTGATAAACGCGCGGTCGATATAACTGCCCACAGGAAACGGGTTCCGATGGGTGAAGAAAGAATGCCCTCCAAAGAGGCTTTGTGCATGACCAAGGGTATGAAATTTGGCCTTCTGACCAGTAATCTTCACAAGCTGGGTACACATGGTCCTAGATAAGGCGGCACTCGTCGTGTAAGTGCTCGGGAAGTAAGCCGAAAGCCAACCGAATAGATAATGGACTAGGAATACCGTCCTAAAATTCCCTGGGAAGGCCTCTCCCCATACTAGCCCCGGTCCATCTCCCCCTTTATATGGCTTGCCCCAAGGTCGTAATAGATGCTGCATAGCACCGGTTGTGCCAAGGCATACTGACATCATCGCACCATGTCACAGACTGCGAAGAAACAACCTGGTCGGATCACATCGCTGGACCCAGGAATGAAAAACTTACATAGAAAAAGAGCCAAGTATGCACCAAGATAAAGGATGTCTCTCATGGACCAGCGTACGAAGGTTGCAGAAATGATTTTCGCACTCTCTTTTCCCTTATCGCCCAGAATGCAGTATTCAGGCTCGACTGCATCTAGGCGCTCACCATAGAAGAGTCTAATCCAGTGAGAAAAGCTCACTTAGCCATCGTTGGCCTACGAGCTGAGTAGCTGATAGATCTCAAATCTCTCCCGAAGGCCGGGAGGACGTGTTTCACCCCCCAATGGTTTCCTTCCAAAGATGACTGAGTTGTACAGGACAAAATCGTCATACATGGCCCCCCATCATTGGGAGGCCCCCAACAAAGTGCCGGTCCAATAAGGAGCAGCCGCCCTCACCATGATCAAAGAGCCATGAATTGCTAACATGGCTTCAAGTCTCTAAACTCATAGTGTTTGGACAACAGTCAAAGTATCCCGCATAACTCTATACTACTTCTAATAAGGAAGCAAGCTTGAGGTCATCTTCATAAGCCTGGAGCACATCAAGGGTCCAAGGGCTATACCCCTTCACAAACTGATGTTCCCCCGGCATTCAAAGTCCATCGGGGCACCAAATAAATACCTTTGTCTTGGCCATCTGTTTCCCGAGGCTAGGAAGGGCCTTGCTAGAAGCCAAATCTTGGTGCAAGAAATGGAATATTGGGATTCCCTCCTCCCGGACTATCGATTCCTCGTCTTCAGTCACTTGGAGCGCGGGTGGGCCTTGTAAGCCATATAGGCTCCCCTCTCACAAGATTGACACATGTGAAAGAGTCAGTCCCAGGCTAAACCTGGGAAGGTTCCTGCTCGCCCAAATAAGTCATGGATACACAAAAAAGCCTGTATAAAAAGCAAAAAAGGGAAGACACAAGGCCTGGCAAAACTTTGGCAAAACCTCCCCTGTAAATCGGACTTTTGACAAAGAAGGTGTCTGACCAATCCAAGGTACCCCGAGGAATGCTCAGGGAAGGAACTTAACTGTGAGACGTACCCAAGCAAGACGAACCCCAATAGAGCCTCCTTCCATTCAGGTGAAATCCATGCAGAAGAACTTAGAAAGCACTAAAAATAATTAAAACACATTAAAAGTGCTTAAAAAGCATTAAAAGTACTCAAAAAGCATTGAAAGTGTTAAATGTACTATGAAAGCATAAAAAACGCCCAAAAAGCAGTTAAAGCACTTAAAAGTGCTTAAAATGCTTTAAAACGCGTTTAAAAGTACTTAAAAGGCATTTAAAATGCTTAAAAGTGCTTAAAATTCTTGAAGACCACTTAAAATGCTTCAAAAGCACCTTAAAGGCTTTAAAGCACTTGAAATGCTTAAAAAGCACCAAAAATGCTTAAAAACACTAAAAGTGTTAAGTAAGTGTTAAAAATGTTCGAGGGAATGCTAAGGTGCTTAATGAGCGCAAGAAATACTTAAGTGCTAAAATAAGCATATAAAGTGCTAAGGAGCATGGGAAGAACAAAAGAATCATGAGGGAGTCGGCTAACCAAATTCCAGAGTACCAGATGCCCCTGCCATCAGACCTTGCCTTAAAGAAAAAAACCCTTTTGCAAGCCCACTTTCTCACTCTAGAAGGCTCCCTTAATTTCTCTCGCTACAATTTTAAAAATGAGTGAGTGATCAAAAGTGAACCCTCTCCCACTCTTATATACGCCCTTTTTAAAAAAGGTTTTTTTTCACCTTTCCTCGATAACCCCTCTCAAATCCTATATTCCAACCCAGTCCATGAATACTTTTGGGTTATTTCAAAAAAAGAAAAAAACCACTTAGAGAAAAGATTAATCCAGAAGACACAATTTCTCTTGAAGTTGCTTGTTTAAAACAAAATTTGGGGAGGGCCAAAATAGTCAACTGAGTCAAACGGCATCAGCATCGCATGAAACCGGTGCCAGGACATGCAAAAAAATAATCCAAGCAAGAAGGGCCTCACTCACCGTCAAAAGAGGGCTTCTGGGTCTGGCGGCCATGCCCATTTAGGGCCCATCGGACCCTCTTTTTTCTCTCTCCTCTCTCTTCATAATTGGGTCAGGCTGAGCCTTCGGCCCAAACCCCAGCCCGAGCCCTCTCTCTCTTTCTCACACATGCATCCCCCCTCTCCCCTTGCCATTGGGCCGGGCTGGGTTGAGCCCGAGCCTGAGTCTCCTCTCTCTCATGCATGCATCTACGTGTGCACATCATTCTCTCTCCTCTTTGTGCAAGGCCCAAGCCAGGCTCCTACCCCGAGCCTGTGCCCATACGATTGCCCCCTTCTCTCTCATGTGCACGCACGCATGTGCTTCTCCCCCACATGCGTGCGACCACTTCTCTCTCTCTTACGCACATGCCCCCTTCTCATACGTGCCAAAATATCTCTCTTCTCCTCGTGGTAGTCTTTCTCTCTCCTCTATGCACCCCACACGCACGTGTTCTCCCATGCATGTCGTCCTCTCTCTTCTACACTCTTCCCCCTTGCGCACACATTTTTACCACGCACGAATGTTTCTCTCCTCCTCGCAAGCTCCACTTCTCTCTCTCATTGTTCACTCGTATACCCAACCTCTCCTCACATGCACCCTGTCTTCACACTCTCTCTCTACACCGTGAGGTCTTCTCACAAACCACCCCCACTTCATGCACATCTATCACTATGCAATATCCCTGCTCCATCATCTCATGCTTACTCCGTTCATCCTTAATAAAAAGTCACCTCATTCCCCAGTAAATCGAACCATCCCATGCTCATCCCTCACAAGAGCTCACTACATTCCCTAGTGAGTCGTACCCTCCATCACTAAACCTTCATCACGCACAAGAGCTCACTCCACTCCCCAGTGAGCTGTACCCTTCATGGTCACCATGAGACTACCGCCCATGTACCAGTCCACTATCCCTTGGCCAAATTGCACCCTTCACAAACCACCATATTTCCCAGTAAACCTTTACCATGTTTTCAGCCTCATTTAAAATTAAAATGGGCGCTACCACCCCGATTACCCATCTTCAGCCCAATTTAGCCTTGTCAAAGACAACCTTCAAGACCAACATCCACATCCATCAAATACATTATAAATAATAATAAATAAACATGAGCAGACATGCTCATGAAACTATGGCTAAAAATGCTTAAAGAAAAAAGGGCATAGTAAAAACCGAAAGGGTACCATGAGTAAAAATGACAGACGGGCATGCTCATGAAACGATGAGTAAGAGTGTTCTTTAAAGAAAGAACTAAACACAGTGAAAACCAGAAAGGGCACCGTGAGTAAAAATGGGAAAGAAGGTGGACGTGACCGTGAGGTCACGGGTAAATGGACCTAATAAAATAAGGAACTTGGTGAAAACCATTCTACGGCACCACTTCCCCTCTATTCAGCTGAAATCTCGAAAGGGCATCTGAACCAATAAGCAAGTTGATGCAGTGCTTGCCTCCACGGGCGGCTTCAGCCAACACTCCAGACAAAAAAACCCGGTAGTTTGGGAGTCAACATCCTTCAAAAGAGGGTACCCTACTACTAGAACCATAATGAGCTTAAGAAATTCCAACAACCTGGGTCAATCCCTGAGAAGACCCAAAAAATCAGAAAAATCAACAAAAAGAGTTCATTCTTAAGAAGTCACCAAAAAGAAGAAAGCCATGCCGACAATACTAAGATGCTCCCAAAAGGCGATAGACTGTTAAGCCTGACTAATACCTCCACCGACATCTAAGGTAACAGTCTCCCTAAGGTTCCTAGTTGTTGATGGTCTAGACTTTTCACGATGGCCAATAAAAAGCCCCTGACTAGACCCGGTGAGATTGGGGCTTCAAGCCCCAAAGAGACTGTCTCATCAAAATCCTCACTTATCGATGGTTCAGACTTTTCAAGATGGCCAACAAAAAGCCCCTGACTGGATCCGGTAGACTGGGGCCCAATAGCCACCCCGCTTATCAAACAAACTCCAAACCCTAATGTCGCAGTTCATATGCCCCATTAAGGGACCTCGACTATCTATCCGGAGTAGAAACGTCTCATGAAGCTGGAAGAAAGCCCTTAAGCAATTCCCCCACCAGAAGACTAAAAAGAAAACCTGATTGATTGGAAAGAAAGCCCTTAGGCAAGGCCCCCGACTGCCAGACAAACCCTGAGTCTGACTAATTGGGTCTACAAGCCATTAAGCAAGGCCCTTACTTGTTGGAGCCAAAAAGAAGGGCTGCTGAAGTGGGAAGAAAAGCCCTTAAGCAAGCCCCCCACCAGTGCCTCAAATCTCTTCTCCCCCAAAAGTCTTGACGACCCTAAGTCTACAAGCCCTTAAACAAGGCCCCCAGCCGTTGAAGAACCTCAATCATCCCCTAGGTAAGAAGCTTGGCAAAATTTTCCCTTTGCTATTTGTGTTGATGCCGGTGGTCGAGACGAAAAATGAAAGCCAAATGACCAATTTTGATTTTGAATGTTGTCCTTCTCACTTCTCTTGAAGTACAACATTCGACGGAGCAAGCTGTTATATGGTATTTGTCAACACTTGTATCCCCAGTACAAATAAAGAGGAAGCCAATTGCGACCAAGGCCCACAGTTATCAAAATGCATGTGGACTACGGAAGTACTGTTAAAATAGATCTGAAGCGAATTTTTTAAAGGCTTTGGATCAGTCCCAAACGCATGGGGGGGTAGAACTTGAGTCATTGAGAACACCCGCCAAGTTTCATCTGGATCCGATGACGTTAAGGTGGATCACACACAAAACAAGTTTTCAAATTCGGCCCGTAACATGCTGAAAAGCACCTTAACTACAACCCTATCACCGGGGCCTTAGATGATCACCAAACCACTTTCTTTGGATTCAGAACGTTCGAAAACCTCCATATATCAAATTTCAGCTCATTCGAACATTTCTGGACCATTCTGCGGCCAACTTACCCAAAGTGTGGGTTACACACTATTCTAGTGCACCATCGGTGAACTAATTTCCATTTATGAAAACTGTCTTATGATTTCGAATCACATTAAAAAAGGTCATAACTTCTCTATTTTAAGTCTGATCGAGCCCAAATTTCAGGAAGTTCTTCGTCTCGCCAACGTGCACGTTTTGATATATGGCACGGCCTGTGACGGGGCCCGAGATGGAAGAAATCCTAGATAGAAGTTGTTCAAAAAAACTCATGTATTGCAGATTTTTGCAAGAAGGAGATCCCTTCAATCAAACGGTCATATCACGAAGCCCCGACCTCCGATCAACTTGAAAACAGATCTGTTGCGACGATGACATCGAGGGCTTCGATCCAAAGTGAACATCATATGTGATAAATGACCATAAAGGTTGTGTTTTGAGGTTGCAAAAAGAGGTATTTTCCTACTACTAGAATCGATATTCCGACAACTTCCCCAATTCAAAAAGTGGAGGTCCGGTCACCAAATCGAGTCATTCTTGTCACAAAAAGATCATGACAGCTTCCCTGTCGTTCTAAGATAGAAATATCAAGCTAAAACGTCAAGGAATGGACAAGATCTAAGATTATAAATTTCTCATCTTTTACCCAATTTTTTCAAGAGCTCAACACTTCGATTCGAGGATCAAGTAATATGTCAAAACGATCACCTCGTCGAGACCATCACTTTTGCGGCATTCTTTTTGTCGGAATGTTACCGGAAGGGCCGAAAATGAGCCCCGAATGACCACCATAGCCCATGGCCCTTTTTTAGGGACCATCTTACCATTTTCAAGATTGTGGGTATGGGCAAAATGGTAATTTTGTCCCAAAAATGGGATTTAAATTTAAATCATAAAAATTATAATTTTAAGCAATTAGAGTTAGCTTTGAGCATCCACCCTTGTTCCAAGGGGGTTCTATATAAGCATTGCATGATCATTTGTAAAAGCTCTCTTGCCCATAAGCTCAAAAACTAATGAAATTACGTTGAGTTTCCTTGGCTTGCAATATTTTTGTCTATATCCCTTTCCCCAAAAGAGAAGAGAGAGAAAACTTTCCCACACAAGAGAATACCCTTAGAACTTCTCATTTCCTACCAAGGACCCCTTGCTTCCTACTTAGAACTATTCACTCACAACCTCGCCCTTAGTCCAATTCAAAGGCCACACTAGGTAACCCCCCACTCTCTCTTTCCTCCCCAATCCTCTCTTCCCCTCTCTTTTACCTCTTTTTCTCTCTTTTCTCTCATTCTCTCTCTCTCTCTCCTCACACCCAACCAGGTTGACGGCTAAGACGTCAGCCCGTTCCCTTTTCTCCCTCTCTCTCCTCCTTCCCTCTCTTTCTCTCCCCCTCTTTTTCTCTCTCTGTCTACTCGCACCCAACCGCTTCGACAGTTAAGCCGTCAGCCCGTCCCC
>NW_006499997.1:1601814-1613405 GCF_000471905.2 Amborella trichopoda | reverse complement strand
TTTTTCCCTCTCTCCCTCTCTCTCTCTATCTCTCTCGATTGAGGCAGCAGCTACGCCGCCGACTCCTCTCGTGTTTCTCTTTCTTCACTCTCTCCCTCTCTCTCTCGTGCACGAGCTTCTTCTAGCGTGTGCACCTCCCCCTTTCTCCTCTCCCTCTCTCTTTCCTCTCTCTTCTCTCTCTCGATTTCTCCCGCTCTCTCTTTCTTTCCCTTCTCTCCCTCACTCTCTCTATTGATCCCCTTTCTTCCCTCTCTTTCCCCCCACTCTCTCTCAGTCTCTCTCTTTCTCGTCCTCTCTCTCGGTTTCTCTAGCTCTCTCTTTCTCTCTCTCTCGTTCTCCCTCTTCTTTCTATATCTTTCTCACTCTCTCCCGATTTCTCTCTCTTTCTCACCCTCTCTCTCTCGATCCTTTTCTTTCGCACTTCCTTCCTCACCTTCTCTCTTTCTTCCTCGCTCTCTCTTATTTTCTCTCTCTATTTCTCTCGTTCTCTCTCGATTTCTCTCTCTCACCCTCTCTTTCTTCCCTGCTCTTCACTCGCTCCCTCTCTTTCCTCTCTTTCCCTCTCTCACCTGCTTGTTCTCTCTCCCTCCCTCTCTTCCTTTCGCTCTCTCGTTCCTCCTCCCTCTCCCTCTCTCTCTTCCTCATTTCCTCTCTCTCTTCTCCTTCTCTCTTCTTTGCTCTCTCTCTCTATCTTCCTTGCTTTCTCTCTCTCCTCCTCTCTTCTTCTCTCCTTCTCTCTTCTCTCTCTCATTCTCTTTAATCCCTTTCTCTCTTCTTATAATCCTTTCTCCATCTCTTCTAAACTCCTCCCTCTTTTCCTCTTGACTCTCTACTTCCTCGACTCTTTTTCCATCTCCCCCACCATCATGATATCCCTCTCTTGACCATATGAATCATCTTCTAGAATCTTTTCATTTATTTTTTTACTTATTTACATGAGGTTGTTTGTTAAAATGGCGCCGAAAGGCTTTCAAATTAACAAATAGGATCTTGTCATCTCCACACCCCAACCTTTTACATATATAGCCATCTAATGACAAGTAAGGGTCTTCTGACCCACTTGTCTGGTCTTCTTATGAGTGTGTGTGTGTTAGGCGTACAGTGCCAGCAAGGGAGCTAAAGCCTAACCAATCTCAGGCTAAGGGGCTTTCCATCGTGATTTATGAGGGCGCCCACAAAACGCCCGAGCGTATCTTGAACCTATGGTGAGGTAGGTCCCACCTCACACCACATAATTCTCTCTCATTAGTTGATACATGCCTGCACGTGCACCTCACATACTGTGGTTTCTGAGAAAGCGATCTCAAGCTAGACTCACACATCCGGGTCCCCGCATGATCTTAAGACTCGACGAGATCGATGCCAAACCAGGCATATATCAGAGATCCTCCTGTGTTTCGATAGGGTATTCTTTACACAACCTTTTTCTCGTCAATGTCGCTAGGGCACACTTGCAGACTAAGTTTCGTCTTCATGTTGATAGGGGATATAGGCTTACACTTATCCATTTCAAACTTTTCCTGTACTCTTTTGAAGTAAGTCGCTTGAGAAAGTTGAATGGTCCAGTTTGCTCTATTTCTTGCTATCTTGATGCCCAACAATATGAAATTTTATCAAAATCTTTCATATCAAAGTATCGTGAAAGGAATTATTTTTCTTCCAACACAAGAGCTATTGAGCTACTAATTATTAGCATATCATCCACGTATAATGATATGAGCACGACATCACTTCCACTAACTTTATTATAAATGCAATATTTTTCTTCATTCAAGGTAAACCCCGCCTGAGACAAGGTCGCTTGAAATTTAATGTACCACTGTCACAATACTTATTTTAAGCCATAAAGGGATTTTGAAGTTTACAAACTAGGTTCCCCTTTTCTTTATCTTTGAAACCCTCAGGTTGCTTCATGTATATCTCTTCTTTTAATTCCTTATTGAGAAAGGTTATTTTTACGTATATTTGATGGACCTCAAAGTCAAAATGGATAGCTATCGCAATTAGGATTCTAATGGATGGAAATTTTGCAAGAAAAGGGTTCATGATAGTCAATCCTCTCCTTTTGGTGAATCCCTTGGCTACTAGATCTAGCTTTGTATTTTTCTAGTTTCCTCTCTGAGTTAGTTTCTTCTTGAAAACCCATTTTCACCCAATAACCTTACAGTTTTGAGGTAAAGACACCAACTCCCAAACTCAGCTTTGGATAATGGATTTGTACTCTTCTTTCACGACTTCTACCCAATAGTTCTGTTCAAGATAGGTTATGGCTTCTTAGTATGTGGTAGGCTCATGCTTATCCCCAACTCTCTCATAGTACTCCCTCAGTTAGGTCAAGAGCCCGGTTGGTCTTCTAATGGGGTTTCTTCTTCTAAGCTTTTGTGGTTCAAGTTCTCGTTTTCCTACTACAATTTTGTCTTATTCATTTGCCATCATCCTCATGACACCTTACATGTTCATACTTCTTTTGTCTTACCCAATGTTTGAAAACTCATCAAGTCGAACCGGACTCGTCCAGTTCGACACGAGAATCGGCACCCCCATGCTGATTCCACCAAATAACGCTAAAACGCTTATGTCTAAAGAGAACTAGATGATTCTAAACAGTGAATCGCCCAGTGATGTCATGATTCGCATGTCGTTACAGTAAACTCACGTCCCGTGACATCATCATGCACGTGTAACTACAGTGTTTTTAGTTTTTTTTATTTTTCAATTAGGTAATAAACTTTCTTTAGTGTTTTTTTTATTTTTCAATTAAAAATTCATTATATGCCTCTACCTGTTTGTGTCATGCGTAGGTCAACGTACTAACTTACCCACCTCACTTCCACGTAGCCTACTAGAATCAGCCGTTTAAAAAGCTTATTGCCTTGCTTCTTTTATGCAGCTCTTTCATCTCACATCTCTTCGATGTGGGATAATTATATATGTTCCTTTACTTTATTCAACTCACGTGAGGGTTCATGCGTTTTAATCCCACGTCTCGTTCCTTTTAAGTTTTAAGTTTTAATATATTAGTCCACGATGGTAAACCCGACAGTGTATGTCCAACATGAATAAGACTAATGTACGTCCGATGGTAGTAATTAAATTATATAATAAAAAAAATTATTAAAAATAATAATTAGTTGCTCACCGCCCTTATCTTTCACCAAATAAAACATAAAAATTCTATTAGGCTATTATCTCATGGGATTATTTATTATATAATTAATAATTAATTGAGTAGTTAATTGAGATTAAAAATTAGTAATAGCCCATAGGATATTAAAAAAGCAAAAAATAATATTAGTTCTAGTTTATTGAATATTAAAAAATATTACTTTAGATGATATTTTAAGAGAGAAAAAATAACACTAACTCAAACCACTTTAGAAATTAATTCTGCATTGACAACCAAATCTTTTATTTTATTTATTTTAATTTATTTGTATTATAAATTATATAATGTACTATTTTTTCTTAAAGTTTTCAATAATACATTTTAAATTATTTGATATTATAAGATATTTTGGATTTGTTATTATTTGTGTAATAAAATAACTATAAAATATAAACCAACAATTTCAATTTTAGTATATAATATTATAGTTAGTTAGGTTGTAATAATTTTGGATTATAGGTAGTTAGGTTGTAATAATTTTGGATTATAGTTAGTTAGGTTGTAATAATTTTAGATTATAGTTAGTTAGGCTGTAATAAATTGGGTTTTTTTTTTTTTTTTTTTTAACGGATTAGGGTTCTCTGCCAATTCGATATTTTGGTGGCCATTTTTTCATCGATTTCAACCATTCTTTATTGTAGCCCATGTATGATTATATACTTCACCCATTATAATTCTATAATTTTTCTTCTGTTTGATGTAAATTTAATAGTTAACATACGTTCATACAGGGGAAAACATCTCAAGATTCGCATATTATGAAAAAAATGAAAGTTAATATGATAGCACCCTCATTTCTTATCGGATTCCTAAAAAACAACATTTATAATGAATTTTACTAATTTTTTTAGATTTTTTCTAAAGCTTAATCCGATCGATTCGGCCGATTTCCTATCTAGATCGCCGATTCACCGATTCAGATGGATTTTTGGCATACCCGATCCAGAGCACCGATCCGTTTTTTAGACCACTGGTCTTACCCCTTCATCGTACCAATCACCACCATAACCCATTACACCTCACTCTCACTTACCTCAGCCCCCATCTCTATGCCCTCATATTCTCTTCATCCATCACACCCGCAACAAGGCCTTGCTGCACTACTGTCGGCCCTCCATGTGTCCCTCACAATTTCGTCCTATCTTCTCGAAAAGCTCCCCACATGGGCATCCCTCAGAGACATGAGTCAAGAAAGTCTGGATAAAATCGGACCCTAAACCCTCTCGGAAGCCATCAAGTTCTTGGCTTTCGAGAATAAGACTCTTATTCACCCTATGAAGGCCAGTCCGATGAAGAAAAATTTAGTGCAGTACCTGAATTTTGTGAGGTCAAACCTTTCGATACCCATATCTTTGGAGGTGTCCCCATGTCGCAATGTCCCTTAATAGGCCCATCTCATCCTTAACGGAAAGTTTATCCCGCTGTAAGAGTGTTGAAAGTGGCATCCTCCCATATTTTCCAGTGGATCACACTCTTAGACACTATGCTACCGATCCCTACCACATGGCCTTAAACTGTTTGGAACTTCGGCATCTCCAAACTCACTTTAGTAGCCCCAAAGGAATAAAAAATTAGGTCATAGTGTAAACCCAAAAGGGGGTCAAGAGTAAAAATGGAAAAAAAAAATGCGGACATGGCCACGAAACCATGGATAAATATGCCATAGAAAAAAGAAAAAATCTGGGTGTGGTGACCTGAAAGGGTATCACAAATAAAAGTGGAAAAGGCCCCGAAGTGGCTATGAAGCTATGGGTAAAACAATCGAAAGGGTGCCATAAATAAAAATGAAAAAAATGAAGGGTCTAAAAGCTAAAAAATAAAGAAGATGATAAAACCATTATGCAGCTCCTCTCCAACAAAGTTCAAGTGAAAACCTGATCAGGTACCTCGACAAACCTGATGGATGCAAAGCCCGTTTCAAGCAGCCTCGATCAAAAGTCGAGTTTCGCGGCACCCTTAAAAGGTCTCATGAACCCCAAAAAAAAAAAAAAAAAAAATCAAAACAGAACTAAACCAAGTCAAAATGCCGGAGCACCTTTGAAGCCCCAGGCAAACCAAATCAAATTTCTGGCGCACACCTCTACATGGTCCACCGGGCAAACCAAATCAAATCAAATTCCAGCCCACCCCCACAGGGTCCCTCACGCAAATCAAGTCAAATGCCCATGCACCCCTACAAGACTCGGGCAAATCACAACTAAAATTTCTAGCAAATCCCTACAAGGTTTCTGGGCAAATCAAATCAACCTTTTAGCGCATCGCTACAAGGTCTCCTGAGAAATCAAACCAAATTTTGGCGCAATGAGAACATCCCTTATAAGGTGCCCACTGAAACACCCACTGGTTGCCCTTTGGAAAGCTAAACGTGATCTACCCCTTCTCCAAAGGACCTGTTGATGCCATTGATCGGAAAACAAAATTGGGGAAAGAGAATGGGCGGTTTTGTTCCAAATGTCCTGCTTTTGGCTTCTCTCAAAGGCGCGACATTCCGGGGGGGCAATTTCTTTGCGCATATTCTTAACGTACCACGTTGAGAATAACAGAGGCAACGGTTGCAACTGTGGCTTTTGGGTACCAAATATGCTCAAAAAATTCGTGGAAGCACAGATGATCCATGTTTCAAGGCTCCCCTGGGTCAAAAGAAGTGAAGTTCTCACTTTCCCACTACTGCGGACTCACCCAATAAAAGTATTTTGAAAAGCATTCGGATGACCTCAGAACGGAACCAAAAGAAGTGTGAAGATAGATATTATCACCATGAAAGACATCCTCATAGCTCAATCAGATACCGGAGCGCAAAGGAATAGGAAAGTCGACACAAGGGGACCGTACACCACATGTATAAGGGTACAGAGAATGTAAAAAAGATGAAAATTCCTAGAATTTAATCTCAAATAGATTCAGGACCGTCATGGATGGACTCTGAAGGTCTCGAAATCCTTAAACCCCAAATTTTGTCTTAATCACACTCGTCGGTTCGACTTTCCGAAAATGGGTATATGACATACCACCCTAACATTACAATCTAAGAACACTTCCACAAATGACAAATCCCACTTATGGCTTCGGGCGGACTTACTTCTGTTAGACCCCAACCTATATATTCCTCTAGAGTTCCTCGGGTAGCTCTAGGGAATTCCATTCTACAGGGTAGGCACTACTGAAATTTCATCGGCTTTGGATAAGTTCCCCCCTTTCCCCCACTTCTAACCCAAGCCCACTTTGTTGAACCACTCAAACCCCCTCCTTAGCCAAGACACACTTGAACCCACTTGACCTAAACCATGCGAACCCATCTAGCCTAACCCAAACGAATCCACCTACCCAAACTCATACGAACCCACCTAGTCAAACCCATACAAATCCACCTAGTTACCACACGAACTCACTTAGCCAAACCCACTAGAGCCCACTCAACCTATCCCATTTAACCTAGCCCATTTCAATCAAAACCGACTCCTATCCAACCTAACTTAGACCTAGTCCACATCTAGGTCCACCAAAAACCAAATCATGATGGACTTGTAGGAACCCTATTGGAACCTATGAGTGTGCAACCCCTAGACCAAGTGCGACAAGAAGTGCAAGGGAACGAGATCCAAACCATGCTCCAAGCGTGCAGGTAGCAGAGGCATAGGTCCGGCTCCCCACCCTCCAGCCAACGAGCATCAGAAGGCATCAAAAGACAAGATCTAAGAGGGCTATGGCCAGGGCACATCCAAACCCACGTCAATAAATTTTTGCATCTTGTACTTCTTACCTCAATAAAATCAATTATGTTGGTTTGTCATCCGCATACCTTATCTGCACACATATCTTGGGGTCACGCGAGCACACAAATGCACATGGGAAACGCAGGGGACCGGCCAACCAATGAGGCCATGAACTCAACCTATGAGTCGAATCTCATCCTAATTTGGTCGTGAGACCTGGTGGTTTCCTAGTCCAGCCTAATTAGGTAATCACAACACAAAGAGGTTAAAAAATGTTACCCTATTGGAAAAGGTTCAAGGTGGAGTTCCTAACTAGAAAAATCGTAAATATGGATCAGTCAGGGCACACGTGATCCCGAGCCAACCTTTATAGACTGTGCTACTGGGTCCTAGTATGTATTAGGTGCTCTTAAATGTAGCAATAGTAGAGGGGTGTTCAAATTAAAGTTGCACAACTCCAAACTGTCCCGACTCTAGAAGCTGGGTACTCCTCATGACTTTAACACTGATTTTTAGGTTTTTGAAAAAGCTGAAGTGGTTCTTTGCTAGTTGTGTGCGAGAAGTGTGGAAAGTGGCACTTCTTGTGAATGTGGTGCAAATTTGTGGGGAGCACATAACAAAATAAACAAGAAAATATTATATGCAATTATAGCATCACAAATATCAAATGGAACCTAGGAAATACTCAAGAAGGGGCTGAGAAAATGTGGGTGCAATGAACTCTCAATTATGGTAAAATCGAGTAGGGATTTTAGGCCAAAAATGGGAGATATGATCAAGCATGTGAGAGCAACAATTTTGGTTGAGTGCGGCCTATGATCTAATCAATTCAAGAAATCATAATGAATCAAATTCCTCCCTGATTTCTCAAGAAAACCTTAGTAAATATAGCAGCAATGTAATGGCCAAAATATGAATAGAAATTGCTCAAAAGTAACAGTAACTGGGCCATGACAGGAGAAATTTGAGCATAAAGAGGTCTGTGCATAATTCAACTTAGGATCTAAAGGAATATCAAATACCTTTCTGTTTTCTCGGGTTTTCTCAGTCAATTGTAGGCCCTTGATAATGGCATGGAACTCCCTGGCTCAAGCTTTGGCCATGGAAGTATGCAGGCATGGCCTCCTCTCTCTGTCTCTCTCAATGGGACGTGCCCCTTATAGGTTACTCTCTGTTTCTCTTTCTCACTCTAAGTAGGGGGTGGAGACCTTGTGGAATGGTGATGAGAGGTAGAGCTATCTATTTATAGGCTTTGGGAGAAGGTGTGTAAAAAGTCCATTAAAAAGTCATATAGAAAATCGATTAAAGGGATCTATAAAGTGAGAGAAAGCTTGGTTCTATCTATTCCTCTCTAGTCTCTGTCACAGATCTAGGGTTTGAGATTTAACATCATCATCTCCTAATTTAAATTTTATTTCCAAATTTTTCTCCATTTGAATTTTCCATTTTCATTCAAATTTCATTTTTAAAGATTCAAACTCAAATATTTCAAATGGTCACATTTGCCCATAGTGAATTTGATTAATTTGTGAGAGAAATGAAGTACCTAATAATTTTTGGAACTTAGTTTGAAATTTTATTAGACCCATTTGTAAATGATTTCAATGAGAGAGCAACAAGACATTCAAGTGGATATTTTCATTTTCACTTGCCCTTAGGTTTTCATCATAATTTCAAACCCTCTACCATTTCTAAAAAGATCCTCATGTGCCGCATATGCACTTCATATGCAAATTTGACAATGTGACAAATTTCACTTAAGTTATGACACAAAAAAAACGTCTCCAAGAGAAGTCACAAAACAAACTAGGCCATTAGGCTAGACCTAGGAAGCTGGTATGGCCCATTTGGCCCTAATGTTGAGCCCATCTGGGTGAATTATATACGGTCGCTTAGCCACTTAAGCCCCACATGAGTCAAACCTATGACTATAACCTCATTTGAGATTTTCTCAAAAGAATTTTCTCAAAAAAGTTCTTACACTGAAAAAAAATCTATAAATTCTCAAAAATTACAAAAAATATATTTTTAAGTTTATTTTATTATTTTGAATTGATTTGAACCTCATAAAAATATTTAGAGAGAAATTAAGTACTTTTAAGAAAATGAAACTTGACTAAGATGCGCACTTCCCTCGGCGAGTTTCAAAAACCTAAGTGGTTTTCTCAAATTGACTCAATGGCACCCATAACTCATGGACTCAAGTCGAGGCTCACACCTGGCTCATCAAAGTCAACCTAATAGATCGTTGAGTTTTGAAATATGGTGGATTGCATGTGCACCTTTCAAAGACATGCACTCTTACAAATGTGGGGTCCTCTTTCAAGCATATATATGTAACTTTCTGGTGAATTAACATGGAAAAAACTGGCTTCCTTTTTTTTTGTAATTGTTAAATGCACATGTTGTGAGATGACTAATGCCGAGGATTTTAACTGTCATATTCTTGCCGATATATGGGTCCTCTCTCAAGCACATTTATGTAACTCTTTCGGGTGGATCAACAACAAAAAAAAATGGCTTCCCTCTTTTAATTATTATATATACATGCTGTGAGCTTAATACTATCAAGGATTTTAGCTTTTTCGACACAAGTCAAACCGTCTCACACATTGCTCACAATAATTCTCAATCATTATCATAGTAAAACTTGAGCTGCAATAATTCTCAAAACTATAAACACAGTCAATCATAAATCACAGAAATGCTCAAAAATATACATTGGCTCTATCACAATCACAATATATCACAGGTATGATGTCACAGGAATCACTACTGACCTTGACCAAGGGATTATAATCAATCCTCAAGGCTGAATTGTTGGGTTTATGTGGCCTTTAAAGGCCTTATGAGTGCATGTAAAATGAAATAATATAGTGGAATATGTACTCAGTGGGAGTGTGGTCCCTCGTGGACCATACTAAGAAAACGATGGATTGCTGATACCGATCTGTGCTTAATGATCTAGGCCAGTCGGTTGGGAAAAACCCATGTTACCTGAGCATGAAGAACAAATTGATAAGGGTTTATGGGTTAGCCCTTGATGAGGTCGAAGAACATGCCCGGATGAGTGAGCTGAGGGACTGTGTGATGTGTGTGATGGTGACCTACTGAGATGGGGGCCAAAACCTCATCCATGTTCCATCACACAGCATGCATATTGATAGATCGTTCGAGAAAGCCAGATGTCCACCTTTGAGTGAAGCGTATGCATGTGCGAGAGATACCCCTATGCGTTATAGAGTTGTGGTCGCATTAGGTCGTGGTAACCTTGACTTGTCTCTAAGGGAGGACCTGTAATCCACAGATTAGGATTGTGACCCCTTGATTCATTGACCAGACTTTAGTGACCCACTAACAAGCCCATGTTTGGACTGTGGGTCATGGAAAACACTCGGTAGGTTCGATAAAAGCTAGTGTGATCTGCAGTCCATAATTGAAGGTGGGGTACCCCGTTATTATAGATTGGATTCCTAAAACTATGTGGATATTTTTTCTATCATATTAATTTAATTGTGTTTAATTTTATTATTGGAATGATTTTAGTTTTATTATTTGAATTTTTATGAATCTCTCAATATTTTATTTGTGATTTTTGGACTTATAAAAATACAATTATTGTTCTTACAAAGTTATAAAAATTCAAATATATATTTTTAATTGTTTTATTCAATTTTAAAAATAATATTTTCTTTATAATATTCCATGGGGGCCTATAGTGTACATGGGCCCACCATGTGGCATGTGGGTGGGGGCCCACTTTTACCACAAAATGGTGGCACGCCCCACCTTCTTTGGATTCTCTTGTTTGCTTTTAAGATAAGGTTAGTTTGATTTGTGGCATGTGGTCAAATCTTGAAAGGGATATATTGACCATGGCTTTATCTATTTTATAGCAAATTTGTTTTAAAGAGATATGGTCAATTTGAATTGATATGGATCTTATCTTATTTATATTTGGTAGTATTTATCTACTTGATATTATTTGACATATCCTTATGGAATATGTGACATGAATCGTGCAATTTTATAGAATGCAGTATATTTATTTTATTTAAATATATTGATGGGAAAATTATTTAAGAAAGGGGAATAATAGTTCATGCACTTTTCATAATGTTGATGGCGCATCTAAGGAATGGATAGCTCAAATCTCTTACCCCACAAGTCACCCTTGATCGACGGTCTATGTTCAATCTCACAAGAAGAGGCAAGCCAAGGAAAATCCTAAGAAACCGTAATCTTATTCAAAGCTTATAAAAAGGGATTATCTTTGCCCAAACATATCTACGCCTTATCTCTTGTACCTAATTCCCACTTTCTCTCTCATATCTCAAAAAAGGGGGCTCGCACCACTATCTCATGTTTGATCTCTCTCTCTCACATTGTAAAAGAACCTAAGAGTTTAGGTTATGGAGTTCTTCTCTCATATCTCTCAAATACAGATTTACGGCTAAGGGTTTTAGGATTTAGCAAAAAGAGAATCTATCTCTCTCAAACTAGGTTACTAAGAGAATTCACCTAGGGTTTGAGTTTGTGATCAAATGGGTTCATGTTCCATTGGTGTGGCCTGGCCGAAATTTGCTTTTCCGGTTCAGGATTGAAGCTAGAACGTTGATCCCGTGCCATCGGATGGTGGTGACTCGGTGTGGGGTATAATAAGCCTGGTTGAGGTAATCTTCGGCGCTCTTCTTTTTTTGTTTCTTGCAATC
>NW_006499997.1:1569845-1596514 GCF_000471905.2 Amborella trichopoda | reverse complement strand
AAATAAAATGTATTCCCCAGTAAAAGATCATATAGGTCTTTGTTTCATGAATGCCCGATTCTCATGTACCCTTTTGGTCCAATGTCTTGTGACTCTATAGACGTTTTCTGGGTCCCAATTCGTACAAACCTAGTAACTCACATAAATTTAGTAAAGATCCATGCTCCCACTGAAACTAACAATGATAAGAAAAACAATGGTGTTAAGGCCTTGAAACGCCATAAATCCAACAATAACCACTGGCTCTTCTATAATCCAATGTGTATCTAGGTTTCCCTTCCCAACTATAAAACATCATTTCCGTTCTCCACAAAATCCTAAAAAGATAAAAAAACAATAAAATTCCCCATTTGCAATTTTTGAATTACTATTTCTAACATGGGTGCGTGGAATGATGAGGAATTAAGGGAACGTATTGCTACATTCCATTACTAGATTGACAAACCTCTACAATGGATTCAAACACTTCTAAAGAAATTGAGATAGAAAAACAATGGATGATTTAAGATTTTAGGAAAGGTCTGAAAGGGTGATGAAAGGCGTTGAACCATTCATCAATGTACTATGCTTACTTGATGGATAAGAAAAAACCAATAACATGATATTTATTACGAGTCCATGTATCCTGCAAAAGAAGCCATTACCAAGGAATTCTACAAATAAAATAAATAAATAAATAAAAATAATATCTATTAAAGATGGGAGAAACAGCTCCACCAAGTTCTCCATTCCGCAAATAAAATTTACCTTTCATCTTTTAATTATTTTTTGAGAACCGAAGATTGATAACCCAAGATACATGGAAGAAGAAGATGACAACAGGGATACCAACCCTGTGAGATTGATAGTAAAAAATAAAAAAATAAAAAAATAAAAAAGAAAAAAAAATAAAAAGAGAAAGAAAGATTGACAGTAATGTGAGGGGTGATGCACGTGAGATTCGAAGGGAAACCACAAAGAATGAGATTGTGATGAATGGATAGGGCTACCCAATAAATGGATGTTGGACTGCTGCCAGCCACGTAGAAGATGAGGGGGACGCTAGGGCTGATGCTCACACGGATGTAACAATTGGCAGAAGAGAAGACAAACCACATGGTTTACGTAGGAGATTTTGGTGGCATGTAGGTAATAGAGAGATGAGGGATCAAAGTTTTTGGACTCGGTGGAGTCCACTTTGTCCCAGCCGAGTTTTGGAATACCTTGAGTTGGGTGTACAATTGATGCATGATGCAGTGAGAGAATAAACTCAGAAAAATAACAATAAAGCATGATGCAGGAGAGAATAAACTCAAAAAAATAACAATAAAAAAAAAAGATTGGGAGACTGTACCATTTCTCAAAGGTCTGCAAAGGAATCCACCCTAAAACAATCTCTTTGTGAAAAGAAATTCTATTCTATTAATTCAATCTGATTTACAATGAAAGGAAACCTCCTTTTAAATAGACTAATAAAAAAAAGATAAGTAAAAAAAAAACCTACTCTACACGCATTCTCTTATTTTATCTCTCCTCCCTATTTTCTCTCATCCCTATTTTTTCTCCTTTAACTTCTAACACATCCTTAATTTTTCTCTCTTAACTTCACATGCTAAATAAATAGCCATTTTACCAAAGCTTCCCTATTATTGAAAAGATAAAACTCCCCTTAGATTTAACCTTATCTTATATATATTCCAAACTCCCCTTAGATTCCTATTTATATTCCAAACTCCCCTTAGATTCCTATTTATATTCCAAACTCCCCTTAGATTCCTATTTATATTCAAACTCCCGTTAGATTTAATCTTATCCTATTTACATTCCGAAACTAACCAACCCAATCGATGAATATCAAACACAAGATAAACTCATGCCCATTTAATTATCCGTACGCACTCCCTATTCTTAACAAAAGAATAAAATTAAAATAACCCTAATAATCTAAACTAACATAATTCTTAAAAATCTCAAAATATACCTCTTAATTAAAGTACATAAAAAATTGACATGAGGTCATTCCATGACTGCATAAATCTCCTATGGTTGGAGAAAACTCGTCCTTGAGTTTTGAAGAGGGCTAGGATGAGATCTACATCAGACCCACATCTTTCTTTTGATGTCTTCTTCTTTGGCTCTAAAAATATAAATGGTTGTGAAAACACGTCAAAGAATGGATCAAAATATGAAGAAAGAGGGATTAATGCAAATATCTTGAACTCAGCCATCCTTTCATCATTTATAGGCATGTGATTGACATTGTCCTCCAAATCCAACACCTTCTCTGATATAGGATATTCCACATGATTTTCGATATGGATAGGAAGCTTGATCTCAGGAATATCGTTTTTTATAGGAACGACATGAAAGTCACCTCCTTCACCTTTATTGCCTTAATCTCCAAAGCCACTCTCCAAATTCCATTCACACCGAAGCTGAGAGACCTACTGCATGAGCTCTTCTACTCTATCAGCTAAAAGCATGAGTTTTTCTACTTTCTCCATTAGGGCTTGAACTTTCTGAGCCAACAACCACAACTTTAGTCTTTCAAGGGATGCCTCCATTGAAGCCATTGTAACCCGCTCTGATACCAATTGATGCAGGGAGAGAATAAACCCAAAAAAAAAAAAGTTTGAGAGACTATACTAGCTCTTAAAAGTCTGCAAGAGAATCCACCCCAAAACAATCTATTCACGAGAACAAATTCTATTCAATTAATTCATTTTGATTTATAATAAAAAGAAACCTCCAATTAAATACACTAATAAAAAAAAGATGAGCAAAAAAAAAACCTCTCTACATCTCTACATGCACTCTCATATTTTATCCCTCCTCCCTATTTTCTCTCGTCCCTATTTTTTTCTCTCTTACCTTCTAACACATCCCTATTTTTTCTCTCTTAAATTTACGTACTAAACAGATATCCACGTTTTACCAAAGCCTCCATATTCTTAACAAAAGAATAAAATTAAAATAATTCTAATAATCTAAACTAACATAATTATTAAAAATCCCCAAAATATAACCATTAATTAAAGTACGTAAAAAATCCAAATTAGGTCATTCCATGACTGTATCAACAACTTGGGGGTTATAAACAAAAATATAAAAAAAAGTCAAAAAAAAATCCTCTTACTCTCTCAAACCCGTTTTCATTCCCTCCCCCCTCTCTCTAGCATCTTCCCCCATAATAGATCCTCCCCAAAACCATGGTTCTCTCATGCTCCCATCTTTGATAAGACCCAAAATGCATTGAACAATTAGCTTGTAGCTTATAATCGGTGTTCATAAGAATGATAGTGCTCCAATTTTTTCTGAAAAATGCAGTTTCGGTAAAAAAAATCCTAAATAAATCCCAAAAAATTATAAAAAATGTTTAAAATTTACGTGTATTATTTGTTTATATTGTCACATAAATAAAGAAAACAAAAATTTATTATAGACGTAATTGGGTTTTGGAGAAAAAATTTAGGTACCTGAAGCAATATTTTTTAGTGAACTAATAATTAAAGGAGATTACACAATATTACATAATAATAATAAAAACACTACTCAAAAGTAGTAAGATCGATGATGAAGTTCGGGATTTTTTTTAGTTTCGCTATCATGGTTGACAGGGGAAAAAAATCGTTGTGAAGCTCGGTAGAGTCTATAGGGCAGCAGTCGTACCTCATTGCTAAGTAGGAATACTATCTTGTGAAGTTCCTAAGCTATAGTCACCTAAACTTTAAGATAAAAATACAAAGAGAGAGAACCCAAACTTTAATTCATTTAATAAAAGAAAAGAACAAAGTTCATTGCACCATAGTCAAATTGTTGAGTATTCAAAATTATTGCAATTTGTTTATTTCTCATAAAGATTCGAAAATGAAACTAGAAACAACAATTGGAAGAGAGAGAGAAATGAGAGAGAGATGAGAGAGAGGTTGGGGCAAGCCTCTGTCCCAATAGTTCGAGAGAAAGAGTGAGAGAGTTGGGGTAGGCCTGCTCCAACAGAGAGAGAGAGAGATTGGGGTATGCCTCTACACCAACAGTTAGAGAGAGAGAGAGAGAGGTTGTGGTAGGCCCCTGCCCCAATAGTTAGAGAGAGAGAAAGACAGGTGAGAGAAAGAGACTCTCACCAAAGGTTGGGGCAGTCCCCTGCCCTAACAATGAGAGAAAGAGAACCCAACAAAGAGAGAGATTTTGTAAAATCGGGATAACCCAATCACCCCTTTTGAGCGAATCGGGATATCTCAAATCCCACTAGAAAGTGGTGAGCACTCCACCACAATGATTTCAACACTCAAATAACATGCCCAAGGTACAATAACAAGTGTAATATAATTGGAAAAAATTATAAAAACAATAAATCAAGCAATATGGAAAATCTTCAATGCACAACACAAATGAAAGTAGAGAATGACACCCACACATATGTGGTTCACCCAAGATGGGCTACGTCCACGGGCAAGACAACAAAGATGTATTCACTATCAAGAGGAAAACTTACAAAATTGGAGTTATGTAGAGTTACATCATACAATCTCAAGAAAAAGCTCAAACAAAAGAACTTCCTACCACAAAACTACCTACAATCGACTAATTTTTTCGATTCACCGATGCCGCGAAGAAATGCCAATAAAATGATCCAAGATAAGCCCCAAATGGTGGTGCTAGGGTTTTGTTGCAAAAATCCCCAATTTCCAACCCCAAATTTCTCTCTCTACAGGTTCCCTTTCTACCTCACTCACTCACATATTTCTCTATCTATCAAAACCCTTTTAAGAGCCTCCACTACAAAATGTCTATTGTTAGTGACAAAAATGCCTTTTAATAAAAGGGAGAATACCATAGGGCCATAAGGATTGATCTTTGCATCAATTTCAACAATCTCCACCTTGATACAAAATCACATTCTTGCCTTGCCAAATTATCACTTCTTTCCTTTATTGAGATCTAGAGAAGTTAGACTTAATTCTAACTTCTCTACTTGGTTGGTCTTTGTAAGCATATCCACAAGCTGTGTTCGGTCTTGATCTTGACCAATCAAACTTTTCCATCTTCAATAACTTGCCGGATATAGTGATATTGAACCAATATGTGCCTTGACCTCTTATGGTGAACCGGGTTCTTGGCCAAATGGATAGCACTCATATTGTCACAAAATAGTTCCATGGGCTTGCATACAATGCTCATCTCACCCATCAATCCTTCAAGCCACACGACTTCTTTTGATGCCCATCATCGCCATATACTCGGATTCGGTACTTGGCAATGCTACCATGTCTTGGAAGCTTAACATCCAACTTACCGGTCCATTTGCAAACCGAAAAACAAATACAGCAATCGACCTACCTCTATCAAGATCATCGATAAAATTTGCATCCACAAAACCTTGTAATGGAATTGAGCCCTTGCCAAATGTGATTGCATAACTAGTTGTACCTCTTAAGTACCGAAGCACCTATTTTGTTGCTTCCAAATGGACCTTTTCGGGGTTTTCCATAAATCGACTTAGAACTCCAACCGCATGCGCGATATCTGATCTTGTACATACCATGACAAACATTAAACTTACAATCGCATTTGCATAAGGAACCTTAGCCATGCTTCTTCTTTCTTCTTCCATCTTCAGACTTTGCATTGAAGACAATTTGAAGTGCAGTGCTAAGGGTTGTTTACGATGCTAAATCTGACAGATCTTCCAATGAATATCTCTCGAAATTTGCATCGTAAACAGTTTGGCGCCTACCGTGGGGCATTTCGAGCTTCATCCAAGCTCCAAAATACGATTATTATTCATTGTTTTTTACTATTTTTAGTCACAAAAAGTCTCAAAAGTCGGCTGTGACCAGGACCCAGGGGTGCTACGAAACCCTGTTTGTTATGGGCGACACCAACAGTGTCGCCCGGGCAATACCACCAGTGCCGCCCAAATCCAGGGCGACACTCCCCGTGTCGCCCAAATTTTGAAGATTCAGAATCTTTTGAAACTTTGTAGTCTTGTTCTAGGGACTCTCTTGTGACTACTCAAAATATTTCAGATCAAAATAAAATTTTTAAACATACAAAAAAAATATTTTACTTGATACAGGTATGTTCTATCTGCACTTTTATGTTTTACTCTTTTTTATTTATTTCATCAGAAATATTATTTTCATTCCTTCTGCAAGTTTATTTTAGCCTTATTGCATCAAGTTTAACAAAATAAAAATAAAAAAAATTGGGTGACACCACCAGTGTCGCCCGAGCGACACCTCCAGTGTCGCCCAATTGCAGTGGTCCTAGAAATATTCTAGGACCCCACAAACCTTTTCTAGAGCCTTTTTTGTTCTTGTTCACCAATTTGTGGCTTAAAATAAAATTTTTAAAAATACAAAAAAAATATTTTGCTTCAGATAGGTCTGCTCTGTCCCTGGCTTTCCGATTTTATTTTAGTTTGCTAATTTTGATTGAAATCATGTTTTCTCTGTTTCACCATGCTTAGTTTAACTGTATTTCATCAAAGTTAAAAGGATAAAAAAAATTAATATATATATATATATATATATATATAGACACACACAGATTGAGGGTTACTTGCACCCTCCCTGAACCGTGTCCCGTTCGAGTCACCCTCGACTCGGGCCGCGCTCGACTTAGCACAAACTGTGCTTGGTCTCACTGTTTTGATTGTCCCTTCATAGGTGTTGCCTACCCCTCCATCTATATTGTGCCTCGAGCGAGCTTCGCCTTGAAGCGCACATTGCTAGACACCACTAGTGTCAAGCGCTCATTTTATTTCTTAATTGCATTGTGCGTCTGCCTACTTGCCACTTTATTTTTGCTTACGTGCTTCTTTACACACTCCAGCACACACCGGACCGCGAATGCTTGGGAAACCAGCAATCAATCATTTCGAAAACCCCCAAAATCTGTGTTAACGGCATGAAGGGAACCTAGCTTTGAGAGTTGAGGCGATTGGGATTCGTATAACGTTAACTGTGAGCACCCATTCGTAATCATTTGCCTCAAAGCAACTCCGTGTATAGTAGGACCTAGTGAACATCCTACAACAGGAGGCCAGGATCTATGTGGGGACCTATATCAGCCTAGCCGCATTTCAATAGTTAGGAACCCACTCTCAAGCCAAGCTTACCTATAATCTAGGTCAAAACTTTTCGTGTGTTGTGCTTGCTTATTTCTATTGGTTAATCTTAGATCTCAGTCCGGACCCACTTTTGGTCTGAGCTGAACCCCTTAGGCCCAAGTCCAAGCTTGTACCAAGCTTAGCCTAGGTCCGAACAAGCTTCACAATTTGGTTCGAACTTAGGCCCTCTCTTGGTCAGAGCTGAAGGCTCGTTCCTAGTTCAACCTTGATCCAGTCCAAGTCCACACCTGGTCTGATCATCAAAACTCTTTGGTTCCAAGTTCAGGCTTATACTTAACTTAACCCAAGACCAAACCAGGTTCGAACCTAGGCCCCCTTTTGGTCCTAACCAAGGGCTCGTGCCTAGCTCAACTTTAATTCAGTCCGAGTCCATACTCGGTTTGATTATCATAACCGTCTAAGTCCAAGCCTAAGCTTGCACCCACCTTAGTTCAGGTCCGAACCAAGCTCACACCTAGGTCCGAACCTAGACCCATTCTTGGTCTGAGCCAAGACTCGTACCTATCTAGTCTAGATCTTAGTCTAGGTTCTAGCATAGGTCTAAGCTTAAAGTTTCCCCTAGAGTTTGACTAGGCTTACCCCTGTTCAGGGTCTTAACCAAAACCCATTGAGTCTATATTCCAATTTAGTCCTTGCCTAGGTCTTAGTTAGTCAGGCTAGGTCTGCCCTAAGCCATCGAGTCTAGATCTCACCCTAAGTCTAGATTCTAGAACCGAGTCAGAAGTAATCACCATGTCACTCACTCAAGGTGACTATGATGATCACCCTCAAAGCCTAACCTGCCCAAACTTAAGGACCAATCTGCTGCAATCCCTTGGGATTATCAACAGAACTCAGATCAATCCATTATCCAATGCACAGGTCTTCAATTAGAGGCAGAGTCTCAAGGGTCCACTCCTAATCCTGAGATCTGTGTGGCCCAAAAATTCGGTTCCACCCAAAAAACTTTGAATAGGGGGTCCGACCGGGCATCGTCCTACAGGGGCTTTTAGGCAACCAAATAAGGAGTTGAGTGAAGGAAGATGTTCATGCAGTATCAAACGCCAATTCCTGTAACTAAAACCAGGATAACCCTGAGGCACAACGATCTCAAAACCAAGACCCACTTAGGTCTAGGGGATCAAACCCAACCTCGAGCCATCATAGTACAGCTCATGATATCCTAAACACTATACGAAGCAGAGGTGTCAATCTAGACCGACCCTAGGCTAGATAGGCGTCCAAGCTGCCCTTAAAAGTCTAGTTGACCTAGGTTACACTGTCCATGCCCCAGCTTACGGGTCGATCCCAAACCAACTCAGTGGCATAGGTCAACCCCTAGCACAATCGAGTCAACCAATTCTTCAATCAATCCCTCTAGTTCATCCGGTCCAACAAACCGTGCAATTTCCACAACCAGTGGCGATACCTATGCGTCAGTACGCCCTTCAGACACAAATATATCAAACTGCCCCGGTGACTGCGGCTCATCAATCTCAGGCCCATGCAGGCCAACATGTACCCCAAGTATCGACTCATCAGTCTACGCTTGGGAACCCACCGACCAGTGGGCCTACTATCATGCCAAATACTCAACACGAAGGCACCCTAAAAGCGATGCATGATATGCTTGTAAGAATGGGCATGCATGAAACTCTACCCCCGAAGGCCTATGTTCATGAGACCCTTTGAGGAATGGAAGACCTTCCCCTAGAATTTGTCGTCCCAGAATTTAGAAATAAGTTCAATAGGAAGAGCGATTCAATGTGTACCTCCTCTCCATTCGAGCTTTGCAAGACAGGCCTAACCAGCTGAAGGCCATATTTTCTCAAACATTGACCGGTGAGGCCTTAAACTAGCATCGAAGAACAATGTCTTCTCGACCACACATCACTCCAGACGAGATATTCAACCTATTCGTCTCCCACTACAGCGGGTCGACACAAAGACCTCTCTCCCTGGGAGAGCTCAGTGCAACAAAACAAAACTTAGGAAAATCCTTCGAGGATTTCATCAGCTGATTTCACGAGGCGGCGATGTGGGTCATAGAATGTCCACTTACAAACCCAGCCAAAATCTCCATAGTCTTAAAGAACGCCGCTCCTGAATACAGGACCTTTTTCAGCCAAGGTCTTATCCCCCACTCTTTCAACTTCATGATTGAGCGGGTGGCGCAACATGAAAGGGCCAGAGGGACACCCCTCCACACCAGGCCCGATAATAAACCGATAACAAATTCCCAAAGTAAGAACAAAAAAAATAACAAGGGGAATGCTTCTGGTCAAGTTAATGAGATTGTCGATAACGGACTGGCTCAAGGATCAGCCACTCAACGCAACAATCAGAACCAAAACCGAAGGGGTCAGCCTAGTGCCAATACTCAAAATAATAACCAAAGGCGAGAGGATAATTTTACCCCTCTCAAAGACCCATTAGAAAAAGTGTTGGAACTACTCCTGATTAGAAATATGGTTTATCTCCCGCCACTATCTGAACCACCATTTCAGACAAGGATAAGAGCAGGTGGTGCAAATGGCATCAAAACCATACCCATGATACTCAAAACTGCTTTATTTGAAATGGGTGATTCAAGGGTTAATCAATAAGGGGGACATCGTTGTAGCACTTAGAAATCAACATGTCGAAGAACCTAATCAAAAGATGGGTATCTTCACAAATCCTCTCCCTAAAAATATGGTCACAACGACCGAAAAGCCAGGAGCTCAAGACAACTTAAAAGAGAATGTCGTCATTCACATGATTGAAAGTGGAGACGAAGAAGATGATCCCAGTCAATTCATATTTGCTTGTGATCATCACTTTCAAGAGTCCGAAGAAGATCTTTTGGGCCTTCTAAGAGGAAACCCTTCTTCTCTAAGCCTCGATAACCTTCCCAAGTGGGACCGATATGATGAAGATGACACAGTAGAGATCGATATGGTCAGGATCAACAAAAGGGAACTATCTTCCAAATAGGGGCCAACCCCTCAAAGTCTCTCATTACTCTTGTTAGAGTTGACACTATCAAACATCAGGCTGGAGAGGTTGATTTCCTAACCCGAAGAGGCCGAGTGTTCAAACTCATTCAATTGATGGCCGATACTCTCAATGAAAGAATGAGAAACAGCTCAAAAGCCAGACAACCAGTAGGGGATGCAGATCACGAGCTGAATAAAGAAATTCAAGGATCTGCAACCACCTACGATCTACGAGCTCATCTCGGGAAGATCCAGGCTCAAATCTCCATCTTGGAGCTGCTCGCCAATTTACCAGCACACAGAGCCTAGATCGAAAAGGTCCTCGCCAAGACACACATCCCGAGCAACACACAGTCGGATGAGTTGTGCGGAATGCTCAACCAACTTATGGCACCAACATCAATCGTGTTCAAGGATGATGACATCCTAGCCAACTTCAACCGCTTTCATGTCCAACCTCTGTGCATCACTATTTTTTTGCAAGGATATGATATGCAGAGAATGCTTGTTGACAATGGGGCATCCTTAAACATATGCCCTATGAAAATAGTGAAAAAGATAGGAAAAGCCCGGATGACTTCGAGCCATGTCAACTATCTATCGTTGCATGCTATGGGACCAAGAGACAAGCTGAAGGCATACTGCCTCTCACACTCAAGATCGGCCCTACTGTCTAAGTGATAAAGTTTTATGTCTTGGATATAAACCTTCATTCAACATGCTACTAGGAATACCATGGCAGCATGAAAACCTCATGGTTGACTCTACGCTCCTTCAATGCCTCAAATTTCCTACTAAAAAAGGCGACGCGAAGGTATGTGATGAACCCCCTATTTTTCTCAATCCTAGTATACATAACATGAAGCTAGACGTAGGGGTTGAGCTTGGAGAAATCCCACTCGCTTCCTTTTAACAAGCCGATTGTGCCACCTTACGCCTAAAGGCCGGCGACCCTGTTCCTCAAATTTTACAAACTTCTACATCGATGGATGACATTATCTAATATCAACAGCAATACGATTTCGGGTCCCTCAAGGCTTGGCACATGCTCTTCTCCCAAGGCTTCCAACTAGGCCAAGGCTTGGGGAGTCAAAGGCAAGGCGTAACAGAGGCAATTTCTGAATCACTCCAAGCCAAAACTGAAAAGGGGGATCGAAGAGGTCTCGAGTGTTCTCTCACCTTATTTCAAAGCCGGATGAAGCCTTCATGCCATCCGGGCTTTTGTATCTGGAGGCATTCAAAGCCTCGACCCCCTCGATTCCCATCCTTCAAAACGGCCAAAGGTGATCCTTGATTCCCCAATGGTCGGGAATTCCTCTTCCACACCTCAACACACACAAGAACTGAGAATTGAAGACCTTTTTGCTGACTTGGATTTGAAGGTACACACAATTGGCTCTAACACAGCCAAGCGTGCCTATCCACCAATTCAAACCCAGGAACAGAATTAGTCGATCACTCCTCTATCTCAAGAATTGCTGGAAGCATACCAACAACACCTTCAAGTCCCAATGCTAAAAACCGGATAGGGGCTGGGTGGCCATCTAACCACCATGCGCATCCAGCCCCCAGCATTTCTCTTGTGAGTTCCATAAGGGACACCGCTTGTGTTATTTCAAAATCTGTTAAAAATTCAAAACATGATAAAATTGATAATAATAAAAAAGAAGCTTCAAAAATGGCAAGCACTCAAGATAGCCCAATAACGGTGCACAATACCAAGACGAAGAGTTGAACGACCAAGACGAAGATCAAGAGAGCCAAGAGTCTGAAGAAATCTCTCAACCCAAGGAACTCACTACCCATGTTGAGCAATTCAAGAAGAGGTTCGATGGTGACCCAACGGCTATCATCAAAGAGACGATCGACGTAAACCTAGGAACTGAGAAGGACCCAAGGTTAATCAAGATTGGAACCTCCCTATCTCTTGAGGAGCGAGAAAATATGATTTCCTTTCTCAAGGAATATTGCGATGTCTTCGCCTAGTCATATGATGATATGCCAGGGCTAGATCCCACATTGGTACAACATCACCTAATATTCAACGAATGAGCAAAGCCTGTAAGGCAGAAACTCTGAAGTCAAAAGACCCACCTTGAGCTCAAAATCAAAGAAGAAATAGATAAACTGCTCAAGGCGAAGTTCACTACCCCCATCGATTACTCAGAATGCTTTGCCAACATAGTGGTCGTACCCAAGAAAGACGGGAGGATCCAAGTGTGTGTCGATTTCTGAGATTTCAACATGGCATGTCTCAAAGACAATTTCCCGTTACCAAACATAGATGCCTTGGTCGACAACACTGCGGGGCATGAGATGTTTTCATTCATGAACGGCTTCTCGGGCTATAACCAGATCCTCATGACAGAAGAAGACCAAACCAAGACTTCATTCATAACACAATGGGGAACCTACTGCTACTGTGTCATGCCCTTTGGCCTCAAAAATGCAGGGGAAAATTATCAACGGGCAATGATTAGCATCTTCCACGACTTAATGCATTCCATCATCGAGGACTATGTCGACGAACATTCTGGTCAAGTCGAATACCAGGTCTGATCATCTCACCAACCTAAGAATCATTTTTGAAAGACTCCGGAAACATCAACTCAAACTCAATCAACAAAAATGTGCTTTTGGGGTTGAATCCAGCAAATTACTAGGCTTTATAGTAAGCCAAATGGGCATTGAGGTGAACTGGTCCTACTAGACCAAAAACAATATCCCAAGATCATCATAGAAACAGTAATAAAAAATTGTTTATTTTTTGTATAAAACGATCATAAATCACCCCTAATAGTTAGACGTCAAACGGAGCATTTGGGATCTTTTTTTGAGACTCTATGTGTGGAAATAATATAACTAGCCGTTCACAACTGATGTTAGGTTCCTTGTCGCACAAAAGGAAATCTTATTACACAATAACCCCAATCCCTACTTGATGTGGTGAGCTCCTCACTACATCAAACCCAAACCTTAAAAGTGACTTACCAAATAGGGGCAAGTCAATTTCAAGCAAATAAGATGCTCAAGAATAATAATATGTGCAATAAATATGATAAGCTATCACTCAAATTCCCCCTCCCCGGAACATCAGAGAAATCTGTGGGCTTCAAGGTCGCATATAATCCATAACGTGTTTTGTTTCAGAACTGGTAGACAAGTGCACGTCGTTTAATAAATCTTTAAGAAAGATACCCCATTCATATGGGATAATGAATGCCAAGAGGCGTTCGACCAAATCAAGAAGTACCTCACCAAACCTCCTATCCTTAGTCCTCCTAGTCCAGAAAAACCCATATTCCTTTACAAATTTGTGAAAGACAAGACTAGGGGACCAATGTTAGGACACTACGATGACCATGGAAAAGAACAAACTATATACTACATCAGCAAAACTATGGTGGACTATGAGACAAGATACACGGATGTGGAGAAGCACTGCTTGACGCATGTGTGGGTTGCTTGACACATGTGTGGGCCATGCAGAAGTTAAGACATTATGTCTTATCTCATTCAGTCAAGCTCATATTAAAAATAGACCCACTCAAGTACTTATTAGAGCGATCAATCTTTAACAGACGTTTGACAAAGTAGAGAATGCTATTGAGAGAGTTCGAGATCAAATATGTCACTCAAAAATTGATCAAATGACAAACCATGGCTGACTACTTAGTTGAACACGCACTGTCAAATAATACTCCCGTCAACACAGATCTCCCTGATGAGAACCTCTTCAGAGTTGCGGACTCAATTTGCGAGCTATACTTCGACAGTGCAAGGAACGAATACGGGTCAGGTATGAGAGTCATACTATGCTCACCCGAGAAGATTTTAATGCCAATCGCCATTAGATTGAATTTCCCATATACCAATAACATTGCCAAATATGAAGCCTTGATAGCTGGGCTCAAGAATGCCATGAAAATGAAAATCCAGCAAATACAAGTGATTGGTGACTCCTTACTCGTCGTAAACCAAGTTCAAGGGATTTGGAAGGTGAAAGAAGAAAGGGTCAAACCCTATCAAGAAAAGGTGGAAAAGATGGTCACATATTTTAAGATAATCACCTTTCAGCATGTAACTAGGAAAATAATCAGTTCGCCGACACCCATGCGACTCTTGCTTCAATGGTTGATATTCCTTTAAAAATCACCACAATGTCATTCTGCATCAGGAATAAACACGACCGTTCCCCACCAAGGATAGAAAAAGAAATAGAGGAAGAAAGTGAGAATGATGGAGAAGTGTCTCTTGTGGCTTCAGATGCGCTAGTTAAGGCAAAACCATGGTTCCACGATGTTCTGTCTCTGTTGAAAGATGGATTATATCTGAAAGAGTCACCAAAAAGGATAAAGAAGCCCTTCAAAGGTTTTCTATGGGATTCTTAGTAAGAGGTGATCTCCTGTTAGAGAAATCCTTCGATGGCATCATTCTACGGTGTCTCGATCAGTCAAAAATCGACTAGGTACTGACAGAGCTACACAATGAAGGAGGTCATTCTGGGGCAGCCACCTTAGCTCAGAAAACCAGGCACCAAGGCTATTACTAAACCACCATGGCCGAAGATTGTTGGAAGTTCATTAAGAGGTGTCTCAAATGTCAAGTACTATGTAGTTGTTTGGCACGAAAAGCTAATAACCTGCTATGGGCCTATCAGACAACTGAGAAGACTCCTACTAGCATGACCACATACTCATTGGTGTATGAGTTGGAAGCAATGCTACTCATTGAAGTTGAGATATCATCTCTCCGAGAGCTTATTCACAAAAATTCAAATGAGGAACAAAAGATCGAAGCACGAATCACTGCCCTCATTAGTTTGGATGAATGGCGACTACGAGCAACACAAAATATCATTGTTAACCAGTGTAGAGTCGAGAGGGCATACCAAAGAAAAGTTGTTCCTGAACAATTCAGAGAAGAGGACATGGTACTCAAGAAAATCTTCTACTCTTGCAAATCCACACCCTTTAAGCAAGTTCAAACCTAATTGGGAGGGACCATTCGTCGTTACTCGAGTGCACATAGGCAATTCTTACAAGATCAAAAATCAAGAAGGGTACGAACTCAACGACCTCATTAATGCGATGTATCTCAAAAAATACTACCCATAATGGGCTCAAAAGAGTGGTGAAAACCTGAAAAGGCATCACAAAGAAAAAAAAAAAAATTGGACGTGGCGAAAACCTGAAAAGGCATCAAGGGTAAAAAAACAAAAAGAATAACAAAAATCTCCAAGAAGGAGCTTCCGATTAAAAACACTCAAGTACAAACAAGTACTCGCAAGTTCCAACAATACTGCATAAGCAGACCCTGAGGACGAAAACTCCTCCTAAACTCTACAGGTTCCCAACAAAGCCAACTCAAAAAGATGTGGGAAGGTGACATGAATGGAAAACAGAAGTGACTTCGACAAACTCTGGAAGAATGTCGAGACTTCTCCAAGGTGGAAGCCTGACAAGAATCCAGGGAACTCTTCATGAACCCGCAAAGCACAAGATGAAAGCCCCAAAGGTAAAAGAACAACTTTGAGACTTTTGAGTTCTCACGATCCCACAAGGAAATCCTTTCATCATCTTTGGGTAAAACATGATAAAGAAAATGACCACCAAAGGAGTCACAGGTGGCAAAAAAGTAAGGCCAATCCCTTTTGAAAATGCTTCTTTAATTTTATTATTAAAACCTTCCATTTTTAAAACCCTTTTAGAAAAGACTTCCTCCATCACTACAAGAGGTTAAACTGTGAGGGCGACACTACTCGTGTTGCCCAGACAACACCACTCGTATCGCCCAGATGTTTTTGCCAAAAAACCATTTTAAAATTCCCCCTTTTTTCCATGCATAAAAAACAAAAATAAAAATAAATTAAAAAAAAAAAATTGGTGGGCGACACCACTCAATTTTTAAGGTATTTCGGGGATCAATTTTGGTTTTATCATGCATTTTATGACTGTTTCCAAACTTTTCAATTAATTTTCAAAATTTTTCAAAATGCTCCTCAGTGGCATGATCTTAAACTGCCAACTAATTTTCCAATATAAAATATCAAAAAAAAAAAATGCTCCTCGACGTCATGAGCCTAAACTGCCAACCAAAGTCCAATTCAGAAAACATCAAACTCGTGCGACGTAAAAGAGTCGAGATAGGAAAAACGTCAAACTCGTGCCACGTAAAAGAGCCGACACAGGAAAAACATTAAACTCATGCGACGTAAAAGAGTCGAGACGTATACCGTCTAGCCCTGTATGATGTGAAAGGTCGGGTGTATCCAGTTCAACACTTCTAGCCCCATATGACATGAAAGGTCGGGTGTATTTCATCTAACCCCGTATGACGTATAAGGTCAGATGTATTTCGTATAGCCCCGTTTGACGTAAAGGGTCAAGTGTATTCCGTCTATCCCCGTATGACGTAAAAAGGTCGAGTGTATTTCGTCTATCCCCGTATGACGTAAAAGGGTCGAGTGTACGGTCCATCGTTGCATGATACTAAACTGCTTAGAGGGCTCTATGGTTGCAGGAGTTAAAACTGCTAACCAACCTTATTTTTTTAAATATCTTTCTCTTTTTAAAATTTTCACGATATGCCTTGTGTTTTCAAAATCTTTAATTTCTTTGTTAAAATTGTAACATGTCCTTGCTCCGGGTTCTATTTCAAATCTCCCCCAATTTTTTAAAATCTCTAAAAATTCTTTTAAAAATGAAGGAGCTTGGACACCCGTATATGATGATTATCGCGTTGCCGCGATCACCTCGTTGCTGCCTCGTTTCTCTCTTCGTAATCGACCAGACAATTCTCTTCCCATAAAAAGCTTTTTTCTATAGAAAGCCTTAGGAAACCCTAAGGAGATCAAAGAAAATGCCAGGGTTAAATAATTTCAAACTATGAAACCCCTGAAGTTAAGTGCTATGACCAGAAAATCCAACTCAAGTTTCAAGCTTGTGTAACTCACCGACTTCTCACACCGAAAACCCTATGAGGAAACGCCCCAGGTGGGTGAGCTCGGTGAGCACAATGACTTGAAGGAATTAGTTAGTTTACCCTCTGATCACGTGACCTCAGGAAGAAATTTAAAATTTTTGCATTATCTTTGATGTTCACTGCCCCTCGATGGACAAAGAACGTCAAAGTGTCTAGTTTTTTGCAACTCATCTGTCCCTCGATGGATAGGGAGTGCCAAAGAGGGGCAACTGTAGACACCCCATTTTAATTTAGCAAATTCTATAGTTTCCTAAACCCTTATGGCCACACTATCCTAATAAACATAAAATCCATAGTTCACACCGCCTACCCTGTGACCCAGAACCAATTTGCTTACCCGAATCCCTGTAGAAACCCTTTTTTGACCCGGAATCCTACAAATGCCATGTTTTACCAAAAAAATCATTAAAAACCCTTTTTTGACCCAGAATCCTACAGACGCCCTCTTTGAGAGCTTCACAAGAGGCTGAGGAACACACCTAAAGTGAAAAAATTCAATTTGGACAAGTTTTGGTTTGGGCGGCACTAACAGTGTCGCCCAGCCTAGACTAGGTGACACAAGTGGTGCCTCCCAGACCTGAGCAACACTACCAGTGCCGCCCGGGTGACACCACTAGTGTTGCCTAACCCCTCTTGTCCCAAGTTGGAATTTTTCCTTTCGGCTTCATTTTCTTACCTTTTTTCATGATTTTTACCAAATTTATTTGGGCGACACTAGGCGTGTCACCCGGGAGACACCAGCCGTGTGGCCCAGATCCGTACCCCCAAAAACAGAATTTTTGGCTAGAGATCTGTTGGTTATGGAAATTTATCCTTTCCAACAAATCCTTGGGCCTATAATGTCTCTTTTTCGTGGCCATCTCTTAGGAAGAGGATTGAAACCATAGAAAAAAGATTGAAACCTTAGAGAGACCACTACTTGAGAAAAGATTTAGTTGAGAAAACCCTAACCCTGACCCTAAGAGTGAAAACCCTAAATCTCTAGAGCACAACAACCCTAGTCTTAAACCATCCTTAGGGCACAACAATCCTAGTCTTAAACCATCCTTGGGGTACAACAACCTTTTGAAATCTGCTGATCAACATCTGAATCAGAGAGGCAAAGAGGACGTTGGTTTTGATACGGGAGAGCTCTCGAAGGCTCAGGAGTTCTGGGCCATTCGGCCCAGTTTGGTATCGTTTTTTAACTCTTTCTTTCTTTTCCCATTACTGTTTGATTCAATTTTATTTTATGTTTATTTGTTCATGTACTTTAAAATCATGCTTTGATGCTTTGGATCATGCTGGCTCTGCCACATATCTGAGAGTATATCTGCTCATTTTCGGGCAGATTTGGTCTCATATCTTAATTCGATTTGTCCCCCTTTCTTTACCACATCCTTTTCATCAGTTTAAGGTGTCAAGATCCGAGAGATCTTTGTCAGAAGATTTGTCAGATTTTGCATCGTAAACAGGGGTGCCTTAACCAGCTTTACATCTTTCATGCCAAATTTTTCAAGCACTCTTTCAATGTAACCCTTTTGAGATAATGACAAATTTTCATTTTGTCTATCCTTTTCAATTTCAATCCCAAGGATTTGCCTTGCCTGCCTGGGATCTTTCATCTCAAATCTTTTTCTCAAAGAAGTATTGAGCTCATCAATTTTTGGTCTTATCATTTGATACAAAAAGCATGTCATGCACATATAAGACTAAAATCAAGTATATACCATCATCAAAAAACTTTAAATAGATGCAATAATCATACTTACTCTTGTGTACCCAAGGCTCATCATAAACATATCAAATGTTCTATACCATTGTCTTGATGCTTACTTGAGCCCATACAATGACTTCTTCAAATTGCAACAAGTCCTTCTATGCCCTTCTCTATGAAGCCTTCTGGTTGTTACATGTACACTTCCTCTTCAAGTTCTCCATGCAGAAAAGCTGTCTTCCCATCCATTTTCTCAAGTTCTAAATCATGCATAGCAACTAAACCAAGCACCAAGCGAATTGACACCAACTTGACAACCTGTACAAAAATTTCATCAAAGTTAATCCCTTCCTTTTGCGATAGATTTTCGAGTCATTAGAATATGAATTCATACTATTGTTTGAAAGTTTGGATTGGAGGGTTAAACTGCTCACCCTCCATTCTAAAACGAACTAGCCAAATCGTTGAGTTGGTTCAGTTGACTCAACCAATCATAAGAAAAAGGAGAAAACAAAAAAAAATAATAAAAAAGACAAAGAAAATATACATATATATCAAAGATTCAAAATCAAATATTTGATAACATGTAGGAGGCATGAATCAATTATCTTTATAAACTCAAGAGAGGATATAACTCCAAAGAGAGATGAACACCCTTACCTTTTCCTCATCTTTCTAGGAAACCAACTCAATCATATTATCTAAAACATACGTGATAAAACACCCAATAGAAATGACACCAAATATTAGATATTCTTATCATCTAAGAACTCTAAGCTTAATTCATATTGTTCTTTATAATCATGGAAAATTTCCTCGTTTAGTCCAAAACAACAATGGTCTTGAACACTTCCCCTGGTGTTAATTTTCTGTTCAAGTCTTTTAAGTTGACATCTAAAGTTTATAAATTTTCAAAAGTTAAAACCTTTTGTGACTAGGCTTGTGCTTTGCTCCTCCGTTGCCACACTTAAAAGGTCGATGTATCTACTTGGCAAATTCTCCTGGATGAAGTGGTGGTGTCGATGTATCCACTTGGCAACTTCTCCTAGATGAAGCGATTTGCATTTCGGTAGCGTTTGATAAATGTATAAAGCGATGAAAGTGATGTACTTTCACTCAAATGGTTCCTTTCACCTGTTTGATAACGCATAGCTTTGGGAAAGTCGGAACACCCTTCTTTCCCACTTTCACTATTCACCTTTAGAAACTTGTTGTGCATGAGGGAGGGTGAGCGGTAGCTTTCGGTGAAACTCGGAGCAACCCTCTCGTTCTTAAATACATGAAACCTTGCAACAAATACGTGAAGCCCTGAGATAAAAGCCACTCACAGAGTAAAATCTTAGAGAAGAAAACTCATGCTCAGAGAGAAGAAAACTCACGCTCATAGAGAAGAAAACCAAATCAGAGAGTTTTTGTTTTTTTTTAATGTTTATTATGATGATAAATCCTAAATGACAACAAAAATATATTTCTTTTTACTGCAATTTTTGTTGATAAACCCCAAACCAGTGAGTTTACTCATTGATAAATCCTAAATCAGTTATTTTTTTCGTTATAAATCGAGTTCTAAGGTGCTGCAATAGCTTTATTTCATGATTTTTCTCTGTTGTAAATCCAATTTTAGTCTTAATTTTTGTAGTTTTGCTCATGCTCAAATTGCAGCAGTATTGATTCAAGATTCTTGATAAATATGTGGGTCAAATATGCTCAAAGAATCACAACAACATTTTTACTTTTCCTTTATTGCTATTGTCATTTTTGTTTGGCATTCAAAGCTTCATTTTTTATGTAAATAGAAGGAAGTATTTACATCTTACACATAATTTTTATGCAATTTTGATGTTGTTAAGGGTAAGAAATAAATTCCAAATACTTACTCATCCATGCTTTGTAGCAGAATTGTTGAGATGAAGCTCATGATGAGCTCAAATGGGTTCGGTTAAATATATCCAATCAAAACCAATTTTTTATTTGGGTAGAAGAATATATTGGGGACTTCAATAGGGATGTTATGGATTTTTGACATGAATGGGTGGTCCAAATAAATCAAACTTGTAAGGTAGTTAGTGTCAGGTTGCATATTGTAGTCTATGAGGAACAACTCGAAGTACATTTGATTTGGCCATAATTTTGATACTAAAAAATGCTAATATTTTTTTCTATGGTATGAATTTTGTTAAAATGTTTCTATAAAAAATCCATGAATTTTGGAGATATCTAAATAGTCCAGATAAATCCCATTTGTCTCATTTTATGTTGTTTGTGGCAGATTTTGGTTACACAGAGTAGGCTTATAGCAGACTTTATTTAACCATGTTAGAGGCTACCAATGAAGCTGAAGTGTGTGAATGTCGACCATAGGTATTGGGAGATTAACATAATAATTTCATGGATTTTGGACAATTTTAGACTGTAATCAAAATGTTCTTTATTCTTATTTAGTTTTATGTTGCAACAAATAACTTGGAAAATAGGCTCTTGCTTGATGAATTATTCAAGGAAAGAATGGTTGCCTACAATATGCTCTATAGTAAATTTGTTTCACCCTCACAGTAGATTTTTTACACCTTTGCAAAAAAAACCATCTTTGGATGATTTTTTATGATTCTAAGCTTCAAATTAATTACAGCTTCTTCTAAAACAATCTTCTTGGAGTATGATTTCAAAATGAATGGTTGAGTTTTCCTCATGGGAGGGGAACATGGTTTGCCTCATTAATGGGAATGTGAAGTTATTAGGTGAGATGTTTTTATGTAACATTCCATGAGTGAGAATTGTGGTTGTGGGCTTGTTGGAAGAGTTTGAAAGTGTATTTTAGAGAGCATAATTGAGGAGAGAGAGAGAGAGGAGTTTGGTTGTTAGAGACCCATCTAAGGATATCCTTATGGTGGTCATTTGTGCATGAATTTGCGTGAATTCTTTGGAATATTTGCATTTTTCTAAGAGGGACAAGAAATAGGCTTTGCGGAGATGTAATTTTAATCTAAAAGATATGATGGTGATTGATTCTAGTATGGGATTGTTTGCTATTACATTTAAAGGTGACTGGTTCATAGTAGGTCTCTTCATAATGTTGGGGGGTGCAATTGATGTTTCTTTTAAGTTTATAAATATTGGGGTACAATTGAGATTTCTTTTTAGTTTATAAATGTTGGGGTACAATTGAGGTTTCTTTTTAGTTTGAAAGTGTTTGCTAGTACTTCTAAAGGTGACTGGTTCTAATATGAGTTTGTAGCTCTACATGAAATTTCTTTTTTAGTTTATAGATCTTCCAATCTAGATTCATAAGGGCTAACAAAAAATGAGGTTTGACCCATGCGTAGACTCAATTCCTTTCATTAAATTGGTTCCATTGAAGTTAGCAACTAATCAAGAAACAAGATATATTTATGGGGGTTGAAAGTTTTAGTTTAGTTCATTTGTGATTTAGTACTACTTTTTTTATATTTAAGGTACTCATGTCATCATCTCATAAATGTTAGCAATTTTTTATAGAAAACATGATTGTGACAACGTATGGTTCTCTTCTTAGACTTGACTTGCATATGTTCTCTTCTTAGACTTGAATTGCATTTTTTAAGAAATAAGACCACTTCAAACTTAATATATACATAAACTTAAATCTGAATTAAATGTATATTTATTAGGTGCCATTAAAAAAAGTCATTGGCCTCAACAAATAATAGAGGATTACCTTGACGTTCTTGTCCTTGTTGCCATATACCATGCAACACTGCTACATCCAGTTCCCAAACAAATCTTGGTAGATTGTACTTTTAAGTGTCCACGAAGTACATTTTTTTAGTGGTGATATGATTAAAATGGAGGGTTGAACTATGGAAAAAACTAGAGGCGAAACGTATCACATATGACTCAATCTCTTCAATCGCAAGAAGATGTCATCGTCAATCAAGAATAAAGGGCTATTCAAGAAACAATTGTTGATGAACTAAGGCATGTGCAATGAGTTTTGTTTTTCTTGTGTGTAATCAACACTTTACTATTTTTAGTAATCCTTATAAAATGTCTTTGAAATAATTAGGAGAAACTTATCTGCTACATCAGTAGGTCTATCTCTAACTACTATATAGAAGCTCCTATGGTTTTTGGTCTTAGATAAAGTAATTTTAGTTCATCTCTATGCGAAGTTATGTACTATGTCAAAAGGTGAATTCGATGATAAATAGTCATAGTTTCTTTTGTTATTAGAATGTGCTTCTTATTGAATGATATGATGTTACAATGTTCGAATATTTAGTAATAAATATAAGTTGCTCCATCTGTATATTTGCCATGTACGACTATGTAATATATTAATTGTTGTTAACCATCTAAGTATGAATCCTAATAATGATGGGAGGAACTATAATTGGACGTCTCCACAAGATGACAAACTTCTAGATGTGATAGCCCGTTGTGCCAAAGACAACTTAATGACGAATGGGGTGTTCCGTAGGGAGGGATGGGCAAAAATTACGCGTGAGATGTATGATGAATATGGCACAGGATTTGACCGAAGAAGAATAAATAATATATTGCGGACATTCAAGACTAATTATACTAATATAAAGAAACTTCTTAGGGAATCTGGGTTCGGATGGATTGAAAATAGGTGGGATGGTCACTGCAGATTGGACAGTATAGGAGGAGTATTGCCTGGTATAGGCTAACAATACTAATTTTTTATTAAAATTATTTATTATGTAGCATGTGTCCGTATGTTCATTTTGCAATGCTGTTTTATCGCATAACCACAGTTGGGCATCAAAATACGAGAGCAAGAGCTTCCCACATGTGGCTAACATGGCAACTATGTTTGAGGAAGGGGCAACTGAAGGAAATAGAAGCTCTTCTATCTTGATGGTGCTGACCTGGAATCATTGGCTGTGAGGGTTAATGAGCTGGAGCCAGAGGCTGAGGACCAGAATTGGATGCCACAAAAGGTGGAAGGTGATGCAGGAGACATAGAAAATATATTTGATGTCGATGGTGGGGATGTTAGCGTGCCCTCCTCTTTAGAAAGAGGAATTGTGATAAGTCATCTACAACAAAGGGCCTTACTAGGAGAAGCAGGGGGAAATACAATAGAACAACAACTGGCTCATGCACTTAATTCATTATCGACCTCAATGAATAAGATGTTAGAACATTCGGATAATATTTTCGATCATTCAGTCATCTTTCAGACAAAATGCATGGATGATTTAGTTTAATGTTTACAAAGAGGAAGATATTGATCCACAATTGTACATTAGGGCCGCTAACTTATTTGTAGATCCCATGAAGGACCGCATATTCCTATCCATTGCTCCACAGTAACGTAATATGCGGTTGTAGACTCATTTCCCATAGTAGTAGTTCTATGTTGGTAGTTGATGATGTTAAACTGTGCTCACTTGGGAGATGATTTATTTTTTGTTCTATGCTTTTTTATTATGCGTTAGATAACTTGGATGTTTATGTTTTGCTTAGGTGGATAGCTTTTATGTGGATTATTTATTTTTTTATACTTTATGTGGATGGCCTTTATATGGATGGTTTATTTTTCTATACTTTATGTGAAGTTTTATTTTTCTATATTTTATGTGGATTTCTTTTTTCTATGTTTTATGTGGCTGGTTTTTTTTTCTATGGTTTATGTGGATTTTTTTTTGTTTAAAAAAATATGATTTATGATGGATGGTTTATTTTTTTTTTTTTTTTTTATAGTTTGTGGATGGTTTTTTTAATCTATAATTTATGTGGATGATTATTTTTTTATGATTTATGTTGATAGTTATTATTTTCATGGTTTATGTGGATTATTTTTTGTTTATAGTTTAAGTTGTTGGCTATTTTTGTATGGCTTATGTGGTTGATTTTTTTTTTGCGTGGTTTATGTGGCAAGGTTTCTTTATTAGTTTATATAGATGATTTTTAATAAAATATACATCTATGTTGGAATTCACAGGTTAGACTCTCAATATGGATCTATATGAAGTAAATGAGATTTATGTGAGGTATATTATTGCGTATGCAGTAGTCTTGTGTTGTGTTTGATACTACTACAACTACCTGATACCGACGAATCACGTTCATACATATTCTTTGACTGGTGCCGCATTTGTTTGATATTACGACAACTACTTGATACCAAGGAATCATGTTCATACATATTCATTGGATGGTGCCGTATTTGTTTGATATTTAATACAATCTCATAAGAACAATTTCTTCAATTTGGCTGATGGACACAAATGCCTTTCTAGGCTTGTGTGAAATTTTAAAGGAAGGTGATATTCGTTGCAATTCTAGGTATATGGTGGTAGAAGAACAAATAGCCATATTCCTAAGTACAATTACACACAAGGAGCGTAATATGATGATGCAGATTCAATTTCAGCATTATGGGCAAACTATTAGCTATTATTTCAATAGAGTCTTAATTGCAATATTGCGATTAGCTTTGTATTCTGTCATCCCTGTCTCATTAGAAACACCAAGCACAATAAGAGGGGATACAAGATTCTTCCCATTTTTAAGGTGAACATTGTGTATATTTTAGATTTAATAAATAATGACGATCTTATTACAATTGCTTACCTAGGAATTTCCATGTTAGGATTGCGTTGGAGCATTGCAAAAAATATATGATAATCGGAAGGGAGAACTATCTCAAAATGTTTTGGCTGCAGTTAACGTCAACATGTGCTTCATATATGTACTAGCGCGGTAGGAGAGTTTTGCAGCAGACTCTAGAATTCTGCATAATGCTATTGAGCGGGGCATGAATCAATTAATAGTGCCTCAAGGTAAAAATTAAAATATATGGATTAAATATTTCTAGGTAAGTATGACCAAATACTAATATATTAGGCATATTGGGAGTAGGGAAGTATTACCTTGTGGATGTGGGGTACCCTACTACATGTGGATTCATTACCCCACATCGTGATGCCCGGTACCACCTTAGTGAGACCCAAGGGAGGAGGTCTCTGAGGACTCTAGAAGAGCTATTTAATCATCGATATTCATGATTAAGAAATGTCGTGGAGCGCATTTTTGGGGTATGAAAAGCGATCTTTCCTTTCTTGAGGTTCCAATTTCAATATCAACTTACGACACAAGTTAAAATTGTAAATGCTACTTGTATGGTGAACGATTATATCCAAATGAGGCCAACCTAGAGCTCTAATCAATAGAGAGCAGTTCAACGTCAAGTTCTTAGCAAGGTGAGGAGAGATCTCGAGTTACGCGATTGAGCTAAATCAAATGAAGACAAAGCTAAAAAGGATGAATTTGAGGATCTGAACTCTCATAGTAGGTCTGTCCATAATGTTGGGGTACAATTGAGGGCACATATTATGTCAGAAATGTGGGGACAATATCGACAACATCCAAATTGTTAGTGCATGCATACATGTGTATGCCATAAGATCGTGATATATATATATGGAAAATGATCTTGTAAGCCAGTGGGCTCACAAGTAAAAATGAGCCCAACAGCCCAGATTGAACCTAGACTGATCTGACGATCATGGATGCCTGATAGTATTTTAATTTTAATTTTTTTTTTACAAATACAAATCACTTGAAATTTTAGAGGTATGTTCATAAAAAATAGGTGAATATTTGAAAACTATCAAAAAAATATTTTACATGAAAACTATTGACCAAAATACCCCTATAAAGATTTAAGGGTATTTTGGTCTAATGTTTTTTTGTGGATTATTTTTTTAATATTTTTATTAGATGCGCCTTGATGAGATGAACACATGACTCAAATTTCAAATGATTTGAATTTGTTAAAAAAAAAAAATTCAAACACTATCGAGTATCTGTGATCGTCAAATTGGCCCAGATTCAATCTGAGTCGTTGTTGGGCTCATTTTTGTTGTGAGCCCACTGGCTCATAAGATCATTTTCCCATCCATATATATAT
>NW_006499997.1:1544992-1569286 GCF_000471905.2 Amborella trichopoda | reverse complement strand
GGATATATGTTTGCTCTCTCATTTTTCAACAAGAAGAATTATTCAAAGAAAAAATGAGTAGAGGACTTTTATATTGCCTCATGCCCAAGTGTCACTGATACTTGAGTTTTCATGTAACATGTGGGTGTAGAGAGAGGATTAGATGGGGATGGACTTAATGACAATATTCTTCAATATTTATGTAAATATTGGTATTTTTTTAATCTATTTACATTTTTGGTAATATGCAAGATGAATGGAAGGAACCTTATTTAATTACAAAATATTTGTTAAAAATTGTATTGTGCACATTATATAAATAAAATACATAATAAACAGTATTACAGGTAGTTTCCAGCTTTTCCATTGCCAATAGGTGAAATTACCAGTACCACAGTTTATCAAATAGGGTTTCCAACTGCATGCTAGAGTTTAGGAAGTCATCAGCAAGGGTGATTATTTGGAATACTATAGTGAAAGTTTATCAAACGCCACCTTAGACATGTTTTCATCATCGCATGAAACACTACATTAGCTACAAATTATAAACATTCTTATTGTTACAATATAGCCTAATTGCATAATCCATATCTTGCTTCAGTTGCATACTTCATGGGCTACAGAAGGCACCCACATTCTTGAGAAGCTATAGCTATAGGCACAACTAAGAATTCGGTTTTTCTCATATATACAAGGGCACTATTTGTTGACTCTGATTGTACCAAAAGATTGCTCTTCGTCTCAAAGCTGAATACATACCCTGTAGTTGGTATGTAAAATGTCAAATTATGTATGTAATTCGCATCACACTGCTCAACTACTTCGCATGCAAAGCCCTATTCATTGAGAACCTCGTGGTCTATAATATTATTCATATACCACAAAATATGTCAAATTATTGTTCAAAAAAAAAAAGAAGAAAAGAAGAATAATGTCGAATGGCTTCCACATAAGGCTTTTATAGTTTTGCATTAATTTGCACACAACTCCCATTGTTATGTAAATATTCTCTCAAACGCATTGGATCTGCAGATGCCATAGTATATCCATTAAGTACTAATAAGTCCATGATCTTCCTATACTAAGCTAGTGGAGCCTTTTTCAATCAGTACAACACCTTCCACAATATACACACATGTTGTGTCTTTTTGCAAAACTAGAATCCAGGTGGCTATGCCATGTAAATTTAACAATCTAACTTGCCATGTAGAGATGCATTCTTCATGTCCATTTATCAGAGCTTCCACTATTTGCTTGACTCGAGTGCAATCAATATTCATGTGGTAGTCTTCGCAATCACCCTGAATGCCTCATTGAAGTCTAATTTGTATTGCTATGAAAAGTCTTAATTAACCAATTGTGTCTTATAACAATTAACAATCCCATATGATCATCGTTGAACTTTGTACACCCATTTATATGAAACATGCTTCACATTTACTCGTCATGGGACTAGATCACATGTCTCATTCCTCTTGGGAGCATTAATCTCTTCTTGCATTATATGTTACTACTTAGTAATACACTTCTCTTCATGAAATGAATACTGACTCAAATCTCATGTGAGGATATGTACCTCAACCATGGTTGCTGTAGGCGGACTTATTACAAGCTATAGTATTCATGTACTTCACCTAGTATTGGAGTTGTATATTTCTTCCATGTATCATCCTTCGCATTGTCTCTATGAGATACCGATTCTTCATCCATGCAACTTTTTTTTGATGTAGAGTGTGTACACATGTTAAATGCCACTTTGTTCAATGTGCCTTCAAATGTATATCTAGCTTCCTTAACATACACTTGATCTTGCAACTGATTGCTCCCTTAACATATTTTCATGAAACTCCTTGAACCTCGCAAAACTTCTAGACTTCTCCTTGAAAAGATTTATCCATGTGTATCTTGAGTAATAATCCATGAAGATGAGGAATTAGCGATTACCTCCAATATGATGGTGCTTTATCGACCTACAAACATTGTAGTATAACGCCTCCAATGACATTTTTGGAAAGCCTACGGCAGAACAAAATGGTTGCTATTGTGTTTTCCATATTAGCAGACCACACACATTGCCAAACCCTAACATTTTAGTTGTGAAATATCTCTCATGAGATATCTCTCAGCCATATTCAATAATTTATTATACGCAATATGAGCGAGACAAGGCCACATATCTCGTGGGTTTCATAGACATATTCAATAACTTGTTATACATAATATGAGTGAAAAACAATATGGGGACATATGGCCTCATTGAGGGTATTGCCCTTGATAGAGTAGATTGGTATACCAAGATTTGTGTAGCCGACCCCAAATAGTTGAAAAGACTCTGATGATGATAATGTATCTTTAGACAAAGTATCCACATCATACATTTTCCACTCATGCATGATCACTTCTCTTGTTATATTTACCTTCTTGAACAATAGTCTTCACTATGCATATAATATGGTACACACCCTATAGATAGCCCCTCAACCATCGCCCCATTGAGTAGCATGCACGTTTCCACATCCTACATTTGCCACTTGTGCATGATCACTTCTCCCTTTATATTTACGTTCTCGAACATTAGAGTCTTCACTATGCATATAATATGATACACACCTTATAGGATAGCCTCTCAACCATCGCCCCATTGAGTAGCATGCATATAACCCATATTCACTACAAAGTCATAGGCTGCCAATATCATAGTTATCAAGGAATAAAATAACAAAAAATTGGGTCACCACAAAATTGGAATTAAACCTGTATTGGTCTAAAAAGTCGGATGTAAAATTTTGGAGAAAAATATAGAACTGGAAAACTACTGTATGTAAATATATCGCAATTGTATCAGACTAGACCAAAAAAATTGGTGTCAAAATATCGAATATGTTTAAAATTTTTAATTTTTTAAAATTCTAAAAATAAAACAATTTGCAAAAGTAATCACCTGGTAAAAAAAAATTAAAATTTTTCTTTTAAAATTAATCATCTACTAATTATTATATAATTCTCAAAGTTTTAGATTGAAATTATAACCTAGCTATGGGTTTTGACTGGGAGTATATTGAAAGCAAGCTCGGATGCACATTGCATAGCCTCAAAAATTGTGACTTGCCTGTCCCTCAAAAATCATGACACTAAAATTAGGACACCACATATTGGGACGCATCTCTCTCCATTCAAAGCCCTATTTATCCCTCTCTAAAAAATGTTGCTCTCTTAAATTGTGAGTCTCTTTATTCAAGGCCTTATTAAAGGGGTTTAGGATGCTTAACTTAGGAATTAGAAAATCAAAGGGTGGGAATAAAATTTCCTTTTCTAGAGAATGTATATTTTTGGAAAGCAACACGAATTTTTTTCAAGCGATAAAAATGGAAGTTTCAACAAGCAATAAAAATAGAAGTTTCATAAAACAAGAAAGAGTTAGACAACTTTTACTAGACGGGATAAAATTAGAACTGTTGTAAAAGGGGAAAGAGTTATATAAGTTTCAAAAGAAGTAAAATGTGGATGCAATCAATCCATGTTTATTTGCAGTGCACTTTTTTTTAAAGTTCGATATAACTCGTTTAAAATTCTTCTATGAAAAAAACGTGTTTTTTTGCCTATTTTTTTAAAAGTTTGTAGATTTAAACATTAAAGAAAGAAATAACAATTTTTTTTTGAAAAAGTCACATTAAAAACTACGACTTGCTAACGATAATAAGTATAGCAAGACTGCCTTGAACTTTCATAGCTATACAAGTTTTTTTGTAGCCCCCCAATTAGTTGTGTGAATAACCCAATTAGTTGTGTGAATAACCTATCTTATATAAGGCTTGGCTGCATCCATCCTCGACGTGGTGAGAGCAAGGGATATCTACCCCTCATGGTTTTACTTCTATAGATGCTATGTCTATGACCTACACAAATCCTATTTGTACATTCCAGTCACATCATTGCCTTCGTCTCTCGCTCTGCTCCACTAGTCACAATGTTCTTGTTTATCGATTTCCTTGGCATTCAACACTACTTCACAAAATAATCCAGGTTTTTGGAATGGTTGTAATATTTACCTCATTTCTTATCCTGCAAACTGCTATTTTCGTCTTTTCAATCTTTGAGGGTCTTGCCTTGATGATTGATTTTTTCTTTTTTTCCTTTGTCGTCCTTGTGTTGTTGTGAACACCTCCTCACTCTCTTTCATTGAGAGCCTCGCTATTTGTCTAGCGAGAGACTCCTAATTGGTAAGAGTTGTAGGAGCTATACTTGGACTGGGATCAAGAATCTATGGAACACTAATTTAATCCCATGGATGATCAACTTCAACATACATTTGTCTTTAACCTATGACTCTTAATCAAGTTGTGATATCTCGTTTAATAGGTTCCTCACTTTCATAATACTAAGAGATTGTGAGCAAATTGTAAGTCAATGAGCTAGGCTCATTCTCTAATAATTACAGAGGGCATTGTTTGCTCATGAAAATAAGGATGAGAGCGCATCTCTTGCCTTCTTTCATGTCTTACATCTTTGATGTGGTCTATCAATTCCATTTGGATCAAAGTTTTTAGCACGTACAATGCTTTACCACTTGTATCTTCTACTTCCGTAGGCTCTCTCCATTCCCAACTTCTACTGCTAGTGAAATAATATCACTACAATTTACCATCTCCTACAGTTCTTGGCTTTCAGATATGACAATGCATAATTACTAATGGATGTAGATGTGGTTGTTGAGCTTCTCTTGCTATCCATCATGTTGAATGTGTCTCCTTTGGTTCCATTACTCTATTCCTCAAGTTGAGAGCCTTAAATAATGAAGCTTGATTTAATAACTTGCCCTGATACCCCTTATAGAGCCACCTAGTTAAATATTCACTTGCACAAGAAATATTCTTACAAATGAGAAACACAATAAAAACACATAGAACAGAGAAAAGAAAACACCAATGTTTTTAAAGAGAAAAACAAATCACTTGATACATTAAAGAAAGGGAAATAGAGTACAAAACTCACATCTACATATGACACAAACTTCTAGTTCTCTATACGCTCATCAATTTCTTCTCTCTACTCCTCGTGGTTTTTGATGGTGTATTAAGCCAAGTTCAAGTGGTATAACTTAAAACGTTTTCTCAATACAAAGCAATAATATTTTAATTACATGAACCGTACATCAATATATACAATTTTCAGCCATTAAACTTGGTTTCTCTTATACTTAAAATGAAAATTACAATTGTAATTAGTCCCTTCACAAAGTCCAAACACAATATACAACAAGGGTATTCAATCAATACCAGACTATATACATGTATTCAAAATTACAACAATATATAAATTACATTGCCAAATTATACATTACTTTAAAATTTCATGAAACACATCAAAATCAATCTCTTCCTCTACCAAACCAAATACTTACATATGCATAATTGATTTGATTATGGGAAGCCATATAAGTCTTAGTTATATACCATGGGATGACTTCTATGATGGCATTAAGATAAAAGACCAAATTTATATACTCAATATTACATACTCAATTCTCCGTTGCATAAGACATATATCAAACTTAAAATTATAGCAAAATAAGTGCAATACATTAAGAAGATGCTAATGGGCCGAGCCCTTTGTCCCCAAATCATTCATCAAAGCTTTGAGGGACTTAATTTTGTTCAATGGATGACATCAAAGATGGCTTGTAAACACAAGAGCTGATCCAACTAAATTATCAAAAACTTATGCATACTTTCTTACCACGTAATTGGCTTCAAAGTGTAAAAGAAAGTGAGAGACACATATTTGTGACAAAAACAATTTGTAAACGAAAAAAAAACGCAAGGATTAGACAACTCATAAAAGATGGAAGTATATGGCCATGGTGTAGTCAAATTAAGTGTATTTTTTCAAAGGAAATGCTAGGATGATGATCCCACATTGTGGTACTCAAAGCTGATATGCACAAAAAACACTCCATAAATCTCAGAGAAATCAGGTGGTAAAAACTTTGGGAAAATGGTGTCTAAATGTATGTATCTAGTCTAGACTATGCATATGACCCAGTGTTGATGCATAGTTTCTCTGGTAGTCTAGACTATACATATGAATTCCCGCATTCAATACTCATGAAGGATCAAACATAGATTAATGGAGAAGCTACTGCAATCACTAATTTACAGCAAACAAAAGGAATGGAAGCTTCAACAAAGGAGATAAAACTATGAAGCGTACCTCATATGTAGAAAATGAAATAAACTAGACACCATAGATTAATGGAGGATTGAACTTCATATGGCCATGGAAGCTAACTTGCTTCAAAGTGAAGAAGGAAGGAGACTAAGAAGAGTGGGGTGTAGGTCTCCTTTCTCTCTCCATAAAATGAAATTGGTTGTGTAAAGAAGTGAAGGTAAGTGATGTTATTTATGGTTAAGTGGTTATACCACTTCATAAGTGGTTTGATCTTAGCTCTTGGTGCTCATTATCCATGGCACATAAGAGAGCCATGATCCTAATCACACATCTCCATCTAGCCATCAAACTGTAACGATGTGATTTTCACATTATCATCACCCATTAAACCCTAGATTTTGCGAATTTACTTCATTATCCTTAAGTCTAAGATAAATCTCTCATGAACCATTTTAACAAACTAAAATTGTCCATCTTACACTTTGAAAGTAAAAAAGAATCTAGTGAGAGGGGCATGCCCCTCATGGTATTTTGAAACTCATTTTGTTTAATACTTAAAAAAAAAACAAAAAAACCGCATTGCTCATCCAATCAAATTGTGCCATTTTGTAAAGAATCACATGGATTCAACCAAATATATGATGCACTTAAAAAGATTGGATAATCAAGGTTACCATTAAAAACTTAGGGCTCAAGCCAAATTATCAAGACCTCCCCTGAACCCTAGGCACATGGGATAAAGGTCACTCATGTGGAAATTAAGCATATTCATTTAAGTTGAGTAGTACTATTCCTTTTAATTTTCATAAATTGAAAATTTACCTGAAATTTTCAATTTTACAAGTGTACCACCCATTTGTTTGACATTATATTTTTGCACATATTACTCCTCAAAGAAGTACTAAAGTTATAAAGGTTTTGTGGTCCTAATAGTGTAGTGAAGGGCCGTATCAGTACCCACATGGGTGCAGGTGCGTGAGGGTTTCATGGCCCTAAAGCTCTCTATACCCATATAAGTGCCCATAAGAAGCACCCGCTAGGTATTCTCTGGATTTCCAAGGAGCACCCAAGTGAGGTCTTGAAATTAAGGCCCTCTATGCTCATATTAACAAGCACCCACTTCGTGCACCATTAAAGTCCAAGAAGAACCCAAGTGAGTGTACAGCCATAAAGCCCTGCTGCACCCATACGGGCTTGGTTTCCTCCACGAAGCTATTGGTATGGTACACTATTTATGGCCTAATAGCATTGCAAAGGACATTTTTGATAAAAAAAAAAATGGATATTGTGTAGAATCGAACAAATACAGGTGCATTTTGAATTCCAAAATTTTAAGAAATATTTCTATTGATTTCTCTAAGAAACTACAAGGGAATTTTTTTGCAAACAGTTGCTTGGACAAGGATCTTATTTGAAAATGGTCGCAGTTTTTATGAGTCCATGTAGAAATGAGTCACCTCTCAAAAATAAATTGGAGTTTTGGACTTAATTTTTAAGGATTATTAGAGATCACAAATATGAAAAATTAATAAATTTTAAAATTAAAAATAATAATTTTATTAGTTTCAATTGTTTTTAGATGGACTACCTATTTGCATCATTAAGATGGATGCTTTTATACCTCGAGGACCGCAAATGTAAAAATACAGTCCCTGCCGCATGAAACAATTTAAATAATTTGCAGAAAAGAGGTGTGTTCATGAAATTTTAATGCTTAAGATGAGTCTAGAACGGCAGCGAGGGCCAGTGGCTCTCTATTTGTATCAATAATAAGCCCTCAAAGATGGCGATAAGGAGGAGTGGTTTTATTTGCTCCCTCACAGAGAGGGTGTGAATCTTGAAGAAAGGGAAGAAGAAAGAGGAAGGGTACATGGCATCTTTTTGCCTCTCCCCCATCCATATTTGGAAGCCGTTGCCTCCTCCATCTCCTCCATCACCTCATCGAAATCAACCTGCTTCTCCCTTTCTCTCTATAACCCTAATCCCATCATCTTCTCCCTCATTTTCTCTCACCAAAGCTCGTCGCAGGATAGCTGCCTCGGTGGTGTGCATGGCACCCGAAGAAGAAAGGATCACCCGCCGCTCTCCTCTCGATTTCCCAATTGTGAGTCTCTCTCTCTCGTTAAACTGGAAATCTTTGCATTGAGCTTTGGTTTTTCTTTTTCGCGAAATAGGGGTTTGGTTTCTTGGAAAAGCAATTTTTCTATGATGGGTATTTCTCTGGCTTTGAGAATTTGTTGCGATACTGAGTAGTTCAGATTCTTCTTATGTGAATGGTTTATTGTACTTGATTATTGGATTTTTACCTTTCTAGTGGTAAATATAGAAATTAGGTTGTAACTTGTGCATTGGTTTATGCTTTTTGTTGTGCTGTTATTTCAGTTCGAAGTTTTGCTATTTTGGATTAGGTTTTCTGGACCGGTACTTTGTTTCCAATGGTGTTCCTTTTGTCCTCCATGATTGAGAGTGAAGATATGTCTGCAAATCCTTGATTCTAATAAATCAGCTGCAGTGTGGGAAATTTCTTTTATTTTCAGGAAGTAGTTTTTACCCCCAGAATGTACATGGAACTCATGAATATTTAGAATCTATCACTTGTTCAATGTTTAGTAGAGAGAACAGCTTAGGACATCTCCAAATTATTCTTCTTTGTTGGTATTGTGAATGCATTGAGTGTAGCTTGGACAGCTTTTTTTCACTTACAAAATATTGATGGACATGCAGATAACATACTCCTGAATTTCCAAAATATGTGGTCCTAAATCATCATGCTCTCTTCTGCTGATTCTAATTTTACCAATCTCGTTAGAGATGAAAAATTCCCTAATATCCTGAAGTACTGAAGCGACACATCACAGTGAATCTCAGTCGTCCTAGCCCAATAAATAAGTTTGATCATACCCCACAAGTTATTCGACTCAAGTATTACTGTATTACACATAATCTCAATAGGCCAAGTATTTTGCAATTTATGCAAAGGCCATGCAGTAACACAAACTTTGATTCTCTAAACTCAATTGCATAGCTTAAAACCAGATGTGTATCTCAAGAAGTCTAACTGAAAGTTATCATAGCCTAGGTTGTTTTAGCTTTGAAATAATTGATCAGTTTCATCATAATAGAACCTAAAAAGCAGGATTTACTGAAACAAATCAAGAGGACGGTGTCCTTTCAGCTGTAATTGCATGGATTGGGACATTTCCGTTCTTGGTGCATCGAGGATAATGGCATCTATTGCTTTGATCATGAAACATTTTTAGCTTTTATCCTCCTAACAATGTTACCTCAATGGAAATCTCTCTGAAATTCCTGATTGTTTCTTTTAGGTAGTGCTTATTGTTATTACATCACAATCCAACCACTGTTTCAAAATGCGGACCGCCCAGCGCCTAGGCAGTCCAGCAGGTGTAGGCAACCAAACTAGGCAGGTGGTCCCTGGGCAGCCGCCTAGGCATTACGGCACCCGCCTAGGCAGGTGCTCAACGTTGAGCCCTGGGCGGTCGCTCAGGGCCTGTGCCCCGCCTAGGGGCGGAAATGACATTTTTTTAGGTTCTTTTGGGTTTTTTTTTTTTGAAAAAAAAGCTTTTAAGGGTGGGTTTTAAGTTCATTTGAAGCTTAAACCCACAAGAACCCATTTTAGAGAGATAGAAACGTAAAAAAAAAACTAGATTTTGTGATTTTCATTGGATCGAAGTGTTTCTCAAAATTATGGAAAATGGGTCCAAACATTGTCCATCAATATTAGATTTAGTTTTGGAGTTTTTTTAATCCTATTAGAGTGTGTTTTTGAATATTTTAGCACCAGAAAACATCTTAGAGGTGTAAGTTTGGAGTTCAAGCCATCAAAGTAAGTTCAAAATTTTGTTGTTTTAGATTGCTTGTTTTATTTTGAGATGTCTTCTTCAAGATGTAGTCGAAGTAGAGATCCGGGTTGGAAATATGGATATAACCTGAATCCAAATGACAAAAATTACATAAGATGCAATTATTGTGAAAAAGATACAAAAGGGGGCATAAACTGGTTTAAGAAATATTTTGCCGGTATTAAGGGGGATGTTGCCCCTTGTAAAAATGTTCGTGAAACTATCAGAGAGGAGATTAAGCAATATATGAGGGGAAAATTTTATATAAGGTTGCAACCTTAAAATGTAGAATTAAAGATGCATCTTAAAAATCTATCGGAAAAGATTGTTTTAGCTCTAATTGATGATCTGGACATCATGATCTATGAATATGAAAAAATAGAAAGATTTTGAGTCCCAGAAATAGTGTACCTTTCAAGACATTATCTAGACCGTCCATATTCTAGCTTTTTATGAATTTATAGATCTACTTGATTTTAACTATTTTTGAAGTTTAAAATTTTATAAGTAGATATGAAAATAGATTTTAAGATAATCCTAAGAATGTTTTACACCAAAATTACATATTGTGATAAAATTAAGAGGTGTGCCTTAATTGAATTGTTTAAGGTTGCAACCTTATAGAAACTACACCCATATATGAGTTATGTAAAACACAAACAAGAACAAAATCCTTGTCATTTGAATAGGCCTTTTTTTGGTTCTGCTAGAAGAAGTGATCCGGTTGGAAGTATGGTCATAACTTGAAACCAAATGATAAAAATTGTATAAGGTGCAATTTTTGTGAAAAAGATACCAATGGCTGTATTAACCGATTCAAGAAACACCTTGCCGGTATTAAAGGGAATGTTTGCTTCTTGTAAAAAGGTTCTTGAACCTATTCGGGATGAGATTAAACAATTTTTGAATTTAGTAGAACCAGAAAAGGATGAAAATTAGCCTTGTTCTATGAAAATATCTTTTCTAGGTTCTTCTAGAAATGGTGATCCAGTATGGTCATAACCTGAATCCAAATGAAAAAAATTGTATTTAATGTAATTATTGTGGAAATGATACTAATGGGGGTATTTACCGGTTCAAAAAACATGTCGCCGGTATTAAGGGGGATGTTGCCCCATGTAAAAATGTTCTTGAGGCTACCAGGGAGGAGATTATATAATATTTGAGTTCAGGGAAGCACAAAAAGATAGAAAAGGGTAGAGTAGCTAAGACTCTTAGGGCCTCGTCTGCACAGAGTAAGAGGGAGGTAGAAGAAGAGGAGGTAGAGGTAGATTCAGGAGAAATAGAGGAGGACGAGCGTTATGTTGAAGTGGGAGATGACTTTGATGATGATGGCCTCAAATATGATGCATATGACGAGGCTTACCCTACTCCTTCTGATGATGATGATGATGATTGAAGAATGAAGAGTTGAAGACACTTGACTCTTGGTGTTGACTGTTGAGTGTTGACTATTGTGTCCTAGACTGTATATTTTTTGAATTTTTGTTTATTTTCTTTTTCTTATTTTTAGTTTCTACTAACTTTTGTATGCATCGGACTATCAGTGTATGCTTGTATTGTTTTAGCATTGTATGAAAATATGGATTATGGACTGTCAAAGTTCTCCTAATTCATGGAAATATCAAATATGAATTATGGATAGAATATCAAAGTTATAATATTTGGGGTTAGAATATCAAAATTCTCCTCATTTATGGTTAGAATATCAAAATTCTAACATTTTTCTTTCTACTGGGCCGCTTAGGTTCTGGACGCCCGCCTAGGCGCTGGGCGGTCTGGACCCCACAGCCGTCTAGGTGCCGCCAAGCGCTTTTTGAAACATTGAATCCAACTAAACATTTACAGTAATGCATTTGCGTTTGACATGAAATTCTTAGAAAGTCGCTTTAAACTTGACAAACTTGAAACTCCTTTATAGATGAAAACTCTTCTAGCATCAAGTAAGTTCTTTTTCACAATTTGTAACTTCTGGCCTTTTTCATGGTGGATCTCTCTTTAATGCAGTATTTTCTCTCTTGGATTATTTTTTTCTGCATTGTCCCACCCGAGTGTATTCCTTTCATGTCAATTTCTTTGGAAAGGACTATGTTCCTACATAGTACTACTCTTACAGACTTTTGGGGTCTAGATATAAAGTTTTCTCCATCGTAAGAGGTTATGAATTGGTATGCATCAAGTTTCTTCAATTGAAGAAATATGGGTTTAGAGATGAATTTGTTTTAATAAAGAGGGAAACTCTCATAACTCCTGCTCAAATTATCCCTTTTTGATAGTGTTCTGTGCACATGGGAGAGAGAGAAAAAAACATAAGAAGAATTTGTCCTTCTCCCATAATGTCAGTGAATCTCCACATGTAAGCTGTCACTTACTGCAACCACATTATAACATCAAGATAAGACCTGAAAAATAGGGGTAGTTAAGAAGAACATTAAAAGACCATATGTCAATTGTCAAGTTAAGAGAGTTCTATGTACATCTGCTTCAAAGAAATCATAGATGCTCATGGGTCATGCAAAAGTCTAGGATATCTAGTATGAAATTTTCACAAAGCTTCCTGACCTTGTCACTCTCTGAGGCTTGAGCTCCCTATGGAGGTGCCATTGGAATCATGCATTAACAAATATCGAGCAGCGTTTCCCAGTGGGCGCTGGGATTAAGTTCATATTGTCATCCACTCTTGGATCATGCAAATTTCACTACAAGGATGGAGATTTTAGTAGCTCTAGAGCCGTGAAGTTACAGATCTCATGATTTTGTCACTTAATGCATCTACTACCAAAATTCACCGAATTGTCTTTTTTAAATGTTCTGAAGTAATGTCTCTGAAAATTTGTCCTGTTGATCAATTGCCCGTTAGGGCTTTCACTGACCTGGCATTTTCTCATCAGGTCTAACATGTTCAGGAAATAATTCCCATAGGAATATGAGATAGGGTGGTCATCAGTCTCTTCAGACTCACTGTAAAAGAAAGTTATGGAACATATAATTGGGGTTTGGGGTTTGAACCCCATGCTGTTCCATCATAATGTTCTTGTCATGGATGGTGAACTAGCCAAAGGTGGGAAAGGAATGCTAATGGGATTCTTAAATATTACAACCTAGGGGATTTGAGAACCCTTACTTTCAAAATCTCGTATGGAGACCTCTGTGCACGATGAAGTCCTTGTCTGGGCATATCTGTTTATCACCATTTCGACATCCACAAGCTTCATTTTTTATTACAGGCATCAGATCCCCAGATGCCCTATCTCTTCATTATAGGTAATCCAGGACTTGGACTTCTGATGATAAGATGATGCCTGCTACTAGTTAGTGAGAGAATTTGGATTCTGAACACAGGATTTCTGAGCCATATCCTAAGTAGCATCTAGAATCTAAGTTCTCCCATGCCCCACTTGAAACCTGGCACCATTTCTAAATGCTATTCCTTCCAGGTTCCTTTGACTTTGGTAAAGTTGACCAACAAGCTAATAGCCCACCTATCTCTATCTCATTTCTAGTTGCACTCCATTGCTCTAGATTAAGAGCCTTTTGACCTTCTTGTCAAAGGTTTTACTGGGCCTTTCATTAGCCTCCGCTACCTCAAATCAATATATATTGAGTCTTAGTTCCGGGGACCTTGTGTCTAGAATTATGGTCTCGTTCTCTAATTTTTATGCTTTCATGCCCTTGGTCATCGTTCCCCAGCTTCTTCCTATGCGAATCCTTCAGAAAATTGTATTTTTAAACCTACTGCTGCTCCACTTTCAGTTCAATATTTTGAAACTTAGATTCAGCTCAAGACTCCCAGGGTTCCTAGGCCAAGTAGCACCAGTTACGACTTGGCCACGAGTCACTAAGTCTCATTCGAGTATATGGTAAAGATCTTTATAGAAGTGGTAGATATGGGCTAATCTCCTAGTATTTCTACTGGACTTGCCAGGGTCCTGAAGCCAGTCGACTTGGGCAAGTCCTAAGCTGACTTGCCAAGTTTTTAAACCCTTACTGATCTATAGTTTTAGTTCTTTACAGATTTCTTTGCAATTAACTAATACTTGGGTCCCTCATTGCCTCCTCTCTGTTGGAATTCTTTTTGGATTCTCTTGAGCTTCTTTGGTACTGATCTGGATCTAGAATAGGGGCATAAAATAAATCAGGATATTGTATAGTGGATTTGGTGAGGGTAGGCCTACTTCTAAAAATAGTACTGGCTCTTCTAAGATGTCAGCCATGCTTTGCATTTGTGGATTTCTTACAAACTCTTCTTTTGGTTGTGAATACATTGAAAAAAGAGAATGTATTTTATCAAAAAAGGAAAAAATAGACTCGTTGGGTGTTAGTCATTCAAAATGATTTATTGTGAAGCTTGAAAACTAGAAATTCCTCATCGCATCTTCTTATCAATCTTAAACTTTCAACTCTGGACTACAGAAAATCATTTAGTTGTTGCACATTGAAGAGGGGTCACCATCTCTTGTCCTGATCCTATCATAAACCCTATCTTAGGCCTCCAATCTAGTAACTTTGACAATCATTTAGCTGAAGGTTTATGATTCTGTAGTTAATGTAAAAGGGGACAAGGGGTCCCCCTTCTGAGTGCTGTTAAAAATCATTAAAGACATCTTCTACAGAGCCATTCATCAAGATCTAAACCGAGCTAGAGAGATGAACTATCTGGATTCATATATGCAGTTGACTACCAAAATACGTTTTGCCAATGAAGTAGTTCATGTGCTTTGTGGTAATCTTTTGCCATGTCCACCTTACAAAAATGCCTATTATTGCCCTCTAACATCTTCATTCAAGGCACTGATGTCATCACCTTTACACCAAGAATAAGCTCTTTTTACTTAGTCTGAAATAAACTGATGTTCTGATTTGGTGCATGGTTACCCAAATCTCTCTGCCGAGGTCACAATTTCGGTACGGAATCCTGATTTGGCATTTTCGACAAGGAATCTTCATAGAAACCATTTCTTGGAACTTAGGAATCTCGATTCCGCAAGTTAGGAATCTCATTTCATACCCATTTAGGAATCTCAATCCCATTATTTGTGGAATCTCGGTCCCAAAAATTTTCGAATCTTGATCCCAACATTTATTAAAACTTGATTCTATACCTGTTTATTCTTGATCCCACATGTGATGAATTTTGATTCGTTATAGGTTTTGAATCTAGAATCTACAACATAAAATACCTCTGTTCATAGGAGCTGGGTACTGCGATTCAATCAATATGGAGGTTTGCTTCGACTTCCATAAGATACTGGTTTGATATCAAAGTCTGTCTCTACCCACGTGTTGTTTTTTAATTCATGCAGTAATGTATCCATGTGTGTGCTTGATGTTTAGATTGAATTTCTCCCCTACCAGCATAATGTGAACGCAAGCAACAAAATAAAAATAAAATAAAATAAATAAAATATAAATAAAATAATAAAAAGAACAATTCGAAGTACATAAACATCCAATTTCCTAAATTGTTACCACTTTTTAAAGATATTTGGAGTAGAAATCTTCATTCGATTCAAATGCTTCTAAGCAGTGTTTGTAAAATTGAACCGGAGCGGTTAATCGGACATGGGCCTAGAAGCGATTTAAGTAGCCTAACTGGTAGACCGGCCGATTCAACCGCTCTAACCGGGTGAGTCCTGGGCGGTAAAAAAAGTGTTGAAAAAAATAAAATAGATACAAAAAAAAATCTACTAAAATATGAAAAGCATATAAAGAATGATTAAAACAAAAACATTCAACCTGTTGGTTAGCGGTTAGATTGCCCGGTTTTGCGAACACTGCTTCTAAGAGTGCAATTGCATCTAATAGTGCTAAAGACTGGCTGGAGTCACATTTCTAACAGTGCTAGGATGGACTGCCTTTTCTTTAAGGTATAATTGGTAACTACAACACATACAATAAATGTCATGGCACAAAGAAAATCCTATTTTGTCTGTATAATTATGAAGTCAAGATCGCAATTTAGAAATACATGGGATAACATTTGTATCTTTTGTAGATCATTTCCCTAGAATACGACTTGGCCCTAAGTTCAATAATCAATGCATTGACTTCAAATTTGAGGAACCCTTCTACAAGTCTAATAAGAGACATTTGATATAGCTTGCTTAAATAGCTTCTAAGCCTATAAAGCGCGCGATGTCGTTGATATACGAAACTTGTTCTATGGGGCTTCGAACTTGACTCCATAAATTTAATAATCTCGATTACCGATTGGGATCAAACTCGATTCTAAACTAATATGATTCCCAATTCCAAATTGGCATGAATCTTGGTTCTACATACGTCAAAAACTGGATTTCAAATTTTTCATAATTCCGATTCCAACTGGTGCAAAAATCGGTTCCACATATGTTGGAAACTCGATTCCTAAGATTTCAGAATCTCAATTTCCTTAGGGGTCGATTCCAAGGAGGTAGGAATCTCAATTCCAGGGAGGTTAGAATCTTGATTCCATATTCCATATGTGGTGGAATCTCGATTCCATTTTGGTCAATTTTTTATTCCCAAAAAATAGGAATCTCGGTCCCTGCGATTCCTCATTGGACGGATGTTGATTCTGAAAACAAGAATGTTCTAGCCGGCCGCGATTCCGCAATTCTGATTCCTAAAGTGATTCGGGTTCCCAAGCATTTCCCGCAACTATGATTTGGTGTGTGATGTGGTTGTATAACTTTCGAAGTAATTGAATTTGTTGTTCATGTATTTAAAAGAAAAAACTTTTCCTCGTATCCAATTGTTCTATGTTATTTAGTGAATATTTTCAGATATGCTCTAGGAGTGGAGTTCGTTCCACCTTGCTAGGATCAGGTGGCATGGTGTTAGATCGGTTATTAGTGTAGATGAGTTGATAGAGGAACACAATTATATCTAGGGTCAAAAGAATCTCTTATCTTGTTGCCAAATTTTCTTAGCATGTTGCTTTTGAATTTGAATTTTTATTTATTGTTCATCACCTCTCCTCCATTTTCATTTGGAAAGTTAGTCTATGTTTTCTTCTTATTGATATAGGTCACACACACATATCGTAAAATATTTGATGCATCGGGGTAAAATGTTTGATGTGTTGGGCATATTCCCCATCTAGATCACCTTGTTTTTTGAACGGAACCAGAAGATGATTCTTTCTCCTACCTAACAAAAGGAACTAAACCCAAAATATCGATAAAACCAAAACCTTATCTTGAAAGCATAATTCAAGCTCCAATCTTGAATAAAGTTAAAATATTAATATCCATTATCATCATCATCGTCATCATCATTATCATCGTAGCCTTATCTCAATTATTTCGGGTCGGCTACATGAATCATGTTCCTTCGTTTTTCTCTAATATAAAATAGGTTCAGGATTCATGATACGACGTGGCAAAGTTTTACGCTAGTTGCTACCTAACGAAACCCACCTCCTTTACTTGGGCTTGGGATGGGTTTAGGGAATGTTAAGGTCCTCACCCTTATTAGAACTAAGAAAAAAATCCTTGAAAAACAAAAAAAAATCCAAACCTAAATTCACAGCGAATCTTAGCAAACACTATCAAGAATCGAAACCCATATTAGGAAAAATGTCAAACGCAATTCTAATCTTGAAATGGGGCAACACCAAACCCCAACTTTAAAAAAAAAAGAAAAGAAATAAGAGAGAGAAGAAAGTATATCAATGTTCAAAAAAAAAAAAATCAACTTTCAATAAAAAAAAAATAAATCTAAAACCCAATATTGAAAAGTATCACAAAACTCCTTTTTAGGCGCACGTGATCAAGGTTTTTCTTAAATCTCACAACTATAGGAAGCCTTGACTAGAAACCCTTGAACAATATGCGATCTTTGTGTGTGGGACGTGCTCAGCTTTTCATTTCCAAAAATATTCTAAGTGTGAGAGAGGCTGCTGAGATGAGGCTAGAGAGATGAGAGAGAGTGGTGTGCTACTTTTGGAGAGAGAGAGAGAGAGAGAGAGAGAGAGAGAGATGTGACTTGTGTTGTAGAGATTTGGGCCCCCACAATGAGACAATATATAGACTTTTGGTTAGGGTTAGGGTTTCTAGGGTTACCCATCCTTGAAGATTTGATCTAGACCATTGATCATAAGAGACCAGTGGGGTGAGAGATCTTAGCCTTACAATCCATAAATTAGCTATCATGATCTAATGGAAGGTGCTAGAACATTATTCTTCAGCTTCCTTAACCTAAATCCCATCAAATATTTAATACGAGGAAATATATTTCTGTTTCCTCTTATTTCCATTCATTCTCTACACATGCCTCTTTGAAAAGTCAAAATATCTTTCATTTCAAAACCTTCCTTTTTCATTTCAATTGATTGAGTGGCCAACTTACATGCCACAAAATAAGAAAGAAGGTTGCACTATGTGGGGTGTGTCACTCATGGGGCTCTAGTCCACGCACTTCCCCGCATGTTTTAATTTGGTGGGGCCCATGGAGTATAATGGGCCCCCATGTGTATTAGTAATTAAAAAATTAACTAATGATTTTAGAAAATATTTACTATTTTATTTCTCTTTGAATAATTAAATATCTGAAAATTTAGTTTAGGCATATTTATAAACCTGTTTTGGTAAAATAAAATCTGAAAATCATTTATAATCAAGGTAATTATTTCTAAACTAATTTGATGGGATTCTGATCCTACTTAGTTAAGGAAAATGCAAAAATACTAAAGCACTCCATTTCTATTAGAGACTATGAACCACATTCACTTTCTCAAACTGAACCAGTAGTTTCCATGACCGGTAGTACATTACAAGGGTTCATAATTGGGCCACCAAAGTCAGCCAATAGGTGAAAGGAGCACAATCTTAGTTTATGGACTACAGGTTCCCCCAAGGGATAAGCCTAGGTCACACAAACTTGTGCACACACATCACAATTTGGTGCATAGGGGCTCTTTCTCGCATGTACACGCAACACCCTCAATGGTGCTTTGCTTCTCGATACGGCTATCATATGTATATTGTCGTGTGATGGTCTAAGATGAGGATTTGGCCCTTGTCGCTTCAAGCCTACTAATCACACAGAAGGGTCACACAGTCCCTTGACAAACTACCTTGGACATCTCCGACCTTATCAAGGGGCAACCCTACTAACCCTTCGCGGTTGTGCCTTATGCCCAAGTATCTTAGGGTTTTAGAATTCAACTGGCCTAGCTCGTCAAGCCTAGTTTGAGTCTCGGCATCAATATTGTCAACTTTGGTCCCTCTGGACTACACTCCCACTAGAGTTCATTATTCCACTATAATAAAATTGGTCGCGTGCTCTCATAAAGCCTTTAAATAGCCACAAAAACCCAACACTTGAGGGCAGGTGTCAAGCTCTGTGCTTTGGGCCAAGGCACTGGGCGCCTATTCCTTCGCATGCCTCAAGGTGCAGAGCCGGGAAACCTTCTTGAAAACTATATAATCTTCATAATATCCATGGATGTGGGGAGCTTGGTTTGGTGGTGGCGACTCACCGCCCGCCCTCCCGGTGGGGGAATCTTGCTTCAACAATCCTAGAAGTAGAGCACGAGCGGAGCTCGCTCCACGGCCTTCATAAAGGGTTCTCAATCCCTATCTTGTGAAAGGGACCTTGCTCCTTATGAAAGGGACATTGTGACCCTATAGAAAACGGGGATACGATCTTGTTTTAAAGAGTTATCGACCCTAGGGGTTTTTGATTTTGTGCTGAATTTTTGCTTTCTGAAAATATTCTAGCTAACAACTGCATGTTGAGTTTTTGCATCGGTGGTTGTAAAGTGGTGTGCTGACTCGAAATCGGCTTGGATGCTAGGGGTCTCCTCTCCAGGATTGTCCGGAATTGGGAAATTGTCGAAGTTGTCCAAAACTGGGCAGTTCGCACTGACTAAATCCCCTATGTAGCTCAGTTTACAGCTGGGATTTTGGCAATTCCTAATTTTGGTTCTCTCATGGCCCTGGAATCTCTCTTTTCTCAAATTGTCTTAGAACTATCAGGTCGTAGAGTTCTCATTGTGCATGTGTGTTGTTAATTCTAAAAAGTGGATTGTATGTTTTTCGTATTATATATGTGTATATATATATATATGTATATGGTTCTTCCCAAGTCTTCTCATATTCATATAGTACATATATCAGGTTGTTCCCTGAGCAATGCTCGTAGCCATTCCTAAGGTAGGGAGCTTCTGCCATGGGTTGGTCCTAGGTTCCTGCTCCCACTTCGGTTCTTGCTCCTACTTTGGCTCCCAACAATGTATGCGATACTATAGCAGCCCCTCAATGAGGAAATCACCTCAAGATATTAATTATATAATACAGATATTACATTGTATGCTTCCTTATTTATGGGTTTATGTTCATCTTGTTTATGGATTGGCTTGGATCGTTTATGGGCCTGTTTAAGTAAACAAGTGAAGCCAAGCCAAGGTTGGAAGTCAGGCCATGCTCAAGGCCCCTCTTCCACAAAGTTTGGAAGCCGCCCCTTGTAGGGGTTATCATGGAATTGGTGGCCTCCAAACAACAATGTCAATTGAGGTTGTTTTTTAAGGCTGCTGGAAGCAACAGCGTCTAGCTATTCCATTCTCGTGTAAGAAACGCAGGAGTGCTACAGTCCTTGGATGCTGCAGCTTCCACAAAACAAACACACCCTTAATGAAGTCATGGCTCAAGCTGGGTGGTTCAAGCTTGAGTCACGCTCAAGTGGAACTCGAACTTGTCCTCCCTCTCAACTGCCCCACCCCGAAAATCCCCATCCAATTCATGCCATGCTAATGCCCAAGCTCGGCCTGGCTCGGGTAAGTGACACCCCTAGTTGTGAATCATGTGCAGTTTTTGTACATGGGACTCATTAATATTTACAAGCTGAATGAAGTTCATTTACCAAATTGAACTCCTTATTCTATTTTGAGTCCTTGCCATTATTTGGAAGGCAATGTACTTGGTATAGTTATTATTGATGTTACAAACAATGGGTTGAAATCTTCCAGTAATTGTTACCATGGATATATGAAGAGATACATGAGCATTGACCAGGAAGTAAAAACAAATGTTGAAAATCCGATTATACAAAAGTATATCAAAGCGATTCATCTTAAAAAGCATCGGTTCTTCAAGGCTGCGGAAAATAAATTTTGTTTCCATGAGCATGAATATGAACTGGGCTCTGTAATTTATATAGGTATTTAATTGTTTGATGGTCAGTTCTTGTGATATGTTCTTCGCATCCCATCTATTTCATTCTTATGGCAGGAATGGGAAAGACCAAAACCAGGGCGGAGGCCTGATATATTCCCCCAGTTTAGCCCAATGAAAACGCCTTTGCCACCTCCCATGCCTTATGATCCACCAGAGGAAGATGAGGAAGAGGAGGAAAAGAAAGAGGGGGAAGATGAGGAGGATCCTGAGAAGGAAGAAACTGAGAATCCAGAGGGCCAGTAAGCTGGGTCTCTTGTCTGTAGGACTTAGTGGCTAAAGCTTTTGTCCTTCCCATTGCTTACAGCCTTTACGCCCTTTTTGGCAGAGAGTAAGTGTGAGTAGGTTGATGCATGTATATTACCCGGGGTATGGGGTTCGGCAACTCAATGGGGATGTGAACAAATGGTAGGATAGGAGGAATGTTTGGCCTGAAAGTTGCGCAAGCTAAAGGGCCTTTAGCTGGGCTTTGTAGTTTTAATTTTGGAGGGTCCTTTGTATAAATATCTGAGTTTAGGGTTTCAATTGCGGATGTAGTGATGTATTGGTGTCGTGATACCATTTGATCCTTCACGTAAGCACTGGTTTGCTTCATTGATTTATTGGAAATGAAATGTGGTTGTTTATTTCTTCTCTTCTATACCATCTACAGCAAGTTGTGACTTGTAGCTTCTAAATTGCTTGTCACTTGATGGTGATGATATGATTGTGATGATGATTAGAGAGATGCTAACTTTTGATTATTTTTTTTCGGGTAATTCAATGGGGAAGACATGGCCCTAGGTATTTTTTTCCAAATAGTTTAAGAGGAGGGAGCTAGTGTCAGTGGGAATGAAAACCACAATATGTAGGCTAGAGAGTGTGTGTGGTGATTAGGAGTTGATTTTTCGAAGGTGTGAGGGGGGCTAGTGTTTGTGGAATGGAAACCACAATGTGTTGACTTGTATTTTTTTCCGAATAGTTTAAGAGTTGATTTTTCGAAGGTGTTAGGGGGCTAGTGTAAGTGGGAATGAAAACCACAATATGGTGACTAGAGAGTGTGTGGTGATTAGGAGTTGATTTTTCAAAGGTGTGAGGGGGATTAGTGTCCGTGGAATGGAAACCGCAATGTGCTGACTAGAGTGTGCGGTGATTAGAGAGATGCTAGTTGATATCAATGTTTTACTCTTTATATTTCCTTTTATTTATTTTCTTGTTTGTGGCAAGTTGCCTCCTACTTGTGCTTTAGGTGTATTCCGCAAAATTTGAACTCGATGCTCTAAAGCTCCGAGTCCTTGCTTTTTAAGCTCTTAAGAAATATTTGGTCTTGTGGTTATGACAGTGATTCAAAAAGCGGACTACCCAGTGTCTAGGCGGTCCAGAAGGCCTGGACACATCGCTTAGGCCTAGGCACCCAATTTGGGCAGTCAATCCCTGGGCGGCTCCCCAAGGGCGGAAAAACCATTCAGTGACGGTATTTTTTGTTTTTGTTTTTGTTTTTTTGTTTTTTTTTGTTTTTTTTTTGGTTTTTGTTTTTTTGGTTTGTTTTTTTAAGGGTTAAAAATTAAGGTTTTAGGTTCATTTGCAACCTAAAACATGTTGGAGTCAAATTTACCCTAAAAAAAATTAGATTGTGGTGAATTTTTTAGGATCAAAGGGTTACTCAAAGTTAACAAAAATTGATCAAAACATCATCCATTGGTATTATATTTACTTTTTGATGTTCTTCAAAGTTATTAAGGGGTTTTTAGAAGATTTTGAGTATTTAGAAGCATTTTTTACGTTGAAGTTTGAAAATTGAGCGATCACACTCGAAGATTGAGCGATCAAACTCGAAGTAAGTGATTTTTTTTTATTGCTTTAGTAATTTGATATGGAGTATGAACCGACATATGGATTATGGTTATGTTTAATATGTAGTATAATTTGAATTATGTACTGCAAAACATATAACCAATCATTTAAAAATCGCCGAGTCGAACCGGACTCGCCCGGTTCGACTCGGGAATCGGCATTGGCCATGTCCGTTCCAGTAGAAAACCGGGAACCGCCCAGTTCTAGAGCAGAACCGCCGGCTCCTTCCCGGTTAAAGCCGGTTCCATCCCGGTTCTAGCCTTCACATGTGTGTACACGTCATGCGTGCCACACACCACTCACACGTGTGTACGTGTGACACGAGCCATACACACTCCCACACGTGCCACACGCACATGCACGCACGTGTGTGCATCACACATGCCACACGCACCACTCCCACACATGTGTACGTGTCACACGTACGACACACACCAGTCCCACATGTGCCACACACATACACACACATACGCGTCACACGTGCGACACACACCACTCCCACTGTGACACACGTGCGACACACACATACACGTACGTGTCACACATGCGATGCACACTACTCTCACATGTGCCACGCGTGTGACACGCATACGCGTCACACGTGCGACACACACCACTCCCACTGTGACACACGTGCGACACACACATACACGTACACGTCACACATGTGATGCACACCACTCTCACATGTGCCACGCGTGCGACACGCACATGCACATGTGCATGTGCACTGATGCCCTAGTGTTTTCACATTTGCATTAATCTTCCAATTATATAGTTATTTATATAGCATATTTGAATACTCATCCTTCGATGTGGGATAATTCCCCAACATCATTAAATGAAAACATAATATAAATATATGCTATTAATAGGCAATTTTAAACACATATGTTAAGGAAGAATGATGGTTATCACTAATGTCATTTGTTTTGACATCTCAAGTTTGAATCCCCTCTTGGGCCATATAATAGTTATCGTTTCTTGAATTTTTGTTCCCCCTTGGGCATATAATAAATTAAAGTGTTTTTTTTGTTCCCCTTTGGGTATATAATAAATTAAAGTGTTTTTTTCAAAATTTGTACGCATTTTATTAATTTTTACATTGATAACCGAATCTTTTATTTTATTTATTAATTTTTACATTATAAATCATGTAATGTACTATTTGTCTTACAGTTGTTAATAATACATTTTAAATTAGATAATATTATAAAATATTTTTAATTTGTTATTATTTATTTAATAAAATAACTATAAAATGTAAACTAATAATTATAATTTCAGTATATAAT
>NW_006499997.1:1520355-1544972 GCF_000471905.2 Amborella trichopoda | reverse complement strand
GGGTTAGGGTTTTTCACCAAAACGAGATTTTAATGGCCATTCTTTCATTGATTTAGTCTGTTCTTTATCATAGTTCATGTATAATTATATATTTTATCCATGCTAATGCTATGATTTTTTTTTATGTGATGCAAATTTAATACTTAAGTTTATACAGGGAAAGAGCATATCAATATTCACAAATTGATGAAAAAACTAAAAGTTAATAATGTAGTACCCTCATTTCTAATTGAATTCCTAAAAAACAACATTTATAATGAATTTTAATAATTTTTTCGGATTTTTTTGATGCTTTAATCAGACCGATTCAACGGATCCGGATTGTCGATTCGCCGATCCGAATCGGTTTTTGAGGTGCCCGATCCGAGTCATCGATCCGCTTTTTAAATCATTGCATATAACTGATATTGACATAACTGCGGAATGTCAGAATCCTTATTTGGATTCAACTGAGCTGCCCAGGTTTTCGGTGCCCATGACCCTTGACCAGCAGAGAATGTTGTAAACTAAAATTACATGTTAATCAGTGCAATCAATCAAGCGGGCTATTCAGAAATCACCTGCGAGATGACACCGCAAAGGGTAAGAAATAAAGTCTGCTTTTTTTTGTATAAAATAAAATAAAATTCTAATCGTTGAATTTGGCTTTAGTAACTGGTTGAAAAGAAGCTTTATTGTGCAGTGTTAGGGCTGTAACATGATTTCAACTCATCACATTCAATGTGACAATCACAGCTGATTCAATCTAACAAGACTGCTTTTGTTGGGGAGACGTGAGTGCGTAGGGCTTCTCCAATTTCTCCTTCTTTGCAAAAGCCCATCAATGAATGTAAGCTACAAGCTCATCAGCTAGAACAAGGTGATCTAGCACGGTGTATATAGTTTTTCATATTTTTTTTTCTCACTAACTAGAACAATTATAAAGGTCCAAGTCAAATAAAACCCACTTGAAATAAATAAATAGATAACCAAAAGTGGTTCTCACTTGCTGCAACCAATTGCAACTTCTTTTATTTAATGAATAAAAATAACACAATGTTTATGATAATAAGAAGGCATAAGAAATAAAATACTGCAAACCACAAAACAAAAAGCCAAAAGATTTCCTCAACTGGATTTAGTATATCCTATACCGGGTCTCCTCTTCTAATGACGTACGTGATCAATGGTTTATCTTAGATCTACAAAATATGAGAGAGTCTTGACTATAACTCTTAATCAATATGAGAACAATATGGAACATCATATAAACCACAAGGCCTCAATACCTTGTATGTGTGGGGTGCGCCCCTCTTAACTCTTAGCAACCACAAGGCCTCAATACCTTGAACGTGTGGGGCATGCCCCCTCTTTACTCCTAGCATGCGGTGTGCCCCTATTTGTAACAAATATTATTCCAAGGTAGAGAGAGATCATAGAGAGAAGAAAGAGAGAGAGAGAGACGAGAGGTATAGAGATTTATGGGAGAAAGGGCTCTATTTATAGAGTTTCCAGGGGTTAAGGTTTCTTCAGAGTTAGCCATCTTTATGGAAATTAGATCCATACCATTGATCATAGGAGACCTGTGGGGTGAGAGATCTGAGCAATTTAATCATTAGATTAGCCATCGTGATTCAAAAGATAATGCATAACTTTATCTTTCTGCTTTCTAAATCTTTTTCCTATCAAATATAAAAATTGAAAATATTCGATAATTTCTATCTTTGTATAAATCTCTTTTTTATACATGTTCCTTTTAGAAGTTCAATATCCATAAGATTTCATAAAACATATTATGCTAATTGTTTCGATTCCTTGCTCATCAAAGCATATCAAAACAAAGGACTACGCACTTTAAGTGGGGCTTGCCACCCTTGTAGACCATGGGTGGTCCCCCAGCACATCCACATAAAGATTATGGTGGGCTCCCTAATTAAATATGATTTTTAAAATTATAAAATTGATTTTTAGAAAATAGGAAATAAACTTTATTTTCCTTTGAATATTTAAATACTGAAAATTGAATCACCTAATTTATAAATTTGTTTTGTAAAAATAAAATATCTAGATGCTCATAAAAGTTTATATAATCAATCTAGAAATCATTTAATATCAAAATAATTAAAACCAAATAATTTTGATGGGAATCAAATTCGTCGAGGTTTAGGAACTATAATATTGCCGTAGTACTCCACACTTGCTTCTATTGTGAACTATAATCCACACTAGCGTTCGCAAACTGACTTAGCAGTTCCCATGACCCACAGACCTAGAATCCAAGTCTCGCACTTGTACATGCTTTATCCTCAATGGTGACTAGCTTTCCCAATATGGCTCCTTAACTCACATACCTGGGCAACTCTGACTTCATCAAGGGATAACCCATAAAACTCTGCTCGATTTTATTCCATGCCTAAGTAACAGGGGTTTTTCCAATTCAATTGGTCTAGCACGTCAAGCAAAGTCCGAGTATTGGCAAATAAAATTTGCCTAATCTTGGTCCACAAAGGACTATTATTTCTTGGTCCCTCTGGACCACAATCTCATAGGAGTTTTATTGTTCCACTATATCAAGTATTGATTACATCATCTCATAAGGCCTTTGATGGCCACAAAAAAAACACAACAGGGGATTCGAAGAGCTGATTGAGAAAGTGAGAGATTGCTAGTTGTCATGTGCACCGTGGGGATCTCGGTGGAGAATGATCGGTGGATTTAAGCTTCGAATAGTTGAATTTGGCTTCAGTCATACGTTGTAAAGGTGTTTTATTGTGCAGTGTTGAGGTGATAACATGACTGCAACTCACGACGTTCAATGTGATTTGGTGTCAATCATAGCAGGTTCAGTGTTCAGTTGTGGCCTTTTCATAAATAACAAGACTTCTTTTGTTGGGGAGACGAGAGTGCGTAGAGCTTCCTTAATTTTGCCTTCTTTGCAAAAGCCCATAAATCAATGCACTATAAGCATTGTTCAAAAGATCGATTCAATCGGGATCGATCGTTGGCCGATCCCAAGCTATCTCGATTCTAAAGGTCATGTATTCTGATTCTTTTTTGCAGTGGACTAATCGACACAAATTGGCTGATTGGTGTATTAATCCATGATTTATTGTAAAAGTGGCTTGATTTGTGCACTGTCTGTCTCTCTCTCTCTCTCTCATTCTCTCTCTAGCAGTTGAGGCAAGCCTGCCCCAACGCCTCTCACTCTCTCACTCGAACTAGTGGGGCACGAGACTGCCCTAACATATCTCTCACCTCTCTCTCTCTCTCTCCCTCTCTCTCTCTCTCTCTCTCTCTCACCACTCTCTCTCTAACTGTTGAGGTAGGGGACTGCCCCAATCGCTCTCTCACCTCTCTCTCTAACTGTTGGGGCAGGGACTTGGCCCAACCTCTCTCTCTCTCTCTTTATCTGTTGGGGCAAGCCTAGGCAGGCCTACCCCAACGTTTCTCTCTCTCTCTCTCAAACTGTTGGGGTAGGGGATTGCCCTACCGTCTAGTGAGAGTCTTTCTCTCTCAAATTGTTGGGGTGGGGGACTACCCCAACCTCTGGTAAGATTCTCTCGCTCTTTCGCTCTCTCTTTATCTCACTCTCTCTCTATAACTAATGGGGTAGGGGCCTAACCCAACCTATCATTCTCACTGTTTCTCTAACTGTTGGGGCTGGGGCGTGCCCCAACCTCTCTCTCTCTCTCTCTCTATTGGGTTCTCTCCTGTTGGGATGTGATGCAAAGATCACATATTATTCCCTATGGTATTCTCCCTTTCATTAAAGGGCATTTTTGTCACTAAAAATATACCTTTTTTAGTGGAGGCTCTTAAAAGGGTTTTGATAGAGAGAGAAACGTGTGGGTGAGTGAGGTAGAAAGGGAACTTGTAGAGAGAGAAGTTTGGGGCTGGAAAATGGGGGTTTTTGCAACAAAACCCTAACACTACCATTTGGGGCTCATTTTGGGTCATTTTATCGGCATTTCTTCGTGGCATCGGTGGATCAAAGAAATAAGTTGTTTGTAGGTGGTTTTGTGGTAGGAAGTTCTTTTGTTTGAACTTTTTCTTGTAACTCTACATAACCCCAATCTTGTAAGTTTTCCTCTTGATAACGAATACATCTTTGTCGTCTTGCCCGTGGACGTAGCCCATCTTGAGCGAACCACGTATATGTGCATGTCATTCTCTACTTTCATTTGTGTTGTTTTTTGAATATTTTCCATATTGTTTGTTTTATTGTTTTTATATTTTTTTCCAATTATATTGCACTTGTTATTGCATATTGCGCATGTTATTTGAGTGTTGAAATCATTGTGGTGGAGTGCTCACCACTTCTAATGGGATTTGAGATATCCCGATTTGCTCAAAAGGGGTGATTGGGTTATCCCGATTTCACAACAAGTGGTATCAGAACTCAAGGAATTAGTGTAGTAATTTTTGGAAAAATAGCATCTCACAAGTTTGAGGTAGAGAAGTGATGGGAAAGATAATTTTGAATTTTGAAAATTAAAAATGCAAGATATATTGGTACATCAAAGGCAACACTAGGCATTACTTGGAAAATATAAAAAATCGATCAATATGCCCGATGATGATTGGGACGAACTCTATTTGAAGGCACATGCTACTATTCGCTTGTGTTTAGCGAATGAAGTTTTGTTTAATATTGTTGGCGAAAATACGACAAAAGATTTGTAAGAAAAATTGAAAAATTTTTATCAAACAAAATCTCTCACAAACTGAACTTTTTTAAAATGAAAATTGTATTCCTTGAGAATGAAAGAAGGTGTAAATGTGTCGCAACACTTGAATAAGTTTAATAACCTCATTTGTCAACTTGAGAGTATTGGTGTGAGAATGGATGATGAAGATAAAGTGGTCACCTTGCTTTGTTCATTGCCAAAATCCTATGATAACTTTGTTCCTACATTGAGTTGCAGTAAAGATGATTCTCTTGATTTGGGCTCGGCGTGTAGTGCCTTACTTGTCGATGAACTTCAAAAGAAAGCATATTTGGGAAGTTTGGTAGAATCGAAGACGGAAGCTCTTGTGGTAAGAGGTCGATCAAATGAACGAGGTGATTCATCGATGAATCATTCAAGAAGTCATTCAATATTTAGATCAAAATCTAGAGGGCCTAATAACAAGTATGTGTGTTGGTATTGTGGGAAGCCCGGTCATATAAGGAAAAATTGTTTCAAAAGAAATGGAGTGAATTCTTTCAAAGCTCCTAATGCGAGAGGTGAAAAGCCAAGTGGATAAAAAAATTAAGCAAATCAAGTCGAAGAGGCTACATCCGGGTTCAATGAAGATGAAGTATTGATGGTGACATATATTTCAATATTCTATCAAAATTAGATACTTGATAGTGGAGTCACCCATCACATGTGCCCACATCGATCATGGTTTGACACATATGAGTCATGTGAAGGAGGATCGGTATCCATGTAAAATAATTCCACTAGCAAGGTGGTTGGAATGGGTTCAGTTCGCTTAGGGATGTTTGATAGGACTATTCGAGCAATTAAAGATATTGGGCATGTGTTGGAACTACAAAAGAGCTTGATTTTCCTCTCTTCTCTAGATTCGAAAGGTTATAAGTTCATCGGTCAAGGTGGAGTAATCAAAGTATCAAAAGGGGCTCTAATTGTGATGAAAGAAAGCCTGGTTGGGAGCTTATACAAGTTATTGAGAAGCATGATAATAAATGATGAAGTGAATTCTGTGGTCGAAGTTGAGGAAGTTCCATTTTGCCTATGACATAGAAGATTGGGGCATAAGAGTGATAAGGGTATGGAGGTTTTAATCAAGATGAATTTTATTACTACACTTAAAATTGATAGATTTGAATTTTGTAAGCATTGTGTATATGGGAAACAACATGGATAACCTTTCAAGGCTGGGAATCATACAAGCAAGTACAAACTTGATTATATTCACTCGGATGTATAGGGGCTTTCACCAACTACATCTTATGGCGGTGCATTAGATTTTGTTTCATTTGTTGATGACTTCTCAAGAAAGGTATGGATCAAAACGCTCAAGTCTAAAAGTGATGTGTTTTGTGCATTCAAGAATTTTAAAACTAAAGTTGAAAAATTTATGGGGCATTACATCACATTTCTTCTGACCGATAATGGTGGAGAGTTTGTATCAAAGGAGTTCGAAAATTTTGCAAGGCCGAGGGAATTAATAGGGCATTACACAAATGCCTACAATCCTCAACAAAATGGTATCGATGGGAGCTTGAATCACACTTTGATGGAGCGTGTGAGGTGCATGTTAAGCAATGCCAGCCTAGAACAAGAACGATGAGCAGAAGCCGTATCAATGACTTGTTATCCTATCAACCAATCACCTTCGGTAGCATTAGGAAGCAAAACTCCTAATGAGGTATGATATGGAACTCCAAGTGACTATTCCGATTTAAATTTTTTTGGTTGTGGTACATATGCACTTATTTCAAGTTATCAAAGGAAAAAATTTGATCCAAGGTCAAAGAAGTGCATCTTTGTGGGTTATAGCAAGGGTGTGAAGGGGTACTGGTTATGGGATCCAAGTATCCAAAAAATAATTACTAGCCGTGATGTGTATTTTGATGAATCCAAGGTTTGACAAAGGGGATGATGATAAATGACAATGGTCAAGAAGTGCAACAAGAGAGCCAAGAATTTCAAGGCAACCCGGAAACACTTCCACCAAGTACAACTATGCCTTATGAGAACATACCCATTGATCATAGTGAAGAGCATGAAGAATTAGGAAGTCAAGATAAAGAACCACATGGCCATTATGATGAGGTTGTGCATTTGGCACATTGGCGTTCTACTAGAGAAACTCATGCACCCGAGTGGCACAAAGATTATGTAGATCCAAATACTTTGCATGCTTTGATAGCTGAAAATGAAGAGCCGACATCATTTTGTGAAGCCATTGATAGCAATGGTACAAAGCATTGGAAAAGAGCTATGGAAGATGAGATATTAGCCCTTCAAATAAACAAAACTTAGGTTTGGTAGAACTACTAAAAGGTAGAAGGACCATTGGTTTTAAATGGGTGTTCAAGATAAAGAAGGGGCTTGATGACAACCTTGAAATATATAGGGCAAGATTGGTGGCAAAAGGTTTTAGAGGAGTAAAAGACGATTTTTTGTTTTTTTGACAATATTCCATCATCTTATTAATCAAAAGATACAATCAAGTAATCTAAACATCCAAAACAACCAAATCTTGCATCACACCTCCTCTCTTGGCTAAAGCAACCGCGATTTCATTTCCATCTTTATAAATATGGTGAAAGGTCACAGTCATATCCCGGTTCAACTCCATTACTTCCATCCATTCCTACCTACTTCCAATGAGGTCTAAAGACACAATTACACCAATTAACAACATTTAGGAAATCACATTCTATCACACGTCCTTCGTGGAAGCCTCTATCATTTAAAGTTTTGAGCCTCGTTAGCAGCGCAATCAGTTCCGCTTCATTGGTTGTTTTTATACCACACGGATCTGCAATGTAGAAAATACATTGTCCAAGGTGATTCCTTACCACACCTCCAAAGCCTGTTATCCCCGGATTCCCTAAGGAGCTCCCATCACAATTTAGTTTTATACTTCCTAATCCAGGAGCAATCTATCTTCCCATGTGTCTCACCTTCATCACGTTTTGCATCATTAAATTCCTCACGTTCACTTCCATGTCAACCTTCGAAACCCCAAAACGTTCCTTCTTAATAAAGAACTAACTCCAAATTGTATGCTGAATTCTCTTCTTCAACAAATCCCTTTCCATTACCAACCTCGCAAACACCCCTCTATTCCTTTCAACCAGATCTCCCAAAGGACTGTTGCCCTTCCAATCATGAAGATCAATTTTCCAACCTTTGGCAGTCCATCAAAAAACATATATTCAATAATATTGATGCAGCTTTGGGGCAATGGTTCTTCAATTCCAATAATTTGAAGAAATTAGCTCCATATATCATAAGTAAACGGGCACTATAAGAATAAGTTGTCACCACTTTCATCACACTCCTTGCATAACATACAAATATTTGTCATTATACTCCCTCACTTCATAAGCTTATCAACTGTCAGGTACTTCCTTTGAAATAACACCCAAAGAAACACGTTCACTTTTTGTAGAATCCTCCAATACCATATTTTGCGCAACGAGTCCTTATTCCACCTTATCCTATCATAGAATGGAAGATTATATGCTGATTTCACATAAAAGACCCCATCACTTTCAACCTCCCACACCAAGTCATCAAAAAAGTCTTGATGTAACTTCACATTTTTCAGCAGTCTAAGTAACTCTTCCATCTGCAAGATAAATTCATCATTAACCCTATTATACGCACACTTTATATCCCAAATTCCCCTCTTTCTGCACTATACCTCACCTACTTTAGCCCTAGGGTTAGATGATGCATTGTAGATCAAAGGAAAAGAATACCTTAACGGAGTCTCCCCAATCCATTTCCCGTGCCAGAATGGAGTCCTAAGACCATCCCCCACTGCCCATCTTGAACAACTCAACATGAACTCTATTCTACATAACATCTTTCCAAACCCTTGACTGCAACATCGAACTCTTATTATTCTCCAACCACAAGCTATCTCTATTCTTTCCATATTTATCCTTAATAACCACTTTCCATAGAGCCTCCTCACCATCCATAGATCTCCAAGCATAATTAGCATATTTTACTCTCCTAACTCCAAGGCCTCCTTCAGGGACCGGTGTACACACTCTGTCCCAACTCACCAAGTGGTACTTCTTCCCTCATCTGATCCCCAAAGGAAGTTTCTCATCAGTCTTTCAATAACCTTTGAGACCGCAGAGACATTTGAAACACAGGTAAATTAGAGAGTGGAGCCTTAATAAGGACCGTCTTGCTACCAAGAGATAGATTTTTTACTTCCAAAAATCTAATTTGGCATGCATGCTTTCAATCACAGGATCCCAAACCGACAGTCTGAGATTGGCAAGCCATTACCTAATGGGAAATGCTTCCACTTTACACCCCAAAACATTAAATAATTGGTTCACGATCTCATTCTCACATGTCACACCAATAATAGAAGTCTTCTCAAAATTCACCTTGAGACCTAATCCCACTTCACAGCACAAAAGCATTCTTCCAATATTCATAATCTGTTCTACAGATACATAATAAAAGAGAAGCAAATCATCAGCATACTGAAGGTAAGAATCTGTTGATTATTTAGCTGAGACCTTAAACCCCTTAAACCGGCCCTTGTTTACCACATTTCCAATGCTACGGCTAAAAGCCTCTCCCATTATAGTAAAAAGAAAATGGGACAAGGGATCACCTTGTCTCAACCCCCTCAAGGCTTTAAAAAAGCCTTTTGGGCTTCTTTCCACCAGAATAAAAAAATAGGTACTCACTAAACAACACGTTATCCATCCGCACCACTTTTCCCCAAAACCTATGCATCTCATTACTTCTAAAAGCACATCCCAGTTCACCCCATCATATGCCTTCTCCAAATCCAACTTTAACAAAACACCAGGTTCCCCCAATAAATTGATTGAATAAATACATTCATGAGCAATGAGAACCCCATCAATAATATCTCTCCCTTGAATAAACGATGATTGTGGACGCACCACAACTCTATTCAACACATTCTTCAATCTTTCAGCCAGTGTCTTAGCAAAAATTTTATACATGCTTGTTAACAAGCTAATAGGGCGAATATCCGATATCCTTGAGATAGAGCCACTTTTCGGAATGAACGCTATATATGTTGAATTTATTGCTTTATTGACAACACTCATTTCTAAAACCTCATTTACCATCATCATCAAGTCCATTTTCATAACATCCCAGAATATTTGAAAAAAACCTAAGAGGAAATCCATCAGGTCCTGGAGCCTTATATCCCGGCAAAGCAAAACAACTCGCTTCACCTCCTCCTCAGATACCCATCCTTCCAACAATCTAGCCTCCTCCAACGACAACCTTTGAAAATTCAACCCATGCAATGTAGGAGCAAAGCCATATCCTTGGTAAATAAATTCTGAAAATGGCTGACAAATTTCATCTCTCATGTGTCTTTATCACCATCAACCACCCATTCAAATCGAACTCCTGAAATATCATTTTGTCCTCTCCTAGAATTGACATTTGCATGAAAATATTTTGTGTTCAAATCACTTTGTCTTAAATATTTCACTGTAGATCTTTTCCGCCAATATATTCCTTTTGATCTCAGCGTCTCATGAAGAGAACTTAGCAAGCCCACCTCCTCTCTAAGACCAGTTGTAAAATTACACTCATTTTGAATCTGAACTTCTACTCCAAATCTAACATGATCTTCTGAATCCTTTTTAAATTTGGAACTTCGTCTCTTCTTTTCATTGAAGGAACTTATGCTTGATACTAATCAAATTTTTATGCACGTGAAAGCCATAGCACTCCAAAATAATAGAATTTTACCATGTGTGCTTAATAATTTCAACAACCTCCTTTGCATCTAACCAAACCAAGTCTAACTGAAATGGTTTAGGACCAAAATGACAGTTCTCAGTATGTCAACATAATGGGATTTGATCTGAAGAGAGCTTAGTAAAAGCCACAACATGAGCCAACATAAAATGTTGCTCCTCATTCATTAGAGATCAGAAAGCGATCAATCTTACTTTGAATCAGATTGTCGATGCTATTATTCAACCAAGTATAATATGCCCCACTAACAGGTAAGTCAATAAACTGATGCTGAAAAATGAATTGATTAAATAACCTCATAGATAAATTAAGAGAAGTAGAAGATGAAATTTCAGCTAGCCATCTAATCATGCTAAAATCACCACCAATACAAAACAGCATATCCACATCAGCAATCAAATTGGATAAAATATATAAAAAATCTTCTTTTAATTCATTCGCATTTGGTCCATAGACATTGCAGCACATCCAGACAAACCCATCCACTACCAAGACCTCTAACATTCGAACTACATATCTTCATTAAAATGTGATGAGGAACATATCCTGACGGGACCAAAACCACCATCAAAGCTAGCGGAGGAAGAGCTGGACTCAGTCACCTCGATTGCATCTTTGCCTCTCATTATTAGCAATAACAAGCTTCTTTGGTTGAGGCTCATACCTGGCCACCAACCGAAGCAAGAATCTAATCAAAGTTGTAACAATCCGTCCACCACCAGATGAGACTTCCCCCACATCATTAACTTCCTTGCCCACACCCATCTCAGCTTTCTGTTTACAACTCTCTTTAGCCTTCTTAATCCTCTCTTTAATCACTTCTAAAACCTGAGCAATGGGAACATTGGACCCCAATCCAATATCATCCCACATTACAAAGATTTCTTCCAAATTATCATCAAGTACCCCAATTGGAACACCCTTTCAATTAACATCTACTTCAACATCAATAACACCCTCTAAGTTTCCACCCGCTACGATCTCCCCCTCTTCCCTATCTTCATCTACCCCGTCAATTAACCGTGGTTGCACCTCTGCCAAACCATCACCAACAGCTCCCTCATCAACAGCTTCACCACCTGCCCCATCGCCATCCACAATATAAAGCATACCTTTATCTTCTTGATCTCCCCCCCCCCCCCCCCGAAACCCCCAAGCAATGGAAGCAAAAGCTTACAATTGCCCAACCCCAAAGGCATTGCAGGCGACAGAAGCTTAACTTCATCTTCTGAGTTACTATCCTCGACCCTTGAAGAGAAAGCAAAAGATCAGCCGCCGAAAGCATTTGGATTGGTACAATGTCATCCCCCACCCCTTCTTCGATGACCCAAGGACCCCGTATCAGCCTCCTTCGAGCAGCCCTTCTAAAAGGCAAAAACATTTCCATGCTCTTCCACCAAGTAGCCGCAAGCACTGTAACAATAATCTTATAAAGTTTGAGTAGAAAGAACAAAACAACCACTATTTCTTCTAGAGAGAAGGTCATATCTCTCTTCCTACCTCCCAAAGCATATTTTCCAACAGCACGTTCATGTCCTTTAATACACCGAAAGACCTCCCTTATATTAAAAATTAAACCACCAATGCTAACCAAACCCCCAACTCAAGCAATTGATAAATGTTAACCCCACATGATACTTAATTAATAGGGACAACTATGTCCCCAAAGGTGATCTCTGCACCATCCTTAAAGGTAGAATTTATTTTCCAAATATCCCCTTTAATTGTCATTTGAATGTCTTTATCGCCTTGATCAGCACTTCTACCACCTCTTTTTAAGCTAGTGGATCCCATCTCACGTCTTTGAAAGGCTATTTGGTCATCTTTCTTTTTTTTAATTTACATAACTGTCACCCATTTGGAGACTTAAAGGGCTAAAATAGTCCCATCCGATTTATTATGAAACTCAAAATCAATAGAAGACGAACAAGCACTGAGATACACTTCCAGCGTTTAAACCATAAAAAGAAAAACGAAAAAGGGCGAACCTTAGCAACCACAATAAAATTATCATCCAAATGTGTAGATAGATACCTATCACAAATCAGACCATGTCTTTAAAAGCGGGCCTAACCATCCCTATCACACATCAGACCATGTCTTTAAAAGCAGGCCTAACCATCCCGACCAAACCAAAGCTATATATGCAAATGTGGTAGTGTTTAGCATTGAATTTACTCTGAACATGGAAGGAAAGCACTTCCATGACAGAATTACAAGATACTCATTGCTTCGGCTGGGCACAAGCGCGCTCCATACTCATTTCTTCCCGCTTTTCTTGAGCCCCGCACCTCCAAAGGCTCCCTTCTGCGATGCCTTGGCCCTCAACTCTTTGAGTGCCTGCCACACAAAAGTAAAATCACTCTCTCTCCCAAAATTCCAACAAAATGAATCTGCAAGTCCATGGACAATTACCTTTTCCTCCTCTTTTTTCTTCTGAATATTTGCTAGATCATCCTGCAATAACGAAAAAAATAAAAGAGATAAGTATACGGTCCAGTAGACATCCCAAAATAGAGGTTTTGTTAGCAAAAATCAATCTCAATCATAAACAGTTACAATACATTGTCATCAAGATAAAGACCACAACTTAGTGTCCTCTATATTGCTACTACATCCAGTTAACAACTCAACACCAAAAATGTTTAGGCAAAACCACAATGTTGATAAATGCCAAAAAAAGAAGTTGAAGAAAATAAAGGTGCGATGAAAGAAGTGCATTCAATAATCATTTTTGTTGCTCTATTAAATATTAACATCATCTTTCCAGTGCCAAATCTTAGCCTCACCCCTTGGAGTTCAGTAAGGAATATGCAAAACAAAAAGTCAACATTTATCCAAAAAAAAAGAATACGCAAAACAATTTAATTACATTTCAGTTCAATGACAGGATTTACATCAGTCTCTTTTCTTTTCTTTTTTTTTCCTTCTTTTCTTTTCTTCTATTTTTTATTTTTTGGATGCCTCTCAGGTTACACATAGAGTAATGTGAGAATGATAATAAGGAGGAGCATGCATCCAAATAAGGTGAGAATGGAGTTATAGTAATAGAGCATGATTTGGTAAGCTGGAAACATATAGAAAGCCAATGGAAATTTGCGATGCATACTGTAAAAAACAAAGGAAACACAATATTTAATGAAAGGTTAGGAAAGGTATGGTCAGGGCAGGGCAAGGGGCTAAGAAACGCGCCGTGTGCTGCTTTAGATGCGAGATCTGATTCCCTCTCCAAGCTAGGCAACAAAAACAACCGTCCGAGCCAATATGCACTTTCGACATGGCAGGTCAAAAAGCCTTTCCGTCCCATCCCGGCTAGGCTTACAATGCTTTCTTCTTTTTTTTCCTTATTGATTTGCTTAATATATAGACCTTAAAATGCTGATAAAATCAAAGGAGGCAGAAAAAAATGCATGAAAACTTGAGGAAAAAAATGCATGAAAACTAGGCAAAAAAATGCATGAAAACTAGAGGAAACAAAGCGAAAATAAACATAAAAAATGTGCAATAGTTTGACGGAAAAAGTTCATATAAGGTTGAGGCCCTAAACACTGAAATTAAGGTGCACCTCAAAAATTCACTAGAAGAGGTTGTTTCGATGTCAAAAAACTCTCAAATCAATCATCTCGACCTCGAGATGTATAGTCGTGCGATTTCAAGTCTAGGAAATAGCGCATATTGTAATGCATTATCTGCGTCATCAATTTTCAATATTTTCAAGTGTTTATAGATTTGCTCAATTTATACTATTTTTTAACCTCTAAATTTTATAAATAAATTTTCAGGCTATAACAAAGAGTTTTGCTACTGAAAAATCATCTTTCGACACCATCTAAAGGAACGCCTTACTTTTGATTGTTTAGGGCCTCAACCCCATACAAACCACACCCTAGTTTGAATCCCTTCCCTTAAAAGTTGAAGCAGGATGCACGAGTTTCTAAAATGTGTTTAGCCCAGGGCAAACTTGTCACAGTTTTTCAATTTTCCCTATTAACATTCAGCAAACATGCCAGCAAACATGCCGACTACGAATGGACAAAGAACCATGTAATTTCTTGGATGAAAAGGGAACAGAACTGGACTCATAAACAGGAAGGCATTTCCATTTCCATTTCCATGAAAGCAGGAAAGACTTCTAGCATGCACAGGATATTACAATATGAAAATGAGGCGTCAATTCCAAAGAAATCATATATGAAAAATAAAATTGCTTTATGTCCATGTTTTTCTCGTGTGATCTCGTTGATACAATTGACCAGCTTTTATTGAACCCTTCGCACTCTAGAAATGAATAAGAACATATTTAGGAGACGGAAGATGCTAGAGATTTTAAAAGAGTCACAAATTAGCACCCATTCAGAATCTATGATTACTCCGTGACTTATTGTCATCAAAACAAGACAATTCTAACATATGTAGTGCTCAACACTTCAGATGGCATTGTCAACCTCCCTTTCTCCTTAAATACTTCTCACTATCTAGTCATCAATTCCCACTCCTGCTTACCAACTGCCGGATAGTTGTAACAAACAAGAACCAATATTTAGCACATTACATCTAGATCAATTTTCATACTTGTAATCCCAAGTCTAATTATTTTGGATTCACACTCCATTGATCAGGATTATCCTGAAGACCCCAAATCATTGGGGTAAGGCTTGGATGATGATGATGATCAGGATTATCCCATATGTGTTCATTTAGGGATCACTATTTTTGGCATCGAAGGTTGAAACACTAGCTAAAAAGAAACACTCTTTCAGTCAATGAATCAATATATAGGCACAATAGCCGAGTGACAGCAAAAAACAGCACAAGCAGAGAAGCCAATGAGCACTCCATTAGAGCACAAATTTGAAGACCTAAACATATCCATACCAAATCACCATGGAAGCATCAAAAGAAATGCTCAAGTATGGAATCTAAATAAATGCAAGTGTGCAAGTGGAACACAACGAAGTAAATAGATTCATCGAGAGGTAAACTTCTTCCTTTTGACCCAATAAAACAGGGCAGACGTATCATATTATCAAGCATAGACATCAATAAGCATTGTCCTAATCTTGCAAAAGGTAGAGAAAGTTTTCTTTCCAATATGCAAAGCAAGTCGAAACCATTGTGGAACAGAAGGACCAGTTTTTGTACTATTATTGGATATACTGAATTATGGTAATATTGGAGGAGACACGATCAAGAGGTGGGTGTAGGAAATTAGGCACGCTTTATAATACAAACTTTATACCAAAATATGATGGCCAACTCCAATGTGCCGCAATTTACCTTTCAATTTCGTAAAGCAAAAGAAATCAAACAACTGGAGGTGCTCAAAGGGTGACTCTCAGTGAGCCCATGGATCCTGTTATGGATATGAATCCTTATTGGAATGTGCATCACTCATCATATGTGCAAACAGGACTGGGAGAGAGATGAACATCTCAGGTTTTCCCACCAATCTTCAGCAAAGTATTGCTTTGGGGGAGGGAATACTACCCAACCCACTAGGAGATTCCTGCAAACTGGGATTTCAATATTTGTTGGCTAAGAAAACTACAATTGATGAGGTAGCTACAAGGACTTGGCTCATATGGGCTTTTGGAATAGGCTAGTCGCCTAAGGTGTCCAGGATTTTATTAACTACTGAAAAAACACAAAAAAAAAAATGAAACATGCAGGTCACATGACTGTTTCTGCACATCTGAAAATTCACAAATAAGCCTGAGCCTATAGATTAATCAATTGGAGAACAAAGAATGATAAAAGATGTGCCTATCTCTAAAGTATCTCCTCCAATTTGCTGGATTTTGAGGCACAGTGTATTGAAGACCTACTGAATAGCTGCCAGAAACCGCTGATCATTTAGCGTCTCCTAACATGTCTAGTGGGGATCAATCAGCCTGAAAATTCAAAGGTGCACTTTCCCTGCTAGGTCACAACTGTTAAAATGTTATAAATCTTCACTAATATAAGAGCCAACAGAAAGCATGGTTTCCATCTTTTATAACTGTTTCGACCTATTCTTTAGACATAAGGCAGACCCAAAATTTTCTCTTATACACAAGGCATGTCTTGATGTAACAGAAGTGAACAAGTAAAGAACTGGAACGTGGTAACTTACTTCAATCAGCATACATACGGACTGGAGGAAATAGATCTATTTATCTAGAACAAATTATATTGGTTGAATACGCCCTTGTCGATATGAATGTTGGGAAAACAAATATAAATAAATAAATATAAAACGAAATAAAACATTGTGTTGAAGTCGCATTAGATGGATAACAGTTAGAATGCCACTGGCAGAATACATCATAAAAGAGGGAAAAAATCCCGATGCACTATTGGCATGTCTAGTAGAATAAGGAAGATGAACCTATTCAAAGAATGTTTCAATGAAATCCGCCCGATCTTTCAGTCATATCCTATAATTCCATAAGTCCAGTAATATCATGTATTGACTGGATTCTTTCCCACCCATCATGATGAATTTTAATTTAAAATCTACGACTTCCAGATACAGGTCAAGATACAAACAAGAATAAGACAAATGAGGACACGACTTGGTATTTCTCAAAACACAGGATATGGATACTGATACAAGTATCCCACATGACACATATATAGGTATAGATTACATATTGTATAACATAGAGATACAATGCTACATATGTATATATCATAGTGCATAACATTATAATTTATGCAAATTATATTTTTGTAACAGTGTCCAATATCAGTATCAGAGTCGATAAACTACAACACAGGCACATTGAGCATACAAGCATATGTACATCATATTGTTCACTCGGCTCTCGTGCGTTATTGTGTTCTTTGTGCATATCAACTGCAAACCACATAAAAAGGCGAAGAACCACAGGGAAGCAAAAGTAAGGGACCAACTTTTTCGATAATGAAATGTGCAATGCGCACTTACAATAAGGGTTCATGAATTCCTTCAAACGATTTAAACGATCCTCTTAGATCGCCCATTCTATATGAATATGGGGGATGCGCACCCACTAGATCGATTGGCTGGGTAGATCCAATTAGAGGATTCAACATGATTTGTCGCAGGGAATTTAGCCCCGCCTTGCTCGCATTAAGCAAGAAGGAAAGCGTGCACAAGACCTTAGATGATCCGAGTAGACCAAGGCAATCCAATCTGAGTTGACTTTTAAGGATTCAACGCTTTTAACTTCTTCAATCCTCCCTTCTTGGAGTTGGGGGTTTCCTATGGATGTTTAGGTAATTCTATTGTACTAGATTTTTAGAGGTTTTTTTTTTGAATTTTTGCATTTTCTACTTCCTAGGGGTATTTTGGGGATTTTGAATTTTTGGGAGGGGAAATTTGGGTATTGGTGGAGTTCTCTCACTCTAGGCTTGAGGGTAGGGTGTTTCTCTTTCTAAAGTGGAATAGTTGATTTAATTCAATTTCCTAACCCTTAACAAATGGGGTTAGAGGGCTTTTACAGAACTTCCATGAAACAAGGGTGGAAAATTAAAGTTGGGTCTTGCAGGTCGGTGAAAAAATGAAAGTTGACTCAGGCTAGAGGGGAAATCAACCATTTGGAGGGTCAAAACTTGAAAATTTTCACCAATCTACTGTTGAAAGGAGCCACTCCCATGCCACCATCCATTCTATACCAATTTGGTGCATTTTGGGACCATTCCCGCTAGAATTTTCTCTTGAATTTTGTGGAGAATGTTGCCATGATCATTTTGTAACAAATTTAGATCAAAAACTCCAAGAATTGGAGCAATAATCATTTTATGGATTTGGCAACAAGTTTTCAAAGAGCACTCATTCTTATCTTGAATTCTCGTAAATTTGTCCGTTATTGACTGTTGTTCAATGATCAACCGCCAAAATTTTGTACAGAATCATCTTTGGCACATTTGTGGAGTGATTTGAATCAAAAGCTAACAAAATTGATGAAGTTATGATCAATTCATTGGACCCTTTTTCAATTTTCATCTGCCATTGGTTTTCAAGCATGATCAGACCCTCGAATTGGCTTGAAAACCTCTGCCATTTTATATTGATGCAGAGGGGATCGAATGAAATGTCCCTACAAATTTTGAGCTCGAAACTCCCTACAGATTATGTAGATTCGAAAAGTGGATCGAGGTGATGGGTACTGCTACACCTAGTTACAGTCTTGATCATCTACCTTTTCCTTTGATTCGACCATGATCTATGCTGGGGACCCCATCAATAAGTATATGAACGGAAAACTAGTAGAGAAGGAAGCAACATGTCCAATTTGAAGTCATTTGGCCATTGGAATCATAAATTATGGCCTTTTCTTTGGGATGAAAAACACTTGGTGGTTGCAAGAAATTTGCCCTCCATTGCTAGACCACACCCGCACTGTGTACTCGTAGGAATCAGATGATTGGTTCTTTATCGATTGTTGCGTCAGAAATGGTACTTCCGACATCGGATCGACCCCTCTAGGCCTCTCTGCGCATTGTGCCTTCTTCTATGAGAGTTCTGACACATTTGGCAACGGATTTCATGGAGCTCCTTTGTAAATTTTGGCGGTCATTTGGAGGTGAAACCCACTCCGTACCCCTGAGTAAGAGGTCCAAAATGCCATATTCGAGTCATACGATGTTCGATAGAGCTGAAATTTGGGATTTAGGCCTTTTGTTACTGTGCTTTTCCATCAAAGAGGCTTCAGACCATTTAGGATTCTTTTTGTAAATCGAAGGCCAATTTGGGCACCAACTCCGTACTTTGAACTTCATTGAGCCGGATCTTGCCCATCCATCATCGGATCAGCCTAATTGTTTGGGAGTAGCCTCAAGGTAACATTGATTAAAGATCAGATGGTTGGATTACAATTTTGAGAAGGTTTGACCAAAATTTGACCATGTTCACTTTCGTTTTTTCCACCCACCTACAGGGCCTAACTTTAATTTTCCACCATTGTATTTCCCCAAAAAAAAAAAAAAAAAATTCCACCCTTGTTTTACTTGAGTTTTATAAAATCCCTCTAACCCCCATAGGTTTAGAAAATTGAATTAGTTATCCTCCTTAGAACACTTTAGCCTAGAGTAAGAGAACTTCACCGATACCCAAATGACTAATCACACCCCCCCCCCCCCCCCCAAAAAAAAAAACTTTCCAAAATACCCCTAAGAAGTAGAAAATATCTAAAAAACCCCTAAAACCCTGAGACACCAGAATTAACTAGACTACCCCTAGGAAACCCCGAAAACCCCAAACACCAAGAAGGGAGAATAAAGCAGTAAAAAGGATTGAAACCTCAGTAGTCATCTCAGATTAGATCGCCCTATTCTACTCGGATCATCTGCGGTCCTACATCATGACACCCGTTCCTTCTAGCTTATAGCAAACAAGGCGAGGCTAAATTCTCTGAGAGAAACGATATTCAATCCTTCAATCGGATCTGCCAGTCGACCAATACAAAGTGGGTGCCAATCCCCAGGTATCATATAAAACAGGTGGTAAGAAGGTCGGCTAAACAATCTAGTGGATTGCAATTGATGGGCCAATGTTTCGACTTATTTCTTCATTTCTTTTATTGAAGGCCGAAAAAAGACCCTTCAAAAGGTGGAACTTTGGGGTTTCACTTCCTCCGGACCGTAGTCCAGTATTGTGCTCCACAACCACAACAATTTAATTTTGCATCAAAACACCCCAAACACAAGTTTTAAATCTTAGTGCCTATTTGGATATACTTGTTATCACTGATAATTCACTATTTTGATAAAAATAATCTTAATAATGTATTATATGTTGTTTGGTAATGTCCCTTATAAAATTAGTTGAGACAAACCTATCATTGGTTTTCTAGCTCACTAGAAAACCTACTTTTACTTTATTATCATGTGTAATCTTTACGATTTTTGTTGGCCCTTTTGTTTCGACAGTGACCAAGGAGCTTTCCAAATGCAAACCAAAACCTCACATTTCTCTCTCTAAACCCTAGGATGGTGCTTCCCGAATACCAGAGCCATGTATTTCTCTCTAAATAGAAGTTTCAAAAATAGATCTTTTCTCTATAAAGGATTCGAGCCGCTCTCCATCTCTAAACCAAATATGCACTCTGCCTCAAATGGTTACTATATGGATGTAATTTATCTCGCAACCACAGAGATAATTATTTGGATCTACAGAGGATATTGTGCAACTTCGCTACCCCTAATTCTCTCACAACCAGAGAGACAACAATTAGGGGGAGGGGGGGAGAGCGAGAGAGAGAGAGAGCTGTTGAGGTCTGAGTTTCCTCTCTACAACTCCAATCTCTTCACTACTCCAGCCTTGCATATCACCACTAACACCCCACTCTCTCAACATTCCTCTCTCCCCACTCCCCTCTCTTGGGCCATGTCCCCGATGAACAAGTATTCCACTTCTAAATATCCCAATTTATAGTTCAATAACTCTTCCTTCTGTGAACTATTTTTTGCCATATCCTCTCAGCTCCTTTCCACCTGTAAATGTATCTAGTATCACATCACCAGCAACTATACTGGCCCCATTAAAACCTAGACCTATGTTCCCTTATCCAGTTACTAGTTACCTGCTCTTTCACCCTCATAACCAACTCCACAATTTCTCTCTTCATTAATTCCGGCAAGACCCCAGCCACTATTTGCCACTAACTAGGCATTAATATCCATAGATCTGATTAATGCCAACCAACTCCATAGTTTCTCTCTTCATTAATTCCAGTAAGACTTCAACCACCATTGCCACTATATAGATATTACTATCCATAGATCTGATTAATGCTTTGGTTTCATTCTTCCTCCCTCCCTTGCGCACATGCCCACCCACACACACACACACACATCAAATCCCCAAATTCAATGCATTTACGAGAGACACACACACATCAAATCCCCTAATTTAATGCATTTAGGAGAGGATTTTGCTACCATCACTCATACACACACACGTATTTAAATCCCCAAATTTAATGCATTAAAGAGACAATTTTGCTACCAACCACCATCACACCCACGTACGCACGCGCACGCGTGCGCGCGCACACACATCAAATCGCCAAATTTAATGCATTTAGGCAAGGATTTTGCTACCAACCGCCATAACATTCAACCTTCTGGCCCATACCTCAGTTGTTTCTCTCTATTTCTTTCTAAAAGAATCAAGGCCCCAAATTTTATGGCATTTTGGACATAAATACAACCCCCTAAATTGTGACTAATTTTGGAGCAAAATGAGAGAAAAAATGGCTCTTGCCACAGAAAAAAGGCTGTTTCCATTGTTTGCTATATTCACAAGAGAGAAAAGATAAAACAATGTATCCAAACAAACACCACATAACAACACTTTTATGTACCAATACAATAAATATATTATTTTTAAATAGGTAATATATTTAGAGAGAGAGAGAGAGAGAGAGAATGACCAGCTAGGCAAGTCATTTCCCAACTATTTGAGATCGGCTACACGAGTCTTGGTCTGCCATTCTGCTATATCAAGGGTCATACCCTCAGTGAGGCTATAAGTCCCCATATCTTTTCTCACTACTTCCAACCATGTACTATTGGTCATACCTTTTGCCCCCTTTTAGCCTTCCACTTGAACCAACTCGCAACACCTAACAAGTGTTGTACTGGGTTTGAGCTGCAAATGGCGCTCTGTCTACTTTCTCTCATTTTATCTCCTATTGGAACTACACCTAAAGTTCTCACGAATGTGTTCATTTCAAATTCTATCCTTCTTGTCTTGGCACTCATCCATCTCAACATCCTCATCTCTGCTACACTCATCCTATGGGTATATTATTTCTTGACCACCCAACATTCTCTAATGGATGTAGCCTGAAAAGGTATACCACGTAAATCTTGGTCTCAATTGTTTATTTTCTTGTTACATGTTATTTTTCCCACTCATACACACGCACTAATCTGCTTTAATATTAGGCCCACCCATTCGAGCCCTCTTGCAAAATTGTGAATGTGCACAGTGGAGCCTAGATTTATGGGACAAAATACATCATATTTGTGCGTGTATGAGTGAAAAACAATTGAGACCAAGATTTACGTTGTTTACCTTTTCAAGCTACATCTACAGGAGAAAGAGATCAATAATCCACTATTAAAATAATGGTGTGCATTATCTTCCAAGAGGCAAGCTCTCTTGGGCTCTCTAACTTCTTCTAGAGGATTTTCTCTCTAGATTTTCTTTCATTGAAGTTCTCATCTCTTTCAATGGCTTTCTTTCTCTCTTAGGTTATTCTCTCTTTAAAAGGCTTATTTTCTTTCTTGAGGATTTTTCTCTTTGGAATCTCAGTCTCTCTTCCTTTTCTCCAAAGAAGAAGAACACACCACTCCGTTTCTTCTTCTTTTTTTCTTCTCATCAAAATCTTAGCCCATATGTGGACCCATTTATATGACTTCAATGAGGATTTTTGTTTTTTAACAACCACGCAACCTCTCACATGAGGTTTTGGATGACTTTCCTAGAAAGTCACTTCCTCTCTCTCGCTCTAAAAGAGAAGAGGAATCTGAACAAATTTTTAGCTTCACATGAGGCTTCCTATTTACAAACCTTCAGTGACTTGTCGATTTAACTTCCAATATTACTCCCTCAACAATGGGCAAAAGGACAGGGAGGTCCAACCACATGGGACGGACTATCCTACCAACATCCACAAAATCCAAATTAAAACAGTCTGATGACCAAGATTTCTGACATTTCAAATAAATAAAACTGTAAATAGCATTTCACCAACTTCAAACCTCCAAATTTTTCAACAAGAAACCTGTCAAAATGCTCTAATTCTGATATCTCCAATGAAATCTAGATCAGAAAATAACTGAACAAGGTTTTTCATCTTTCTACCCTTATGGTCAATGGGAACTCAATAAGAAAGGGTTTGCTTAAAGAGAAAGTCATTTCCCCTCTTGTTTCAAATGGTTCTAATCTGCATCTGAAAAAAGAATTCAGAGGCAAGGAAAAGAGAGAAAACAGCGAGAAAACTCGCTTTGCATTTCCAAGTGGTGCTTCTCAATACAAATACAGAAGCTAAAAGAAACCCAAAAGCATAGCTGCAAAAATCTCAATCTCCTCCATATATTCTCAATTTACGCTATTATATAGCTATAACACAGATCTCTTGCCTTCTTCACCTCAAATTTGTGGAAGCATATAGCAAAAATTCCATAATTTTTGCAGCATTCGCAAATGCTTGCAGTAGTGGCAATCAATACTCAATTGCATCGCATTTATCCTCGAGAATTATCGAGAAAATCATTTCATATTGTGGGTCTTGATTCACAGGGAAATTTGAGAACTTCAAAGATTGATTAATGAAAAAGTTAGCGAGTTGGGGTTTAGAAAAGCTAAGGCATCTTATAGTGACCTGAAATTCATTATTTGGCAGCCTGAAAATTATTTAGTGGACGCAAAATTGAGTGATTTCTCTGTGACCTTTTAAAAAAAATAAAAAAAAATGTTGGGATCTCTCTAAAGGTAGAGAGGATGGGGAAGATTAGCTACAATGGGATGAAAGAGCAAGAAGAGAAAAGTCCATCGTAAGACATTCCAGGGACCGTGGAGAGAAGGGGGGGGGAGAGAGAGAGAGAGAGAGAGAGAGGGGGGTGTAGAGCAAGGAAAGTGATAGAAAAAGCATAGAGAAAATATAGGAGAAGAGGAATAAAAGGTTAGGCCTTAGGACCGCTAACTTAACATTGCCACAACGGCATTGTTTTGAGAAAAAGATGGGAAAGGGGTGGATTGTTTTGAAGGGAGTACATTAAGCTTTTAGGGAAATTTGATGCTGCCTGAAATGAGAAAAGAAAAAAATTGACGTTTTATGTAAAATACTGATTTTTAGGGGAGGGAACGATATACGATAATTCCACTGATAAATAAGAGGTTAGACGGCAAGACAAAGGGCCGTCACTTGGTGTGACGGTAAAAGGCTCAGGTAGCCACTGCAATAGCGCAGGTTCGAGTTTTGAGAGCGGCCACATTGTGAACAAGCCAAAGGTTAAGATCGTTTCCAGCCCACCCCTCCCAAGACCCTACTTACGCGGGACCAACACCAAGTTACGGCCCTTAGGACAGAGCAAGACACTCCACCTACAAGACCAAAGAAAGGCATGCCTCAGCCATAGCCCCACGTGAAGCCCTCTCTTCCACTTCCTCTGAAGTCTCTTCTCTCTCTCTCTCTC
>NW_006499997.1:1507360-1520059 GCF_000471905.2 Amborella trichopoda | reverse complement strand
TCTAGTCTCTTCTCTCTCTCTCTCTCTCTCTCTCTCTCTCTCTCTCTCTCTCTCCTCCCCACTCAGTGAGTAATATGTCACTCGAACCTTTTCCTTCATAGCTCAAGGATTTGTGAAATGTGAACGTGTTGTTTCTCAACTCTTGTTATTGAAGCAAATCAAAATAGCACAAATGTTCCCTCCCCAAGATTTTTAAAAAGACAATCTGCCAATGAACATTTGTAACTACTTTTTGGTTGTCTATTTGATTGGTTTCCAAAGCATCAGGACTCGCATCATGAGTCTTCACATATAATAAGAAATAAATCAAATCACCTTCATCCAAATTCCAGATGGTGAACACCTGATCAGTTACAGACTTAGCCCGAGGTAAATCACCCTATTTGAAAGAGGTATAAAATAGGAAGTCCACATATTTAAAGTTTGGACATCACAGTATCGCACCGGCAGTCCACTTAACTACATTAACTCCAAATCTTAAAAACAAGACTAGAAAAGAGCATCTTTTAAAAAATTTCATGACAATTTATACAGCCAATTTTCTATAGAAATCTCTTTCTATCTATATATCCATCTAAATTAAACATCTAAATCCTAGATGCTTCAATTAAGTGTGTTCAGTGCCTTCTCCAATTAATCTCCTCATACGCAAGAACATGCTAGTTGAGTTGAACTTCAACTTAAGTTAACCTACACTATGTTGGGCTTCTAGGAAAGAACTCTTCATTTCAAATAAGATTATTTAGAACTTCAGCTTAAGGACCCTTAGAAAAATCACAAGGCCATAACCAACTTCAACAAATACATGAAATGGGTACCTTTTGCATTTAAAATCTAACCATATCTAGGGCATGTCTCCTAGAAAGAGGACGAAACAATGAAGTAAACTACAGCTAACAAGTGAATGGAAGTGGGATCTGGTTTAAAAGGAATTAATGGACCAAGAAGAGGACGATGGCCCTATAAAGGAGCTGAATATACCTATAAAGGACAAATAACTAAAAAGAGATTTAATGAGTTAGATTGAAAGACTTGTAACCAAACACTGGCTAAGGGAACAGTCGCCACAACACCTTGTTCCTAGAAAGGTCAAATCTAGATCGTCTCTTCAACTTTATCCTTTCCATTGTTTTCTTAATTAATATTTAAATTCATCATGTAAAACTGTCAAAGAGCGCACTTACGATATCTTGGGTCGATAATCTAGGAAAATTGAGAGATTGAGGAAGATGTTGCATATAGAATTAAAGCTAGGTGGCCAAAGTGGAGATGTGCAACCGGATTTTTATGTGATCGTCGTGCTGAAGCGCAAGTTCTATACAACAACTATCATACCAACTTTATTTTATAGGGCGGAATGTTAGACGGTCAAAAAAACAACATAGTTATAGAATTAGTGTAGCTAAAATGAGGATGTTGAAATCGATGAGAAACAAGACAAGAAGGGATAGAATTTGAAATGAATACATTCAGGAGAATTTAGGTAAAGCACCAATAAGCGATAAAATGAGAGAAAGCAAACTTAGGTGGACTGGCCATGTATGGCACAAACCCATTACAGCACCCGCAAGGACGTACATATTAGTTCAAGTGGAAAACTCACGTACGAGTTAGTTCAAGTGGAAAACTCAAAAAAACAAAGGGTAAGCCCAATAGAACATGATTGGATATAGTGAAAAAAATTATAGGGACTTATGGCTTCACTAAGAGGGGTCTTTAATAGAGCAAAATGGTGGACCAAGATTCATACAGCCGATCCCAATGTAGGACATATTTGAGGAAATGATATACAAACACAAAAACAAGACAGACACGCTAAAAGATGTCTCCACAATTTTCCCCCACACAAGAAATCAACCTCACCTACATAAGGAAACAAAGAAAGAAAATTATGAAAATAATCCAAAACACAGAACCCTACTTCAAGAACCAATTTTGTAAACCAAACAATAGAAAATAAAATTTTCCAAACCATCATACAAACTCGCAAATCAAATTCAAGAAATAGTTTCTATTAGAAAGAACAACTCTATGCAACCAATTGAAAGTTAAACTGAAAAGAGAAGCAAACTGCAGCAAAAGAGCATCTGATCCCATTCCAAGCACGTCATCGTACTGCCTTTGTGCTTTTTCAGTTCCTCAACTCCAAAGCATAAGGAGATCAGGCCATCACGAAAACAAAATTAATAGATCCATGCTTTTAAATCACAATCCAGCAACTTTCCCAAGACGAGTAAAGAAAACAATATCAAACTAGAGAGAGATAGAGAGCACCTCATCATAGTCTTTCTTTTCAGCCTTTGGTTGCTTCAATGGCTTGGCCTTTCCACCTGCAAATCCACAAAAACCCAAACATAATCAAAAGCCCTAGATGAGGAAAATTTCATAGAAAATAGAAGTAGATTCAGAGAAGGCTAAAGACAAGAAGGACTCACCTTGCTTAGAAGACATGATGTGCAGAGATATCGGGGTTGATGAGGCGGGCAATGAAGAGAAGCTTCAAATCCCAAGTCGCCCCAGCTCTCTACAAAGACCTTGACGGGACAAGGTGCACGGGGTATATATAGGTAGGCAAAGAATACGAGAAGCTCCGAGACCACAAAATCAAAGAGAGGGGTACTCCTTGGAAACTGGAAACTATGAGCGCGTCTAACGGGAACTATCGCTGGACTAGATTGTACACTTACACTGAAGGACAATGGCCGAGGTCGGAGGGAATTTCTTCATGATGTGAAAGTGTTCATCCTCGCAAATTATTTGTACTAATATTTGGTGTCATACGTTTTCCTTTCTATTTCACCTGGATATCTTTTTTAAAAAATTTATTACCTCTGGTAAATATTTAGATAAAAAAAAAAGAAAATTACGTATATAGATGTTATAGTTTCCATTATTACTAAAATATCAAATAGTTTTCGTTATTACTGGAATTTCCGTTTTTTCACTTCATTACTAAAAATTAAAAAAAAAAAAAAGATTTTTTACCCTTTTTCAGTTTTTGAACAACAAAATATGTATTTATATTTATATTTTCAGTTTTTGAATAACAAAATATGTCTTGTTTTCAGTTGTTGAACAACCAAAAATAGGACTGCGTATTCCAAAAGCTTGTTGGAATATGCAGTAATATTTTCGGTTGTTCAACATCCACAAATGTCTTTTTTTTGTTATTCAATAACCGAAAATATGACTGTGTATTATGGAAGCTTGCTGGAATACGCAATTTTATTTTCAATTGTTGAACAACCAAAATAGAAACTTTTTAGTTGTTCAACATCCGAATATGTTCTATTTTCCAGTGTTCAACGACCAAAAAAAGGATTGTATATTCCAACAAGCTTCTAGAATACGCAGTCCTATTTTCGGTTGTTCAACATCCGAAAATATTATATTTTTGAACAACCAAAAATGTCCTATCTGCGAAAGCTTTCGGTTGTTCAAGAACAGAAATCCAATCATTTTGGTTGTTCAAAAATAAAAAAAAGGTTAAAAAAATCCTTTTTTAAAATTTCCATTTATGAAGTGAAAAAAAGATATTCCAATAATAACAGAAACTATTTAGTATCTTGAAAGTAATGAAAAATACATTTAATCACCTTACCTTCTTCATTGTTCAAATATAATATTTATTTTTTTATTTTTTTTTAATCATCCAAACCCTATAAAATCTACCTCTATTCATAACCTGTGGAACTCTCTCTCTCTCTTACCTCACAAATAGTTTAAACATGGCATCCCAAATTCTATTTGGATAAGGAAGTAAGCAATTAGAAAAAAGAAAAAGGATAAATATTAAAATTTAGCCAATGCCTTAAATAAAATTTTCTTTTGATTTAAAAAGGTTGATAAGCTTACTACAGTCCCGAGGATTTATTAGAGATTATCATTATTTAAAAGGGTTTATTTGAAATTACCATTATTGAAAAGGGTATACGTTCCTTTCAATGAATTTTTCCATTGAAAAATATTCTTTAAAGGGGTTTCACTCAAAGGAGTGAATATGCCATTTGCTCTGAGGGAACATACATTATGCAGGTGAAATAACTAGAATGTCGCGTCGGTCTCATTTACACTTTTGCAATCACTCATCTTGAGATTTTGGAAACATTGGTAAAATTGGTATGGTTAGTTTCTGAAATTCAAGAACCTATTTGAATAATTAGGGGCCGTTGGGATCCATGGAAAATAATTACATGAAAAAACCTATTTCCTTAGAAATACATTTCAAGAAAAGTATTTCCTATAAAATAGATTTTTGTTCTTTGGATAGTACATGAACACAACATTTTTAATGGTTTTTTTTAAACTTTTTTTGTTTAATATTTTTTATTATATTATTCATTATAATGTCATTTTTTTCATTAAATTTGAGATAAGTCTCTCTCTAAATATTTGAGATATTTTCTCTCTAAAATTTTTTGAATAGTTTCTCTCACTATAATGTGATATAGTTTCTCTATCTAAAATTTTATGATATTTTATCTCCCTAAAGCTTAAAATTTGAGATAATATCTCTCTCTAAAAATTGTGAAGGAGTTTCTCTCTAAAAAATTTTAAGCAGTTACTCTCTCTAAAATTAGATATTGTTTCTCCCTCCCTCTAAAATTTTAAGATACTCTCTCTCTACAAAAGTTAAATTTTGATATAGTTTTTCTCTCTAAAAATTAGAGACAGTTTCTCTCTAAAACTTTTATGGTCCTTTCTCTCACTAAAACTTAAAATTGGAGATAGTTTATCTCTTTAAAAATTTTGAGATAAATAGTTTCTCTCTTTCAAAATTTTGAGATTGTTTCTCGTTCTGAAACTTAAAAATTGAAATAGTTTCTCTTTTTAAAAATTTTGAGATAGTTTCTCTCATAAATTTATTTTTAGGTATTTTCACTCTTTGAAACTTAAAATTTGAGATAATTTCTCTCTCTAAGATTTAGAATTTGAGATAGCTTGTCTCTCTTAAAATTTTAAGTTAGTTTCTATCTCTCAAAATTTTCAAGTACTTTCCCATTATAAAACTTAAAATTTAAGGTAGTTTCTCTCTATATAATTTTTAGGTACTTTATCTTTATAAAACTTAAAATTTGAGATAGTTTATCTCTCTAAACATTTTGTAATAGTTTATCTCACTAAAACTTTGAATTTGAGATAGTTTCTCTCTCTAAAAATTTTGAGAGAGTTTCTCTCTAGAAAAGTTTTCAAGTATTTTCTCTCTCTTAAACTTAAAACTTAAAATAGTTTCTCTTTAAAAAATTATGAGATAGGTTTTCTCTCTAAAACTGTTTAAGTACTAATCGCTAAAATTTTAAGAATTTTCTCTCTCTAAACCTTAAATTTTGAAATATTTTCTCTCTTTAAAAATTTTGAGATAGTTTCTCTATAAAAATTTTAAGTATTTTCACTCTATAAAACTTAAAATTTAAGATAGTTTCTCTCACTAAGAATTTTCAAGTATTTTCTCTTATATAACCTAAAATTTGAGATAGTTTATCTCTCTAAATATTTCCAAATACTTTCTCTCTCTAAAACTTAAAATTTGAGATAGTTTCTCTTTCTAAAATTTTTGAGATATTTTCTCTGGCTAAGACTTTTTTAGATATGTCTATCTCAAAAATTTATATAATTTCTCTCTCTAAAATTATAAGACATTTTCTCTCTCTAAAACTTAAATTTTAAAATAGTTTTTTTAAAAAAAAATTTCTAGTTAATTTCTTTCTTTAAAAATTTCCGATAATCTAAAATTAGAAATGGAAAACACTACAAAGTGCCTATAGGTAAAGTTCTACAGTACCTCATCTACGGTTTTATCACTGTCCAAAGTTTATCACATAGTCACATATGTCTGATAGTGTTTGAATTTTAATATTGTTTTTACAAATCATAATTATTTAAAATTTTGTAGGTGTGTGCGCCTTATTGACATGCACGTGAATAAAATATAAAACAAATAATTTGAATAGTAAAAATTATGTAAAATACCCTTATTAGGAGTAATTTCATCATTTTATTTTATGATTATTATTTTTTTAATATTTTATTTTGATATAACTTGGTCATATGTATATACGTACCAAATTTTAGATAAATCTAATTAGTATAAAAATTATAAAAATTTAAATACTACCATAATTATGACCATATAATGAACTTTAGACGGTGACGAGGTATAGATGAACTATTACGTGTTTTGTAGCGTCTTCCCTTAAAAATAATTTCTCTCTCTAAAATTTTAAGATACCTTAATTTCTCTCTCTCTTCGGGGCAGGCAGGCAGATTGGCATGACCTTGCTTTGACATCGTTCTCCACGGGGAGAAGAGGGATGGAATCAAAGAGCAATCCTGTAAAGTGAAAACCCTTTCCTGTAGACAAAACACACGGATCTATTTCCCAGCAACCCTCTTGTTTTTATTTTTTACTAAGTCCATTATGATGAAAACCCTCTCCTGTGATGGCCTATGTATTCAGAGAAGAACCTAAAGTTAGGTTGAGATTGATGTTCTTCATTGATATCCCTTCAAGCCAGGATTCTTAAACTTTAATGATTGATGTTCGGGATAACCAAGGTTTTGAATCAACATGAAGATTATTTGAAGAATTATGAGAGAAAATGTCAAGTCGGTGAAGATTTTTCTCAACAATCCAAGCCATGACATTGTTTTAGTGATTTTATTGGTTCTATTTAGTTTATTTAGGAAATTTTAATTGTAAAGAGGGGGAAGAGGTTAGCTTTTCACCCATGATTTGGATTCACTGAGACGTAATTCTTTGTCCTTAATGTATTCATTCTCTATTTTGAAATTCTCTACCATTAATTCTCATTTTTCGGATATTTGTGGTATTCAATGTTCAAATTTCTAGCCTAAATTAAAGGATTTTGGGGTTGATATTCTTGTCAAAGCCTAAGCATTAGAGAGAGCATTTTTAAATTCTTTTGGACAATGAGCTTTGGGATTCCTCAAAGAGAGAGGGAGAGAGTTTTTGAATTCCCATATCCAAAAAAATGGTTGGAAAACTGCATGATTTATCTCTTAAATCATATGGAAAGAATACATGTTGATGTTCCAAGTTGTGGCCACTTTCTCTGGCTTACAAGAAAAAACATAATAGCAATCTAGCATGATCATATCATAAAATTTCGATTGATTACCTTCTTAGTGGTCACCTAAATAAATTAATTAATTAATCTCATTGTAATGCATTTAGGTGTTTGGGGTTTGAGCCTCATCAAAAAAAAATGTAGAGTAGCTTAGCTTCTTTATCCCATGCATTTGGAGGTCTGAAGGGGCCGCATGGCTCATCATCTGATGAATCAGTGGTGGAGCATGGTGATTAAAATGCGGGTTTCAGCTTCATTATTTTGTGTAATTTGGCAACCATTTTATTTTATGTGATAAAGCTTAGTACTTGATTACAATGATAGGAAAACCATTTGATTTTATGTATCTATATGATTGCAGGGTATGGTTTAGGTGCGTCTAGGGACTCACCTGCTCTCGGCCTTCCCATCTCTCTCATCTATTTGTTTCCCTCTCTCTCTTATCAATTCGTCTCGACGAGTACAAGCATTGGAGTTTGAATACACAATCGAATTCAATTTGTTCAGTTAACAAAGAGAGAGAGCAAAAGAAGGTAATAATATAACCATAAAAATAAAACCAATACACACAAACGATGTCTGGCCTTTCCTTATTGCCTTGTCTTGGTCTGTAACAATCAACTTGGGTTGACATCCATGCATAATCTCACGCCATTCATTTAAAGGACTCCTCGTTTTCTCTATGAAGTGATGCACATCCCAAGAAAATGGTATTCATGTGGTGGTTTACTCCCAAAATTGGGCAACACGGCATTGACGAAATATTGGTCTTGTGTGTACTATCAAATATAATAACATCCCCAAAAAACTCACTTGAGCTCCTTTATTTCGCATCGACCGATGGTACATTGTCAAGTGCCCATCTTGATCAACCTGCATCTTGTATGCAAATGATGGGTTTGCAGCAAACTTAGTGGTAAAGAACTCCATTAAGCCCTCCATATCCACTCCACTTGGCTTTGATTTTCTTCGATTTCTATAGATTCCATTCTTGCAAGTCAATGAAATTGAGATTTCTTCTCCCTCCAGCCTGTGTGCTTATCACATTCATAATCTTAGAAGTTCCCAAACCACAAGAATCATACATATGGATTACCTCTCTTGTGGGCTTTGGAATTTTGCTATGTGACCAAAGGAGATGGGTTTTGGATGGTGAATTAAATGCATGACAATGCTCCTTCTGATGCTTTGAGATGAACCATAGTCCAAAAACATCTTTTTTTATTCTAAGCATAGCTTTGCAGCCTAGACCGATTACCCTCATGTTTCTTATCCCAATAACCTACTTTAGAACACATATTCACGAGTTGTAACTATACCATCTTTTGATCTCTTGGTTGAAAAACAACGAAAAAACGTTTTATACCCTCTTGGGGCTCCTCTCCACTAGGCTCAAATTTTAGGGGATCCACCAAAATAGCCTCATTAGGTTCAACCATGTCAAGCTAGAATAGCATTTAGAAATTCACCATTACTGCAAATCCATCCATCGCATAATCCTCAGAGGGCTTGCAATCTTCTTAGATGTCTCCATCTCACGATCCCACTAATCGCTTGCCATCTCCATGTGAGCTGTCAAACTCGAGTTCAAGTCCATGTTCAACTTCGCATCCATTCTATTTACTGCTTCCTAAAGAAGAAATTTTAATTTTATCAATAACTAATATAAAAAAAGAACACAATCATATCTAAGTAAGGTTGCAATTTCATATGTAAGAACTAAATAAATACAATTAGGAAAAAGAATAAGTGACTCAACAAAAGAATTTGAAATCTATTAAGAGAATGATATAATATAATATCCTTCGAATTTTTACATAGGCTAATTCTACAAAGGGAAAAAAAAGTACAAAAATAAGGCTACATATTAGTTTGTATACCACTAATAACTGTACATGTTAGTTTATATACACTTCTTCATAAAAACAATGTATATACACCATATATTCAAGGCCAATACAAACCAGCCCCTAACACAACCCAAGAAAGACAATAATTTATTGTCCATGTACTACCATTTGGATGGCGTACACAATTCCATTGTCTTTCAAGCAGTCACTTTGCATGATGGTCTTTTGCCATCTCACAGAATTTTGAACACCATCTGTTTCTTAATAGCACCCAAATTTCAAGTGCTGATATATTGCAACAAAGTGACCCTAAAAATTCTTGTAAGACATAATTTTTACATTTCATATGTCGTTATCGACTATGCACAGAATGAAAAGGTATTCTGAGTGTTTATTTAGTAATTTAGTTTGATCAAAATAATGAAAAAAAAAAACTATGGATATAACTCCCCATCCCTGTGTTTAACATGCTTCTGCAGTTTTTTGCCACATTGAAAAATGGAAGGGAATTTTCTCTTTTTCTTAGTAGTATAACTAAGCACACTGGCATAAGATACAAGAAAAGCTACAAAAAGTTCACGAACTTAAATACCAAAATCCCAAAACTGCATAAATCTTGAAAATGTGAAACTAAATAACCCATTTGATGAAAGAGTAGAATTGAGATCGCAAAAGAAACCTCCAAAAATATATAAGAATTTGCCCAAAAAATCTTTGAACTACATCAATCCAGCAGCATAAACCATCATACATGAATCAATAAACGAAAGAAAGGAAAACACAATTATAAACAAGTGAAAGTTAACTATAATCACATAAAGGAATTTTCGCAACAAAAGGATTAAGGGATATGGTGGTATCAGAAATGAACTCAATACTAGAGAGGGAGAGAGAGAGAGAGTTCCCAATAAAAGAAATAAGGTGGGAAATATAATAATAACTTGAAATTGTGGAAGCTTCAAAGATGGTCTCTTTCTCTATGGTGCTTAGCATTAGGCCATGTATATTCATTAAGTGCTAACCCACCAAAAAAAGTGTGAACAACCAAAAAAAATTTGGGTGAAAGGGGGACACCAGCAGCTTCCCTACCAAAAAAAATTGGGTAAGAGAGGGAGACCAGCAGCTTCTAGTTTGGAGGGAAGGCGAGCATGGAGAAAAAGAGAGGGAAAACAAAAAATTTGGGTGAGAATGTTCTGCTGCCTCGATGACAGGGTCCCCACATACACCGTCCGATTATATGGACGGTGTAGATCTTTAAGCCCGTAGAGTAAGAGATGTGGGCTTGGACGCATGAAATAATTTTCCTTTTCAATTCATCTGGGAACAAAGTCCTAAGCTTTTTTTATCCAAAATTTCACTACAAAAAGCAGAAAAATAACATGAAGAGCATGCAATAACCATCAAAATTACTAATCTTTACTTAACCCAACTTCTTACTTCAAAGAGCCAAAACATTGATAAAACTCCAAACAAATTCACCCAATAAACTAAAAAGGCATAACGTCTTTAAATTAAATAACAAACTAAAACATAAATCTTTCAATCAAATAACAGACTAAAACCTATAAATCAATAAATTGATGAAACTCATGCATAAACAGAGAGAAAGAAAGAGAGAGAAACGAAGCATACCTTATTGTATGAAAAAAAAAAAAATCACGAACCTATTTTGAGAGGCTGAGAGGGGCACATGAAGGCTTCTTAACCTATTTATAAGAATTCTAAACATAATTAGGATATATAATCTATCTCTCTCTTGTCATGAGAGAGATATTTTAGGTGATGAAATAGTAAGTATAGATTTTAAGATATAGGTGAGATATAGATTGATATCTCTCTCTTTCCCTAAAATATACAATAATCTCACATCTTTTAATTTCTTCATAATCTCTTGTAATTTATTATATTCTTACTATTTAATTTATCTCTTTCTAATTAGGATATAGAATCTCTCTTAGCATAAAAGAGATATTTTAGGTGGAGAAATAGTAAGCATAGACTTTAAGATATAGGTGAGATATAGATTGCTCTCTGTTTCCCTAAAATATGCACGAACCAATCTATCTCTTAGCATTAGAGAGATATAGGTGAGATATAGATTGCTCTCTCTCTTTTTGATTAAACTATGCACGTGCCAATCTATCTCTTAGCATGAGAGAGATAGGTGAGATATAGATTGCGCTTTCTCTCTCTCTCTCTCTTTTCTTAAAATATGCACGCATCTATCTATCTCTTAGCATATAGGTGAGATATAGATTGCTCTCTCTCTTTTTCCCTAAAATATGCATGCATCTATCTCTTAGCATGAGAGAGATATTTCAGGTGAAAAAATAGTAAGTATAGATTTTAAGATCTAGGTGAGATATAGGTTACTCTATCTCTCTTTCCCCCTTAAAATTTATGTGTACTCTATCTTTCTTCCCTTTCCTTTTTTTGTTGGGGTAAATCAGTGATGTATACAAGCTCCTACCCGTTTTTAGAATATTTAGCAATTTTTGAATGCGTCAGTGGGAATAGAAACCTAGACCGGTAGTTGAGGCTCAAGTGGTGCTACCACCATGACCTCTTCCCCTAAAGTATAGGTACTCTCGCTCTCTCTCTTCTCTTTCTCATTCTTTCATATTTTAGAAGATTAAGTTCTTTTTCTCTCTCTTCCCTTAGAGTTAGGAATGTACTCTCTCTTTTTCTTCATTTTCTTCTCCTAAAGTATAGGTACTCTCTCTTTTTCCTCTCTCACTCTTTCTTATTTTAGAAGATTGAGCTCTTTTTTTCTCTCTTCCCTTAATGTGTCCTACAACCTCTATATAATTAGGAGTCCTTCTTATTTTACGGCATCTATCCGCCCCTTAACTCTTGCTTAACTCTTGCTTAATAATGTAACTAGTTGGATTACGTGCATTGCACATAAGAATAAAATAATCGATTTTGTAAATAGTGTAAAGTACATCTCTTGGAGAGAATCAATATACATCTATAAATGTGCAAGTTATTTAAGTTCTAGAGTAAGTTGTAAAATTTAAATAATAATAATAATAGTAATAATAATAACAACAATAACAATAATAATAATAATAATAATAATAATAATAATAATTGGGGTGATGCAATAAAAATAAGGCTAAATAAAACAAAACAAAAAAGAATAAGATATAAAAAATATAATGTACATATTTCAACAGCATCAAATATGCAAACTTTGTCAATCTCAATAAAAGCATTCATCGAACTAAACATCAACAAATATGAAAGTAAATTTCGAATTCATGAAAATAGGACATTCAAAAGATTAGTTTTGTGAAGGATGCCAAAAAAACCCACCTATGCAATATAACAACATACACGATATAAAAAATCAGTAAAGAAGCACAATTCAATACTCGCTAATGGAAGTGAATCTACACATTGCACAAAATGTAGGAAATTCCATATTTTACGGGATTGATTGAGATTGATCCATATTATGTGGTATCAGAGCCCTGGTTTAGGGTTTTCGGTAAGGCAATAAAGATTTCAAATGTAAAATTCAAGGCGGAGAAATTTGATGACAAACACTATTTTTCAGCAAGAATGATGAAGAAATTATTTGACAAAGGTCAAATAATTTGTGAAGCGATCCAATGGATGTTGGCAGGATGAGCAGGTGATTTTGATATCAAGGTGAAGGTTGTTGGATTTAGTGCTATCCAAAAGTACCCACATAAAGAAATCTCATATTGATATCAAGGTGGAGATTGTTGGATTTAGTGCTATCCAAAATCACC
>NW_006499997.1:1495043-1505631 GCF_000471905.2 Amborella trichopoda | reverse complement strand
ACAAGCTTGTTGTGCTCTGATACCACTTGTTGTGCGTGGAAGCTCTAAACCCGATGGATTAATATTTTGACAAATAAAGTAGGAGAAATAAAACATGTAATACATACAACAAGAACACAAAGATTTATGTGGTTCACCCAAGAGGGCTACATCCACGGGCATGGCAAACAGAAATCCACTATACAAATGAAAGTTACATCAAAGATTTTGAAACAAACTTGGACAAAAAACCCCAAGTCGAGTAAATCATTTTCAACCACTTTCCCTCATTCTCTTTACTTCTGGCAACATCGACAACACCAGATAAGAGACGCGAGAGCAACGAGAAACTGACTTTCTCTCTTACTAAAAAGGAAAGCACCCAATTCTCCATGGGAACCACTTATCTATAAAAAATAAGCCTATCAATTTTCAAGAGTCTAAAAGAGGCACCATCACAATGTTTTTGTCCAAATGAAGTTTCTTCTCTAAGAGGAAATTGCATCTTATGCACATGATACTCCAGCTCCCTCTCTCTGCAAAGGAACCACCACTCTCATATGATGACCCAAATTAGGCATACAAATTCTTTGCACTTTCATCCCATATATAATATTAGGATTCCATACTAAATCGAAAACTTCTTATATATCTTACATATATCTCAAAACCACGAGATAGATCCAAGAGTCCTAATCTTTTTGGATTTCTATTTCTTTTAGGAAACTTATCGATATAAATCTCAATCCTACAAAATATGAGAATATCTCGATCCCACATAAGATGGATCAATCTCAATCAATCCCACAAAATATGGGATTCCATATGTGGGTGATTTTGGATAGCACCAAATCCAACAATATCTACCTTAATATCAAAAGCACTTGCTCACCATGCTAGCATCCATTGGATAGCTTTATAAATTTGTTATCTCTTGCCAAATAAATTCCTCCATCATTCTTACTGAAAAATAGTGTTTGCTATCAAATTTCTCCACCTCGAACTTTGCATTCGAAACCTTAATTGCCTTACCAAAAACCCCAACCAGGGCTCTGATACCACTTGTTGTGTGCAGAAGCTCTAAATCCAATGGGTTAATATTTTGATATATAAAGTAGGACAAATAAAACATGCAATACATACAACAAAAACACAAATATTTACATGGTTTACCCAATGGGGCTACATCCACGGGCATGGCAAACAAAAATCCACTATACAAATGAAAGTTATATTAAAGATTTTGGAACAAACCTCGACAAAAAACCCAAGTCGAGCAAACCCTTTAACTACTATCCCCTCATTTTCTTTACTTCTGGCAATATCGACAACACTAGATAAGAGACGCAAGAGCAACGAGAAACTGACTTTTTCTCTTATTAGAAAGGAAACCTCCTAAAATCTCCATAGAAACTACTTCTCTACAAGAAACAAACCTTTCAATTTTTTGGAGTATTTCTTTTAGGAAACTTATCAATATAAATCTCAATCCCACAAAATATGAGAATATCTCAATCCCACAAAATATGAGAATATCTCAATCCCATATAATATGGATCAATCTTAATCAATCTCACAAAATATGAGAATATCTCAATCTCACAAACATCTCAATCCCACAAAATATGGGTTTTCTTTATGTGGGTGATTTTGATTAGCACCAAATCAGGATGTGGATTACAATGGAGCACAATGAATGATTCGTTTACCGTAGGAATTTTTGCTCTTCCAAGTCAAGATAAGATAGAGTAATAAGATTTCGTTGTCATTCCATTTTCTTCATCCAAGGTAACATAAGAGAAAGGATTTGAGAGAATTCTAGGGATCAAGAGATACAGGATTTGAGAGAAATTCAAAAAAAGGATTTAAGAGAAATGAATGAGAGAGAGAGAGAGAGAGAGAGAGAGAGAGAGAGAGAGATTCATAGACTTATAGTACAAAGAACAATGATTGAAAAATCGACCTAACAGTTTCGACTGGGCTCGGCGACTTGTTGAGCCCTAGTTGTCTCAAGTTGGGTGTCTAATTTGGGATATGTTTTTATGAGTATAGTAGAGGATTAAACTAAAACTAATGAATCATTCGACATGGAGAAGACACTAATAACTAAATTATCACAAATATCGATACCAAGGAAATAGCAAAAGGCATGTGCCTAATTGAGAGTAAAGAAGATGTATGCAGCAAAGAGAGAGAGAGAGAGAGAGAGAGAGAGAGAGAGATAGAGATAACAAAAGATAGGTAGAAGCTAATATAGAGCAAATGGCTTGGACGTTGGCAAAGATTGTTAAATCATTTGGCCATAAATACATGTTGTTATATTTTCCTATATTTTTAAATTGTTTTAAAAAATACCCCCAATCAAAAGTTTATTTTTTAAAATCTATATTTTTACTATTTTTTAATGTTATTTTGAAGTGTTTTGCGTAATCTTACTTTACACATACATTTATTTATTTTTTAGATTTTTTATATTTATTATAATTTTTAACCTTTGTTTTACTGCTGCGGTAGTCGGCATTAATCAAGCCGAGTTACTCAAACTCGCGCCAAATAATCTTCTCAGGCCATGACCAATTACTTCATCTAAGTTGCACCGTCAAACCTTACAAAGTGCTAGTGTTATCAATATGTCATGCATAAAGCAATAATAAATATTTAAAAGAAATTATAAAATCTAATTATCAATGCACAAACCTTACAAAGTGTTAGTGTTAAAACTCAAACAATAGTGAACAATATATAGGAGAAATGAAACTAAATGATCTACATAGGCCCTTAAATATTTAAATATTTATCGATGTGGGAAAAGCACCCTAGAGTTGTCATTGGGACATCTCCAGCATAGTTATTGTCGAAGCCTGATTGGAAAGGTGATAGGTAGGATAGGTACATGGCAAGCCTTATGTTTATCTTTTACAGGATGTCGTAAGCTAATTAAGTCAGTCCTCAGTACTTCGGCTATTTTTTGGATACTATGTTTTATACTGCCAAAGAAAACATTTAACATGATAGAGATGCTTCAAAGGAGCTTTCTATGGGCAGCAGTTGCAGAAAATAAGGGGTTCATCGTGTTAAATGGAGGACAATCTGCCTCCCTCATAAGGAGGGAGGCTTGAAGGTGAGGGAAATGACAGACTTCAATATTGCAGGTATGATGAAGCTGACATGGAGGATTTTAGCAAATTCATCTTCTTTAGTTGCATGATTCTTCAAACACAGGTATTTCATATTGTATTCCATTTGGGATTCTGTAGCTAAGAGGGATTGTTCTCATGCTTGGAAGGGTATTCATATCGGTTTATCACAGTTGAAGAATAATAGCCAGTGGTATATTGGGAATGGGCTGACGGTAGATTTCTTGAGGGATACTTGGCTATCAGTGCAGTCACTCTGGGTCTCTTTAGATGCAAATGGGCAAATGGATTTGAGGGAACTTGAAGGGCGGAAGGTTTCAGAGTTTATTGAAGGTAACCCACAAACATGGACATTGCATTCACATCCTTCAACTTTACTGCATACTATATATGGGGTTATGTGAAGCGAAGTACTCTTCCCTTACTGTCTAAGGATGTTGGTATGGACTCATTCTGTCAATGGAACCTTCTCAATCAAATAGCATGGAACTTCATTTGATATACAAAGTCATCTCAGCCCTTATTTCGTGCTCTTTGGTCTTCAAAATGTCACCCTCTAGCTAAGTGGTTTTCATGGTTAGCTATGAATAATCAGTTACCGAATTCATCCATATTTCAGCAACGAGGTATACACATAGCTACTATTTTCCTTTTTTGTAGAAACAAAAAAGGACAATCTATTTCACCTTTTGTTTCATTATCCTTATTCACTAGCTATTTGGCGATCTTTAGCTTGGAGACATGGCAAGAGATTTGTGTTTGATACTACGCTCCTGGATATTCTTTGTTGGTGGTTAGCCTTCAAATTCAAATCACAAGGTTTACTTGACATCTGAACGACTATTTGTTTCACAACAATCTGGTATCTATAGGAAGAGGAGAACATACAACTCTTTAAATCCAACGCTCTAAGGATGGAGCAGGTTGTAATACGTATTACTACACATGTCAAGGCTCTCACAGAAGTTAAAAAATGAGTCTTCCATTTGTCAAAAAAGGAGGTTAGTGAAAACTTACAGATCAACTGGCGCCAACAGAAGTCAAAATCCTCAGTCTCAGTTTTATGGTCATTTCCTGAGGGAGTGGTATGAGTTGAATATTGATGGCGCGTCATTGCACAATCCTGGTTTCATAGCAGGGGGTGGGGTCATTCGAGATAGCAATAATGTGGTTGAATATTGATGGTGCGTCCTTGCACAATCCTGGTTTCGCAGGAGAGGGTGGGGTCATAAGAGATAGCAATAGTGGATTTGTGGCAGCGTTCGCTAAACACTTTGGAATTGCATCTAATAATTATGCAGAATTTCAGGCTCTTGAGGAAAGTACTCTCTTAGTTATCCAGATGAGTTGCATCCTGATACAGATAGAAAGTGATTCACTTTTGCTAGTATATGCTATTCAAGATTGTTGCAGTGTCCCATGGAAATTACGAATGATAGTTGACAACTATCATTCAAAGCTTTTGGCACATACGTGGACTATTGCTCAGGTTTTTTGCGAGGCGAATATGCTAGTTGATGCTCTAGCTAAGAAAGCATCCGCTTCTGCAAGTGCAACAATTTGGCTCCGTCATCCACAAGACTTTCTCTCTTCTATAATTACATGATTTGAAGCAATTGCCCTATTACAGGGTTATAAAATAATGTGTTTTTCTTTTTCCTATTAATGAAAAATTCGGGTAGGAGGCTTTCTTCCCCACTGACTTACCCAAAAAAAACCCGTGAAACATTTTCCTAATTTTTAGGCACACAGAAATATTAATAGACCCATCTAGCACCTTAGAGTTAACAATGTAATTTAAATTTGTACTATATTTTTTCTCTATATTTACTAATTACTTTTTATATTTATGCTAAAAGATAGACTCAATTTTTAGGACTTAAAATTTTTAGAAAAGGAAAATGTGTATATGAAGGTTTAAGCATTAACAATTCAAGATTTAAGAATATAAAGGAACTAAAGCTAGTTTCTACATTTGTAATAGATAGAACATAGCCAAACTCAAAATTTAAAATTTAGCATTTATTAAGCAAAATATTGTACGTAATATTTATAAATTATCCATAAAATACAACATTTTTAAATTAATCATAAAGTACAAAATATAGAGTTGCTTTCCTCTTTTTTTTTCTTCTAAAATGTACTTACTTTCAAATAGTTGAAAAATTGTAAAAAAAAAAAAAAAGTAACATTAAATTTTAGAAAGCATGGAAACACAATTTACTATGTAAGAAAATTTACAAAAAACAAAATTACTACATAAGAAAATCTAAATTACTAAATTAGAAAAATAAAAATTTATTATATGAAAGTGATCATAAAAAATAATTTCTTGCAAAAATAGAAATTATTTTTGATAACTTTAGAATTGATTAAAAAATTGGCCATACATAAAATTATTAAGTATAGAAATTCATAATTTATTTTTTAAAGAATTTTCTTTTTAGTGGTGAATCTTGTATCAAATAAAATACTATTTATTTAAAAATCGTAATCTATGGTAAAAAAACGTTTTTCAAAAAATATTATTTAAAAGTGACCAGAAAAACTAATTTATTCTAAAAAATGAAAGTATTTTGTTGATAACTTTAAAATTATTTAACAAATAAGCCATACATGAAATTGATAAGCACGGAATTTTGATTTTTTAGCGGTGAGTCATATATCAAAGAAAATATTATTTAAAAATTTTAATAGATAGTAAAAATATTTAAATTGGTATAATGAGATCATAATTTATGATATTAATAAAAAAATTATTGGTAATAATCTTACAATCATACTTATAATTATTTATTAAATCCTCAAACACAAAAAATAACAAGAAAAAAAGAAAATAGACGAACGAAAACATAAAACATACACACAAAGATAAATCATATTTTTATATTCCTGCTCAATTTCCCACTTGCTCAAATATCTACAATAAATTTGAACATTACTCATTGACCAAAAAACCATAAACCAAAAATACAAAATCCTATTGCCAATAAACAAATAGAGAAGTTAAACAACCATATTACCAATAAACAAATAGATAAGTTCTGAACAAAGAATTAAGTAAAAGAGAAAGGTTCTATAGAGAAACAGGGTTATGGAGAAGAAATAGAGAAAAAACATCATAAGAGGGAAGAAGAAAAAGATAGGGGGAGAGAGAGAGCGAGAGGGAGAGGGAGGGTGTCGTGGAGAGAGATAGGTAGTAAAGAAGAAATAGAGAGAGAAAGGATGTCATGGAGAGAGCTAGAGAGAGCGGAATTGTGGAGAGATTACTTTTAATATTTCTCAGTCTCTATCAATTGTTAAATCCCTACTTCATAGGTAGGTCTCCCTTTCATCTTTCTTCTAAAATATCTGAATTTCCATAACATCTCAAATCCCTCAAATCACCTTGATTTCTCTATTTATTGGGTGATTTGCTTCCCTTGATTTTCTCTGGAATAATGTTAGATACTTTTATGAGTCTCTCGTACTATACTACACATAAGTGTGCCTCTCATCTTTCTCCTAAATATCTAAATTTCTATATTATCTCAAATCCCATAATCCATTGTGTGATTTGCTTTGCTTTAAAACAATCCAATTCACCTCTCTCTCTAAGATGAGTACGAAATCTCTCTCTTTCTCTCTCCTCCCCTAAAGATGGGGAATGTGACTTACATAATAGAGTGCCATCTACCCTATGATCTCTAGAGAATTAGGGTACCTTTCTATTCTTACGATATGTGTCCACCCCTTAACTCTTGTTTAATAATGTAATATAGATATAGATAATAACCATCAAATTTCATTTCATTTACTTAAATCAACTTCTTATTTCAAAGAGCCAAAACATCGATAAAACTCCAAACAAATTTACCCAACAAACTAAAAAGTCACTACTTCCTTAAATCAAATAACAAACTTCTTTAAATCAAATAAAGAACTAAAACCCACAAATCAATAAATTGATAAAACTCACGCATAAACTGGAGAAAGAGACGAAGCACATCTTGTTGCATGAAAAATAAAAAATAGCAAATCTATTATGAGAGGTTGAGAGGGGAACGTGAAGGCTTTTTAACATATTTATAAGACTTTTAAACCTAATTAGGATATAGAATCTCTCTTAGTATGAGAGAGATATTTTAGGTGAGGAAATAGTAAGTATAGATTTTAAAATATAGGTGAGATATAGATTTCTCTATCTCTTTCCCTTAAATATGCAATAATCTTATATATCTTTTAATTTCTTCATATTCTCTTGTAATTTATTACATGCTTATTATTCTATTTCTGTTTATCTAATTAGGATATAGGATCTCTCTCTTTGCATGAAAGATATTTTAGGTGAGAAAATAGTAAGTATAGATTTGAAGATATAGGTGAGATATAGATTGCTCTCTCGCTTTTCCTAAAATATGCACGCACATATCTATCTCTTAACATGAAAGATACATGTGATATATAAATTGCTCTCTCTCTCTTTCTCTAAAATATGCACCAAGTATCTATCTCTTAGCATGAGAGATATATAGGTGAGATATAGATCTCTCTCTCTCTTTTCCTAAAATATGCACGCACATATCTATCTCTTAGCATGAGAGAGATATTTTAGGTGAGGAAATAGTAATTATAGACTTTAAGATATAAGTGAAATACATATTGCTCTATTTCTTATCCTAAAATATGCACACTCCTACTCTTAGCATGAGGGAGATATTTTAGGTGAAGAAATAGTAAGTATAGATTTTAAGATATACGTGAAATATAAATTGCTCCCTCTTTTCCCCTAAAATATGCATTAATCTCATATATATTTTAATATCTTCATAATCTATTGTAATTTATTATATTTTAATTATTCTATCTATCTCTCTCTCTCTCTCTCATTAGGATATAGAATCACTATCTTAGCATGAGAGATATATTTTAGGTGATGAAATAGTAAGTATAGATTTTAAGATATAGGTGAGATATAAACTGCTCTCTCTCTTTTCCTAAAATATAAAATAAAATCTCTTGTAATTTATTATATTCTTATTATTCTATCTATCTATCTCTTTAATTAGGATATAAAATTTCTCTCTTAGCATGAGAAAGATATTTTAGGTAAATAGTAAGTATAGATTTTAAGATATAAGTGAGATATAGATTGATCTCTCTTTCCCTAAAATATGCACACACCTATCTATCTCTTAGCATAAAAGATACATAAGTGAGATATAGATTTCCCTCTCTCTCTCTAAAATATGCACATATCTATCTATCTCTTAGCATGATAGAGATATAATTAAGATATAGATTGCTCTCTTTCCCTAAAATATGCACACACCTATCTATCTTTTAGCATGAGATAGATACTTTAAGTGAGGAAATAATAAGTATAGACTTTAAGATATAGGTGAGATATAAAATGCTTTCTCTCTCCCTAAAATATGCAGGCACCTTCTATCTCTTAGCATGAGAGAGATGTTTTAGGTGAGGAAATAGTAAGTATAGATTTTAAGATATAAGTGAAATATAGATTACTCTCTCTCCTCCCTCCCTCCAAAATTTATGTGTACTCTCTGTCTCCCCATTCTTCCCCTAAAGTATACATACTCTCTCTCTTCCCTATCTCACTCTTTCCTATTTTAGAAGATTGAGTTCTTTCTCTCTCTCTCTTCCCTTAGGACATAACAGACCAATGTTGCAAGTGATTTATTAAACTCATCAATTATTAAACAAATAAAAGCTGATTTATTAAACATTCCTACAGTTTATTTTCCAAAAGATGGAGAAAAACTTATACTTGAAACTGATGCCAGTGATGAACATTGGGGAGCGGTTTTAAAAGTATGTGTAGATAATAAAGAATTAATCTGTGGTTACAATTCTTGAAAATTTAAACCAAGCGAGATTAACTATATTACCTATGAAAAAAAACTTCTTGCCATAAAAAATGGCTTAAAAAGATTTCACATTTTTTTTGCTCCTGAAAATTTCTTATTAGAACCGATAATCACTCAATAAAAGATTTTCTTAAAAATAAAAAAAGAGAAGAAAATTCCAAGAGAATCAGATGGTACAATTTTATATGTTTATACCTTTGAAATTGAACATATTAAAGATATTAACAATGTATTTGCTGATTTTTTTAGCAAGGAAAGTCCCTAAATAAGGAACTATAGGAGATAAAAGAAAGGGTAAACAACCCTTACTACCTAAACCATTTATTTTGGTACAATGTTTAGATCTAGGCCTTAGAACGATTTTTTCCTGTTTCGAATTTTTAAATAACTTTGTTATCATTAAATGAACAATGTTAATTTTTTTTTTTTTAGTTCATAAAGGCCTAGATCGTGAAATTTACCAAATGAAAGGTCTAGATTCATTATTGGAGGGGACTTATTTTAACCACACCTAGGATGCAAATTAAATTTTACTTTCTTAAAACTTGACTATTGAGATGAAAAGAGGATATATGCAGTTTTAGAGTTATACAAATGCTACAAACGTTAGACTTTTTTTTGGAAATTGACTGTTAGGATGAAAAGAGCGTACATGCACTTTTTGGATGACAATATGCCCGTAAAACCTATCCCTCCCTCCATCTCTCTCTATATAGAGAAATTATTGATATCATGCAGCCCCAATTTTCGAATAACTGCAAGGACTGGTTAGAGAGGTCCCTTCCCCACTAAAGTGAACATTAATGAAAAGACAACGAAACTAAGGATACCCCAAAAAAATTAGAAGTTACTTAAGACGTTCATTGTTTTTGTGTTTGATAACCTTTTTGGGAAGTTAAGAAGTTCATAGTTTCTGCGTTTGATAACTCCTTGGATATATGATAAATATCTTATATTTATATTTACATTGATAATAATTTGAATGTAAATATATAATATTTATAACATACTATAATATATGATATACGGTATTTTATATTTAGTTTTTAATATATATATATATATATATATATATATATGAAAATATTTTATGTTGCATAAATATATAAGATATTTATATATATTTTATATAATAGATATAACATCATAATGTACTTTTTATTTATTTATTATTATATATTTACATAAAATAATATATTATATTGTACATTGTATTTATATTTATTCTATTAATACATATTTTTATTATATAATATTATAAATATCTATTAGATTTTATAATATTTATAACATACTATAATATATAATATACTGTATTATATATATATTTTTAGAGTAATAATCCTATAGGACCCTCCCCCACTATGTGTGTAGGACCCTAAAGTATCACCATTAAATTTGGTATTGATCCCTAGAAAAGGTATCACATGGGTGTAAGACTTGACTTTTTTAAATATTCGAGCCAAGTTTAATGGTCATCCTTTGGGGTCCTACACACATGAGTGGGAGAGGGTTCTATAGGATCATTTCTCATATTATCTATATATATATATATATATATATATATATATATATTACATTATATTTTATATTTATTCTATT